>OY757191.1:21143687-21316442 GCA_963583895.1 Melanophora roralis
GCTTGGCTTGATTAGATTTGGTTGCTTGGAGTGACGCTGGGTCACCAGTGAGGGGCTCATTGCTTATTAGTGTCTGTTTAATGTATTGTGTGTGTTGTTTTTTGCCCAAGCTCGCTCGTGAGGGCGGTTGTTCAATACTTTGTGTTTTTGTCTGTTTGTGTGTTGTTGTGTGTTGACGCTGGGATGACCAGTCCCGAACATTTGAGTCGAAACTGGAAGTGGTTTCGGCCGCGATTGGTGAACCAGTCTCTGAACTATTTGGAGTTCAACTGGAAGTAGCCTTGGCTTGACCTTGGCTACGAGGCCTGACCAGAAGTTCGTCATTCTAAATCTAGTACCACGGGTGTCAGGAGCCCTAAGAACCTCGGTTCTAGCCTGGCAATGGTTAAGGACCCTGTTGGGAGCAACATAATGGTTGTGGTTTATACCTAAATTGCGCGGAGAGGTTCTGATTGATGTGGAGATGCATTGCAACCGGGTGCCCTGATCCATGGATCGGTTGGGGGCTTAGAAAGGCTTCGCTCCTCACCAAGAGGGAAGGCATACCGAAATGTATTTCTACGAATTGGTACTCATGTGTGATAATTTCCCATTTTGGCAAAGTATCATCATCCATGGTGGCGCTGGTCGACGCATGGTACTCACCTTGTGTTAAGACCACTGTGGGATTAGGCCGACGCAGCGGGTATCCATGTGAATTTCAACACTCTGTCCATGCATTCTTTTATCAGGCAAATCTAACATTCAAAGCCTTAAGCGCCCTAAAAGTTGCCTAGTTATCCCAAAGGATGTGTATTTGATCCCAATGCAGCTTTTCTAACATATTAGTAGACTCATATGCATATAAAGTAGTTTTCAGCTTGAAATATCGATAGATATTATTCATCGCCAGAACCTTTCAATAACAAGGTTCAATAAGTTCAACACCAGTGTCCCCGTCCAGATGCTTCAACTCATCGGTATACCAAACCTAAGACCCTTCTTCAGGTTCCAGGACCCATTGGTTCAAGTAATATGCTCAAAAATTGCCATATATAAGTGTCTAAAAAATATCTGTGTCCTCGAAATCTCATCTTTTAATTTAGATATAGAATTCTGAACCAGTTTTTTGCCATCCATCTGTCTTTATTCTTCAGAAAGTTAATATCCTAAAATTCTAAGACGTCTAAGCATGCAATGTCGATTACAGACAAAAAGAGCGCGATGTTCCAGGCAGGACCTCAATAGCATCGGCTTAACGGGAACTTCTGGCAACAGTAATGCCAACACATACAAGGTGCTGAATGCGCCTTAGAACGTCCATAGATCCAACCTGCTCAACTTTCGGCCACCACACAAGTGTCGCGTAGGTGATCGTTGGTCTTATATTGGTGCTAAACAACCAATGCACAGTACTGGATCTATGGCTCAAAGTCCTACCAAAGAGTCTCTGACAGGCTTGAAAGTAGCCTCTTGGCACTTAATACTATCAGAAAATGTATTATTTGTTTGGTCCAGTGTGGGCTTTCTCAGTAAGTTGTTCCTTTGAATGGTGAATAGTACCAAGATGGTCTGCACCGGGTTAATAGTCAAACCCCGTTCCTAAAGTCAGTCAAAAGTGATATCTTAGACCTGTTGTATATGGTCTGAGATGGCATTGTCATCCCAACCGACAACCGATGTGACTATATAGTCCGGGTAACACAAAGTCCCAAAACCCAAACCGTACAGCTTTTTAACTAGCTCATCAATCACGAAGGTTCAGAGAAGAGGTGATAGTTTGCCACCCTGTGGGCGTAGTTGAGTACCTGTATGAATTAACAAGAGCGCAATTTACAAACTCGAAAGCTGATATCCGCACTATTGAGTTGATAGTGGCTGATGAAATGGCCCTTCTTCCCATGGCGAATTCAATCACCTTATAAGGTGTTTTATCAAATGCACGCTGTATATCGAAAAGTCACAAAAGCCGATTCGCCTGACCCCAAGGCCTTCTCCGTTCGTGCAGCCACGGGATGAATGACAGTCGTCGAGATCTACCGTGCTGATATGCTAAACTGCAGTTCGTGTATCGGTTTTTCATCAGATAATTCCTGCTTAGAAAGTTGAGCAATACCTTTTCCATAGTCTTCAAAGAGAATGAACCTAGGCTGATTGGTTTGTATGACTCAGGCAATTGTTTGGATCATTATACTGTCCTAGGTATGAAGGCTTGTTTGACCTTACTCTATACCTTTGGCATATAGCCAGGGAGAAGACTTGACCTGAATCGCCTCACAAGATTTTGGACAATATGTTATTTCTTTTTTTGCAGCAGGCAAGTGTTTATGGGGCTTTGAGATTGACACAATGTTCTTGGCAGATCCCATCCATTTACTTTTCAATAATACTTCTAACGTTTTTCGAAAAAAGTTCGTTTCACATATGTGCACGTGTGTGTTTGTATCAAAATGTGTTTTTAATCTTCTTATTTCTTTTCAAATGACAAACAATTTCAATTTCCTTTAGTACCAAAGTTAGTACTTTTAATTGCGGATTTCTATCTAATTGATGTTAAGTTTTAGTTAGAAGTTTAACTTTTAAGATTATTTCTTTCATATGCATATAATTACATACTTATGTATGTCTGTATAGTATATGTGAATAAAGCTTTATATTTTATATGAGAAAAAAGGTGTTGAAATCAAAAAGTTAAAAGAACTTGTATACTTGTGCTGTTATTGAGGAAGCAATTTAAACACATGCTGCTAATAGTTTTTTTTAACTGCATACCTACATACTACATAGAAATGCTAGAAAATATAAAGTTTCTTTAACAGCAAAAGTACCAACGTCATATTCTTCGGCAGACAAATTGAAATTATGTAGGACAGAGAAAGGAAGAGAAAGAAAGAGAAAAAGAACAAGATGAAATCGACATGCATAAAGTTTCAACTTAAGCAACTAAAGTTAAGTATTAAAAAAGTTAAGGTAATACAAAAGTTATGCCAATAAAAAAAATAATAATTTGCATGAATGTATTTAAACTAAATTTTCACAACGAGACATGCACAAACATGTTCTAAGCACACACAAAAATTTGCTTGTATGTGCATGTTTCTTATACTCTTCACCGTGTTTGAAAAACGTGTAAAAATGAGTAAACTGATCACACATTTCATACTTACGTGTGTAAGTTTTTATGCAGATACGTGTCTAGGTATGTTGTTCATTTGTAAGTAAATATTATGCTCAGTGTAAAAGAAATATGTAAATACAGATGTACTTAATTTGAATGGTGTCATTAAGACTTAAGATGACATGAAATTTGAATTAAAAGCAATTTAAACTAAACAAACAAAATAATGTTGCATATTTCAACCCAATATTTTTAAAATATAAACATCAAGATATCATTTGTTTCAGTTAAAAAAAGCTAAACTTCTTTCAGATGCTAAAAACTGCATCTCAATCAGCGGGGATAAAAAACTTCTAAATGTTTTAAATTTTAAAATTTTCATTTCTTCTTTTGCGAAAACAGTTTTGTTTATGAAGCAAAAAAAAAATTATTTAATCCCCTAAAAGTCAACTAAAAATTGCAAATTTTGGTTTTTAAATACAAAAAAGTTTTGATTTGAAAGTTCTAAAGTAAATAATAATTTTACTTCATAATAAAACCGCATAACATCATTCAATAATTCTGCTTTTAATGCCATATGCATACAGCATGCTTGTTCTTCTACTTCTCCTTCTTCTTCAAATTATGTACATGATGTACGAAGACTATTAAGGAATGAGTAAAAGGGTATTGATGTGCACAGAAGTATGACAGCCTAAAGCTGTCTTGCAATAGTAGTTTTGTACTTGTACTTGTGTGTAATAAAAGTTTAAATAATAGAAAAAAAATACAAAAATAGTTTTGAATAGTTTGCGTAATAGTTGTGGCATAAAATTTTCTTTTTATTTACTTGAATAGAAAGAAATGAAATTTAAATGAAACAAAACGAAAGTACAAAAAACGTATCGAAATGAAAATTTTCTCCTTTAAATAACAAAACTTAGGAAAATAAATATAATTTTCATAATTTACATTAACATAAATACATATTGCAAATAATATGCCAATTTGAAATATTGTATTCATTAGATAGAAGGGTGGAAAGGAAGAGGAAGGCGACAAAGATATGCCAGTGGTTAAAAATAATAACTGCCCAACCTTGTCTTCATAAAAAAGTCTTAGAAGAGAGACACACAAACAAATTTCTCATGATTAAATTGGTTATAATTTGAAATGAATGGTACCAGCAGTGTTGCCACCAACGAAATGCTAAATTACACATGGATCAACCCAAAATTACACATGAAATTACGAATTACACATGCTTTTTTTTAAAAAAAGGCCAAAAAACTTGCTCTAAAATTAGTTAAAATCCCAAAAACTCTTACTCATTAGCATTTTAACACATTATTTTAACATGGCGATGACATTGGAGGCAAGTACTTACCATGCTCGCTTACAAAGAGGGAGTTAAAGAAGTACTTACCATCCTCGATTACAAGGAGGGACTTAAATAAGCTATTACTTTATTGGCATTATAATAATCTTTTTCTGTCCCCCAGTTATTCATTATTGCATTAAAAATGTTTTTCTGTGATGTTTTACATATTTTTAAATTTGATACCCTTCATATAGTAATAAGGGTGTATATGAAATTGTCATTCCATTTTTAATTTTTACAATATTTATTTTACACCCCATTAAGTATAAATATTTGGATTCTCAAAGATAGGTAAGTCGTTAAAGCCATGTCTGTCCATCTGTGTGTCTTTTGAAATCAAGTTTCCAAACCTTAAAAAAGTCGCTCAGAAAATAATCAGAAATATACCTGATTTAATCGCTATTTATAATCAGCAAAATCGGTTTATTATTGACCGAGATGCAAGCGAAACTCTAAAATAACCACAAAGCTAAGCACAGATACTTTGAAGATAGGGACCTAAATTAGGAAAAAAAATTTTCATGTAGAAGCACAAATTTTGGGAAGAATTTTATCCAATCACATCTATAGAAGTCAAATGTTCTACAACAAGTAATTTTACAATAATACCTACATTTTGGAAAGCAAATTTTTTGAATAAGAGCAGGGAGAGGAGCAACCCCTATTCAAATTAACTGTTTTTGTAAAATTTTTGATACGCTATATTTCTCAAACTATAACATATATCGACTTTAAATGTTCCACAATAAGTTATTGAACAATAATGCATACTCTTTGGAAAAAATACGAAGGAACAAATTTAATTAAATTTTAATACGAAATAAGTTGAAAACTGTTGGCCTTAAACCTTCTACATGGTATTTCTATTATACATAGGTACCAACATTATTTTCTAAAGTTTTTTTTTTTTTAAAACTAAAATAGCTATCGACTTCAAACCCGGTACAAAGTATTTTTATTATAGTACATATTTCCATTACGAAATAACTCGGTCAGATCAGATGACCATAAAAAGATCAATGTGAAGGGTATATTAGGTCTCACTTTTTTTAAATACAAGTGTAAAAAACTTTTAATATATATAAAAATAATGATAATTATCAAAAATTATAAAATTTTAAATTACACATGAATTACACATGCAACCAATTACACATGGGCTACACATGAAACGAAAAATTACACATGAAATGTGTAATTACACCTAAGGTGGCAACACTGGGTACCAGACATTACATCTAATAATTTCTATTTTTTTAAATAAAGCAGGTTTAGCTGAAGCTAGGCGAGGGGATGAAGTTTCCGATATCATCAGTAAAATGCAGGGCCCAACCCCAAATATCGATCAAATTTCTATAGTTCGGCGAACCTAAAAGTAATCCGAACACAGACCAAATGCATACACTTTTATTGAAATAAAAAATTTACGCATATAAATTATATATTCATTAAAAAATGCAAACAAAAAACTTTGGTGCTCTATGAAAAATTGCCCCAAAGTGGAAGTAAAAAATGGCCCATTAATTTCATATTTAGGCAACAGACCGAAAATTTGGGACCATTTTTCTTGATTTGTTGGGACCATTTTTCATTTCTGAAATTGGGGTAAGTTTCTGTTTTTGAAATCACTCACCCCAAAGTTTTTAAATTTTTTGGGACTTTTTTTTATTTTTAAACTTTTTGTTACCATGGAAAATGATAAAATTAAAAATGGCCCCAAGACACAAAATTAAAAATATTCCCACATGTGATGACAAGTGTAACTTGTATTGAAATTAAAAGTGAATGTTTCTTTTAATTAAATTTTTTTGTAAAATATTTTTATACAAGGCTCCAAGAGAGAAATGGCCAAAACTACTTAATACGAAATAATTCAAATTGTAGAAATCAAGCCAACCTCGAACGCTCTAACAGCTATTGACTGTCTAGATATAGATTTCAAAACAGGTAAAACATCTTAATCGGATAAAAAAGGAAAGTACCTCTGATAACCGAAGACAACTTAAAAAAAAATTTGTTCAACGTTAAATCTCAAGAACTAAAAAACTTGTAGACTTAATTTAAAAAGGTATTTGAATGTTAAAGTATTGTACAGGGTGTCCGTCGGCAAGGCATACTTCTTTGTTTGCTTATAATTTTTAATTAAATAAAAGAGAATGGATCTTATATTAATAAATGTTAAATATAATGTCGGCGATTATGTATGAAATACAATATCAAATAAATGTCAGCCACACAAATCCGAGCCCTTTTGAGCACATTTTTCATTACATTCTCACACATTTCACTTGGCATTTCTTTAATTTCGTCGCGAATATTTAATTTTAGTTGCTACAGTGTTCCTGGGATAAACGTTGTTTTTCAAAAATCCGTAAAAAAAGAAGTCCGGAGCAGTCAAATCAGGTGAACGTTGAGGCCAATTAACATCACCATTTCCTGAAATAACTTGTTGTGAAAATAATTCTCCCAGTAATTGTAATCATGGTTGTATGCAATGTGGGCTGATACCACACGTTAACCAAGCCAAAAGCATGCAGTTATTGCATTTAAAACGTTTTCAAAAATATCACTATATGGCTCCCAATTAACCGCTATGCCGTTTTTAGTTTCAAAAAAATAAAATCTAATAATTTCTTCTGATTAAATTGCACATCAGACCGTCATTTATAATGGATGCAAGGGTGACTCATAAATAATTTGAGGGCTTTTCATTGCTCAAAAGCGACTATTCTGCTTAATCACATACACATTCAAATGATAATATGCCTCGTCACTCATAATGATTTTTTCATGAAAATCGGGGTTGTCATGGACGAGCTGTAACATTCTGTTGGCATATGTACGGTAGCGTAAATGGTCTTTTGAAAGAAGCTCTTGTTTTAACTGGTTTTTAAATGGAAACAAATTCAAATCCTTATGCAAAATTGTAGCCAAAGTTATTCTTTGAAGGCAAAGCTCCTAAGCACGGCGTCGAATTGAGGCTGATGGATTGCTTTGAACACTTTTTCAGCAGCAGTAAAGTTTTTAGTCGATCTGACAGTACGTTATGCATGTGCTCGAAGCACTCTTGCTTCGAAGTCATTCACTCCACGATAAATAGTTCGTCTTGTTGGCACGTTATTTATTCCAAAAATTTTAAGTAATTTTTTCCTCGTCACTGTTGACGATGATTGATTTTGATAAAATGCTTTAACGATTTAAACACTTTGGTTTACCGAATATTTTTTTATAGTAAATTTGCCACGTCTCTGCCAAATATGAACTATCAAGACTAATGTTTACCAAAATGGCGGCAAAACAAAATAGTATACCTTGCCGGCGGACATCCTGTATGACGCAAAGAATGTATAAGATATATAAACAAGTAAAAAAAAAGAAAAGTAAATGGGTTAATGGTTTATTATGAAAATATTTGACCGAAATTAAGTTGAAAAAAATAATAAAACAAAAAAAACAAAGATATTTCGTCATTTATAAAATTCAGTATAATTTACAAAAGAGGTCAACCGTTAAAGCAGGTACTGCCTTTTAGGGTTTTTAAATTAGTTATAACACAAATGCCGTTTAATTAAATTAAATTTGTTTTATATAAAAATTTGTTTTTCTTATGAAAAAAAATCCAAATTTGCTTGAGTGGCTATTTATTTCCAAGAATATCCTTTTTTAAAGTTGGGTAACACCACTGCCTATAAATATGACTTTGATTTATTTGAAAACATTTTATATTTCTATTTCAGTAGCTTAAATTTTTAACTCTTTGCTTAAGAGCTAGGAATATTTTATTTAATTTCTTCCATATACTTAGAGATATAAAAAAATATACATAAATACTTTCTTTTACCATAATGGAAACCAATGTAAAACAATATGTAAATTCCCTGGCGATATTTCTTTTTATAACAGCTTTTTTCCCTTTTTTTAATATTTTATATTTAATAATTTATGTTTTATTTAATTTTTTTCTATTTTTTCTTTTTGGTCTACTTAAATAAAAAACACTTAATGTATATTGTCGGGTGGTGTATGGATGGTTGTGTACTTTTGTAATAAAATTTATTAGAAAATTTATGTGATGATAAAGTTTCTTAAGAATAATTTACATAAAATATAATAGTTTTTAAGCAAAAATTTTAAAGAAAAGAAAAACCAAAAAAACGAAGCAAAACTTATTTCTTTTATTAGTTTAACCAATAACATAAAGACAAATAGAAATTAACATTTTTAGCTGAGCATGAAATTTTTCTTCATTTTCCATTAGAATTTAATAAAAATAAATCATGGACATAGAACTATAATATTTTAAAATATTAAAAAAACTTATATGTATGTATTTGTGTATGTATATCTGTATCTGTATGACAAATGGCATGTAAAATAGTTTGAATAATAAAACAATCATGGTTAAATGTTAACCATATTCATACTTAGAAAAACACATTTTATATTTTATTACAATTTTTATTTATATCTTTTACTTTTTTGTTTTTGTTTTTTGTAGACATAAAAGGGTTTATTTAAATTAAGGTAATAAAAAAAAATAAAAATATAATGTTTGTGTTGTGTTTATGGCACTCAAGAAAATTAATTTATTAATATTTTCTTGCCTTAGGTTTTCTAAAAATAGATTTGACATTTGAAAATTCTTTAAGATTTTGTATACAACATGCAATTTCTTTTAATATTTCACTGGAATATTTAGTAAATAAATAAATAGATATATTATAGGTATTAGAAAAATAAAGCTGAAATTTATAAAAAGCTATTGCACATTGGTCAAAATTAAATTTTTTTTGTCAAAACTACATATTTTTGTAAAATATATCAATTTATTTTATTAATAAACTAGTTATTGTGAATTAGTATAACAATGCCTTATCGACTATATGAAATTTATGCATTAAATATTAAAAAATATATTAAAACCCCCTATGTGGGCCTAAGGATCTTCAAGTGTGTTTAAGACAGACATATTTGTTTGCTTCTAATAAAAATATATTAGATAGGATTAACATGTTTTAGTTAATACAATGCATAAAAATGAAAAAAAAAAAAATATTAATGTTAAATAAAATACTTATTAAATATTCTAGCATTAATGGCCTGCAATATCTAGTTCATTGGGGAGTAATATTATACCATAAAGGTTTTCTTGAAGTATCGATTAATCTTAATGGTATTACAGTGGTTGCAAAGAGGTTTTAATCAGTATTTTGAATAATTAAAAACTTGCTTAAGTTGAGCTTGGTCACTACTACCGTCGAATACATAACTCAAGATTAATTCTGACGAAATAAGTGCTCTATCTTTAATATTCATTACACCTAAAATTACTTCTTTTTGCGATTCTACAATTCTTGCTGCAGTATGTTGCGAGAGCATTTGTAAAGGTATTTTTGTAACTTTTTTACTTACAGATATATTGCTAGGCCTACAGAGAGCTTTTACAGCCAAAAGTCTATAATAGGGTGGAAATCTGTTGCAGTTTCTTTGTATCTATACTATCCATGCGAATATTAGAGCATTGTTTTTTTGTGAAGCCGTTTTTAATAAGAAATTCAAGAGCTTCCTAGTCAGAAAATTAAACAGGATCTTTGGAATTTTTACAGCATACCTTTCTGATTTTAGATGGATGCGTTGGACTTTTAATTTTATTTTTTAAAACAGCAGCTCAATCATTTTTCTCCTTTTTTCGGGCTAAGATACATGCCGCATGAATAAGTAAATCTGTTTAATTTTGCTTTAATGATGAAAGGCCTGTCGCTTCCCTTCTTTTGATGCGCTCGGACATTTCTAAATATGGTAATCTTGGTCGACTAGCTCTTGAAGTACATGGGGCATCTGTTTGCATTTTATATATTTTGAAAATTACTTCAGATGTAAACCACTTGCTATTTCGGGACTTAAAATATTTTAAGGAGCTGTGACTTTCTCGCCACTTCTGCCCCAACTTATTACAAAAAAAGGCGCATTTTTTCTTATAAGTATTTATAATACTTATTAGAAGAGTTACTTTCGCCGATTGTTTTAAAATATTTGTCAAAAGAGCTTTCTTTTTTCCCCCTATTGGCATTTTTGATGCTAACGTTACCTAAGAAAAAATGATTTATTTTTAAGAATTGAAAAAAATTGAAGGATATATTTACAGATTAATACTCTTTAGACTATAAGTATTTTCGGATATTTTGTTTAGCACCGGAAAAATTTTTACATATTTTTTATTGTTAAAATTAACTCGAGCTATTATATTTTTAAAAGTTCTTTAGATATATTATAAATACTTACTTACAACTTGATAATCCGTAAATATTTTAATTAAATTTTATATTTTTTGTTTCTAAATTATTTTTCGACCAAACACTTTAAATGCACTACTCGCACTTAATTGTTCAACAATATCGAAAAATTGTACGTTTGTCGATGTACACATTAACGGTAAATAACGGTATATAAAAACAAAATATTTTTTTTCGTGATTCAAAGTGTTGATAATGTCATGAAAAACTAAGTGCAAAACAAGACATTAAAAAAATACATTTTGGCCAGAAAAATTGGATTTTTGACCAATGTGTATTGGTCAGTTTTAAGCCTATTTTGTTTTCGTATTTATTCCAATTACTTCAGTTGCAATTTAATTTAATCAGTAAATCACTTTATAGGGCTTTAAAAAATTCATTTTGTAGACGGACAGTTAGAAGGGATCCAAAACTTACATTTTTCAGGACTATCATATCCAAATTATTTTATACTAGCAAACCCGGTGCGCTCCGCTAGCCCCCATTAGATAAATTAATGGTTAAGGAAGGGATATAAAATATAACAAAATTTCTTTTAACATTTTTGTACATATGTTTTTTTTTTAATTTTCCAGAAATTTTTTTATACTTTTTTAATTTTTTTAATTTTCAATATTTTTTTTAAATTAAAAGTGTTTTACTTTATAATGTTTGCACTATTGTTGAACTAATTTGTTTATTTGTTGACTTTGTTTAAAAAATTTTCTTACTTTAATTTGCAATCCTTTTAAATTTTTGGATAGCACCAAAATTGATATCAGCAAAATTTAAAGGATTAACCAGTTCGTGCTATAATTTTATCTTTATATTTCGCTCGGAAAATTTAGCAACGACCTAAGCGTTATGTTTAAGTTTCATCATTTATACTAAGACCGTAACTAAAAGATTAAATATTTCTTTAATATTTTGTTTCTAGTGAAGATTTAAGGAAAATCATAATTTCTTGATACGAAGGCGTTCTTTTTCTCTTGGCCAGCCTTAAAACCATTTTTCAATTTTTATTTTAAATTTTTAGTGTCTAAGTGCTTCCTTGTATAGAATGTTTAATGTTCTGTTATTTTTTGGCAACAAAATGAACTGGTTTTTTTGATTTCTAACTCCTGGTAAACGGACATATAATTGGCCATGTGAAAAACATGCTTTATGAAGATCAATTCCAACCAAAGAAAAGGCTTGTCCTTAAGACTTGAAAATATCCTTTGTGATGACTATTAGCAAAGGATACTTTCACGGGAACTGTAATCGCTTAAATTATATAGGCAAGTCCGTAGGAATCATAGGATTTCTCGGAATATTTGCAAGCTGGCCTGTTGCAGGACCTGTCAGTATAGTTGCTACAATTAAATTGTCTTTAACTCATGTTTGGAGGGCATACATTTCTTAACAGCATGATGTGTGTATCAACTTTAAGAAAAAGGTCATGAGGTGGCAAGCCAGAGAGATTTAGCAAATTTTGAAATTCTTGCGGATTATGGGCTGCACTCTCAAAATTGGTGACAGTATCAACCGATTTGTAGGTTTTAGTTTGCCCGGGGACTTTTTGTATGATAAGATGGTTTATTTCATTTACAGTCTCATATGTAGGCGATATTATTGCTCTTGAACACAGCCAAATAACATCTCTTTCCAATAAATTTTCCAGGCTAGGATAAACTTCATTTATTAGATGATGTGGACTATATGGTTTCATTGCGTCTAGTGCTTAGATTTAAAGAAGGAAAATTCCCTTCCCCAAATTTAAGAAGCTGTTGCAGTTCCCCATAACGGTAGGCTCTTAATTGTATATAAGCAAAAGCATTCACAAACAGAGTGTGTATGTGTGTTTGTAAATTGCTCTTTTGCTTGGTTTTAATCCCATTATAAGCTCCATTTAGTAATAGTTAGGCTATTGCACAAAATTCTGAGACGTCCAGGAAGCAAAAAAATAAAATTGGTAAAAAAATCATCCAAATCAATCACGTAGTTCCAGAGAAAAATCAAAGACATACAAAAAAAACCTTTCCTCTTTAGAATATTAATATAGACAAAGTTTCCTTTAATAAGGGCTGCTTTATTATGTTTTTGTTATTTCCAAGTGTCTTTTTTGATTGCTTGTGTTCTGGCTCATTGGTGATCCAATAAAAAACCTCTAACCTGTGCGCATCAATACAAGGAAGTCTGACAGTTCATCATCTATTTCACAGAATCTACACTTTTTTGGAAATTTAGGCTGTAGTGCCTTGTAAACTAATAATATTTAGATTTAAGATTACTCATTTGCAGTGAGAAAAAATTTTTGGATTTTTTTACTACGAGATTTCAATTAAACTCTTTGACTCTGTAAAAGCTATAAGACCTAATGTTGTTTTTAATAATGAAAAAATTCTGCCTTAAACTGTAAAATTAATTCTCCCAATCGCGTTGTTTAGTTTTATGCAACACAAAACAGGATTGTAGCTGCAAAAAGATATTCAAGGCTTCTCTCTTGGCAAGCAAGCTGGTTACAAATAAGGTTTTTTATATGAAGACGCACAGCACAGCGTAAGCTTTAAATGGGCGTAAACTTTATTAAGCCAGTAAAAAAATTAAAGTTGATCAAAAAGGTCGTATTTGCGTGTTCGCATTTTGACTAATTTCTTACAACGCATTTCACTTAAAATAAAAATTTTCCATTGATTTATGTTTTTCAAATGCATTAGCCATTTAATCCAATACTGTTATAAAACTTTAGTTTAATTTTGGAGTTTTCATTGGTTTCAACCACTTGTTTATGTCTTTATTTTTTCATCAATTAAGGAAAGTGATGGAATCAGTAAAAATTTATTGGCTTAAGCATGTATTTGAATGACGATCCAATTCTTAAAATGTAAGCGCATGACCACTTTTAAAACGCAAATTAAATTCGCTTTAGTTTCACCCAATATGAACAAGATTGTAATTAGTTACATCCATGTATTTATTACTTTTTTTATTTACGGGGAAAAGATTTTGTAAAATATTGCATCACTCCTGATTTTATGACAAACAAATTAAAGTGCAAATTGCTGCCCGATTTTACTTGAACCCTTAAAATATTTACTTTTCTTCTTTTTTTTTAATAATAACCAGCATCAAGGGGATGTCCCCTATACATGAATTGCATTGTGTTGGTATCAGGAAAATAGGTTATGGGAAGGAGGATATAGGGAGTAGCGTTTGTGGACATTTGAATTAAATTTCTCGATATTTACTGTGACAGGAAAGACATCACTAGGAAGTTTATTCCACATACGAACCGTGCGACCGAAGAAGGCATTATCCCTGTAATGAGTAGTGCGATTCACTGGCCAGTCAACTACGTATGGTTGTGTTCTTCTAAAAAAACGTGTATCATGTAAAAGTTCCAAGTTTCGGGAACAAGTTCCCTGATTTCCTCAGAGCACATTCCATTATAGTATCGATAGAACAGCGAAACACACCCCATATCATGACGGCGTTTGAATGAATCAAGGCGATTGGATACTACAACGTCACCGATGAGTATCTTCGCTCGTTACTGTACGCGGTCAAGTAGTGCCAAAATAGACTTTGGGGCACCATGCATGTGAGTTGTATTCCGTTTTATCTTCCGAAAATAAAGAAATCATAAACCGTGGCCTTTGATAAATTGGACCATTTAACAAAGGTTTTTATACAGATTGCAGAAATATATATATTAAGTTTGGAAACCACGAAGTTATAATCGTTTAAAAATTTTCTCACTACATATGCAAAACATGTAAATGTAACATGACAAAAATAAACAAAGCTGTGGTGTGCGTGTGTGGGTATACATACTTTGTCGGGCATCTAATTTATATAAATAAACAACTTTTGGTTTTTATTGTTTTTGTTGTTGTTATTTCAAACATTTTTTTAGCATTTGTAAAATTGAATTGAATTTCATATAAAATATTCTGCCTCGAATTTTTTGTTTTTTTTTTTGTTGTTGTTATTATTTGAAGTCAAGGGGAGCCCTGTTATGAGTACGAATCTGTTTTGAATGTGTGGCACAGACAGTATTCATATAAATAAATCTTATATGGTGAAAATATGTAAATTTTTTTTTAATATTATTTATTTATTTTACTTTAAATAGTAAAAACAATAAGGGGACCAAATAAGAAGAAAAAGCAAACAAATCTGTTTTTGAAAAAATATGGCTTAAAAAAACATGGAACTACACATAATTTTCACACAATATAACGTAAGAAAGTTTACTGCTGCCACAATAACATACATTATTGTACTTGAAAGAGTAAAAAAAAATAAAAAAACAATAACACGTATGTGGGTAGTAAGTAAAAAATTATTTGTATAGATTGTTATGCAGATATGGGTATTGGTGGTATAAAATATAGGGTGCTCAAGTGGTGCATGCAGGCGAATATAAATATTTAAAAGAGTTTTTTTTGACTTTGTATACTTTAAAGCTACTTACTTTTTAAGAAGATAACCGTTTATTCTTTAATGTTTGCACAGTTAAGTAAAAAAAAATTTCTACAGAGTTTGTTTTCAAATAAGAAGTTCTGTTTTTTTAAACAATATTTAATTAGATCAAACTAAAGGTACATAACAACAATAAAAATTTTGGTTAATTAACACAAATTGTTTTTAAAAAATAAAAAGCCTTTTCAATTAAATTTTTTCGAATTTTTAATAAAATTGTTTGTCTGATTTAGAATTTATTTGAAAAAATATTTCCGCAATTTTTCCTGTGTGAAAAAGAGCTAAATTCAGCCAATATTTGATTAAAAACAAATGAAAATATAGGTATATGATCTCCTTAAAAATTTGCAATTTGATTATAATATCCTTTATCTTGAGAGTGGGTTTTCTTAATTAAATTTTTCAATGGCTTCTGTTCTTGCTGTGAGTTTGGGGCAGCCAAGTTGCCTTGTGCCACCGGCATTGTATGTTAAGGCCGTTTTAGCGATCGTACTCTCTGATCTTAACATGTGACTAGTTTATCTCAACATAATTCATATAACGTCCTGGTAAATTGGAGACTGATCCTCCAGGGCCAAAGATTCGATGTTACTAAATGTTCGATGTTTTTAAATAATAATATTTGAAAAAACATCGCATGCATGATTTTGAAAAGCCTGTAGTTTTGTAGTAGCCTTTTGATTTGTAGACCATATCTCAGATCCCTTTGTATTTATATGTTTAATTTCAGATCACAATCCAAGTCCTTTTTTCTTTTTTTTTAAGAGAACTAGCTTTATGAGCCTTGTCTATTAGGTTTGTGATATCTCTTTCTAAATTAGGATTTATAGAACAAGTTCAGCCCAATTGACAAAAAGATTTTTATTTTTCTTTTGTTGGCCCTAGTTCAACATCTAACCCATTTCCATAAATTTCTTTTAGGTTTTCTTTTTACTTTATCCAGCATCAAATTAAATAAAAGTATTTTCTGCATTAGAGAATATGTCCTCTATCAATTTTGTTGTTATATTTAAGACTTCTTTATGCTGTAGGCATTTCCATATGTGATGTTTTACTAAAGTGTTGAAAGCTAGCCGGATCTGGAAAGATTTGTCCGGAGTCTTTTAGGGTGAAGCTTTAGAAAATAACTATATGCCCTCTTTGACGCTGATTTCGCTTCTCACTGGTGAATACCTCAAGGTCAACGTCAGGTTAAGGGGTTCGAAAGCTTCTCGAAATTAAGGAAACTTATTTCCTAAACAGAAAGGAGCTGAGATTATTGTCAGTTTTTTTTTGACTGGACATTGTAATCTTAGATACTATTTGAGTTGGGTTGAATGTTGTGACTTGCAAGCACGCCCTCTAAAATTGCATAGGACTCTTCACAAGAAGGGTACTAGGGCTTATGGGCCAATTTCCATTTACTACTACTAGCCTTGTTTTGCCCTTAAGTCTGTTTTAGGGACAAAATTGATTTGAATATATTTATTGCCGGTATCTTTGAAATAGTATTTGGTAGAAATATAACACGCTAATATTTATAATCTCCAAAGTCTTTTGCTAAGCAACAGTGATTATTATATCTTTATTCCAGCATGTAGAAGCTGCCTGACAAGTCAACCTTTGAGTTGTTAAAGTCACAAGCAAGCAAGTAAGCCATGAAAGATTTATTTAAAATAGTTTCCTTGTAAGTATGTAAGAGGTTTTAATATTTTTTGCAAAAGTTTTTTATCGGCTCTTATTACCCAAATTAATTAGGATTTTTTTTTCAAATTTAATTTAAGCATGTTTTAAAGTGGACCTTTTATTTTAAACCTACTGAACTAGGGTGGATAGATTAAGAGTCCTTCAAAATTTTTTAATTCTAGGCTTTGAATCTTCTTGCCAAATAAGCTCCTGGTAGACTCAGTAAAGCCAATAATAATTTAAACAATCTAAAAACTTGAACACCACAGGATTTTACATAAGTATTATCACCTAAACGTGAAGATGATAGTATTTAGAAATTCAAGTTTATATAACTTTTGACTGACTTTTTGCTGATTACAAACCAAAGCTACTTTTAGGATGCATGATTGCTAACCCACTCTAACGCATCTTTTATTAAAAAACATACAGATTAAATAAAAAAATCGTTTAAAATTTTAGAGCCTTTTGGAGGCACTTGCTCTTAGTAAAAAAATCAATTTGGCTGTATATAGGGTAAAAAGTTATTTTCAGTATGTGCTTTTGCACATCTTTTTTTAACTTACATTTTTAATCTGATACGAGCATCAATACCCGTTTTTTAAACATCTGCAAATGGTACCATGTTGGTTTTTTACGTCTTTAGGAAACAAGTTTTTCTTTCAATTTATATTTTTTTTTAACATTTCGCAGTCGCCTTTGTAATTGATATAAAAACACCAAAATATAAATCAAGACAAAAACATGTCATAAACAGATAAGGTCCATGAATTAAAGGAGTTTTTTTGGTATTGCTAAATGTATGGATGTACATACGTACCTTCACATACATAAATACACATATTTACACATATAAATATATAGGCTGCTTAATTTTTTTGAATGTGTAAAGATATATATGTATATATAAAATTACTTTTAAATAATATAATTGTTTTTGAGTAACTAAGAAATGTTTTCATCTTAATTTATTTGAAAATTTTACCCAAGAAACACATTTAGTTTCTTGTTTTTGCAAAGTCTGCTAAAACGTGTAATCAAACTTTAAATAAAGGTTTTAAATTTTTGCATACCTTCAGCCAGTATAATAATTTTTTTTCGAACCGTATGTTTGATGCCTCTAATAAATATTACTCATACGCTTTTTGGTAGAATTTTCATTCCAACGTTTAAGCAGTTAATGCTTGTACAAGAATTGCAGTGTTGTGTGGTTTATTTAAATTGAAAAAATAAGTTTGTGTTATTTGCACTATATTTTTTTTGAGTTATTCATTTTTTTTAATGTTTACATTATAATTTTATTAAAGTTCCATTTTCCAAAAAACTTTGCACTTTAGAAAAAACTTTAGAAAAAATATTGTTTCGAAATTTTGTAAAATTTTTGAAAATATATTTTCTAAAAATATTAAATGCTTACTTCAATAAAGAACAAACACACATTCTCGCTTACTTATCAAATAGGCATATATAAATTTTTCAAATTATTTGTTTTTGCCTCCTTTTTAAAACAAGCTTAATCATAGAATGATAAGTGGTTCAATATGTATGATATATATTTCTTTTTAACATTTTGGAGATTAAAATGTTTACCTTAGATTAACAAATAAGAGGCTACGGTAAAATTTGAAGTTAAATTTAAGAATAAAGCACAAGGAATGGTTAGGTTAATCCATTGTGTTCAAGGCTATGTTTAAAATTATAATTTAAAAAATTTTTGAAAATAAGCGAACAATTAACAGTTAAAAAATGCTTTAAATGTTTGCTGTTAATCGTTTGGTTAAAAACAACTTTGTAAGCATATGTCTGTAAATATTTTGCTGTTATTCGTTCTTTCTCTGTTGACATATCCATTTAATTGTCCCTTGTTCAAAGTGTAGTTTTAAATTTTTTTTAATGTTGGTTTTTATATCGGTTGTGCCATTTGTTTATCTGTCATTTACTACAATACACGCGTCAACAGTTTTTGGTATTTTGGTTGCAGTATTTTTATGTTTTCACACATTGCACCTTTTCCAACTTCCCAGTAAACTTGTAGAAAAAAATTTTTTAAATTTATCAAAGAAATACGGTAAAAACTTAGCAAAAAAGTTAACATTTTATGAAAAGTTAAAAACCTAAATGTTAAAAAAGATATTAGATAACAGACCTTCAATTCTTTACATCCTTTTCTAAATATATTATTATTTTAAAGCAAAACAGGGTTATATGAGAGAAAAAGTGGTTTAAAATTGAAATGAAAACATATTTGCACAATAGTGTTTAAAGATTCATAAAACTTTAATCGGTAAATCATTAAGTTACTTTTCAATTAATTTTTATTCTCTTTTGTTTATATTAAGTGATGGTTCAAAGAAAGTTATTTTAAATAGAAATATTAAAAAATTGTATAAGAAAGAAAACAAAGTGTCTTTATTGTTAAAAAACAATTTTAAAATTTTAATTTTTAAAAAGTTTTATTTAAAATAATAAGATATGTTTTACTTACATAAACTACTTTTAATCCGTTTACCAGTTTATACTGAACATTTTTAAAAAATTGTTATAAATATTTTATTTAATTTGATATTTTTTCACGACAGTTATGTTGTTGTTATTACTTTTACTGTTGCATTCACGCAAGCAACAAACATAAAAACGCGACAAACAATAAACCATTCAAGCGTGATTATTAACTGCGGTCTGGTCTACATGAATTAAACGGAAATGGCACAGATACATATCTGTTTGCGTATGAGTTCATTCTTAAATAAAAAAATTCGATCTCTTGAATTAAGACTTTTCAACAAAAACATACAGCAAAATATAAGTGCATATTGGTAATTTAAGAAACAAATTCAGCAAAAAGAGCATCCTTATTGCCTGAATGTAGAAAAGCAAATATTTAAAATAATAATAAACAACATTTTATTAATAAGCAAATTTTAACGTAATAAAATACTTCATTTTTAGATCTGTTATCACTTTAAGCTAAGTAAACTGATGTATTTGTTTCATATATTTTTTAAGGGTACTATGCATGTTTACAAATGTTTGTAACGCTCAAAACCAAAAAAAACATCCAACACCACTCTAACCATTATATCAATGGAATCAAGCATGTCCATCCAAATTTGCAGTTTAGTGTTTACTTATTCTTATGCTTCAGAGAGCCAAAAAACGTTTTTGGAAATAGAAAACAAACCTATTAAAACTTGCATTGTGCAGCTCATTATAAAAACCGTATTCAGATGTTCTTCCGACATAAGCATTTTGGGATAATAAAAGTTTCTGCCACAAGTCTCTTTCTGCACAAAATTTTGCATATGTTTAGGACCAATTCTTGTACTGGCCTAATGATTGGGTCATAATTTACCATTAGCCCTCTACTAGAACTTAATATGAAATAATATGCCTTTAAATAAAGTTTGTATGTAGATAAACTTAACAAAAATACGAATAAGTTGTAAATAAATCCAAATTTTTATCAGATATTTATACCATAAGAAAAGTGCATCACAAGAAATAATTTGACATAAAAAAAAATCATTTTTAGAATATGCAAATACACCATTTTGGATAAACATCGTCGATTTGTTAAAGACGCATTTTGAGTTTGTAACCTGTAATTAAAAGGTCTGAGATCCATCTTTAATTATACCAACCGACTTGTTGCTCCGGTAGATCAGTGGTAAGTGAACGGGTCTACTTAACTGGAGGTTGTGGCTTCCATTACCGCCAGAGACCCTGGTAAGTCTGTTTTATTTTTCTTTTCTTTCTTTCTTATTCTTATCTAAGTTTCTTCTTTCCTCTGCACCTATTCTATCTGTCTCTTTAAGTAACATAAAGGGACCAAATTAAGCGGAAACAAGTAAGCTGCATTGTTCCTTTTAACCGCTGCTTCTTCTACCTAACCTAACCTAAAGCCCATTAAAGTCTGTATTAATAGCCCTTATACAATTTTTTTCCCAAAAATAACACTGCATTAAATATTCCTTTAGCCCGACAAGATTTAGCTTTAACGTATGTCACCAAATTCTCAGCTTTATCTTTTTCATGTTCCACCAATAATTTACATTTGGTTCCATATACAAAAGTCCTTCTCCGCAAAACAACGTTTAATCGTATAAATTTTGTATAGATAATGCTGTAGAGAACTCAGAATACAAAATCTTCTTATATACCTCCATAGTTGCCAGATAAATTTGGTGCAAAAGCGTAAAATTTTTTTACAAAAATCATCATATTTTCCAAAAATTTTTTTGTATTCGCTAAAGAATTGTCAAGCTTAAAAAATAACATATCTACTTACATGGTAGTCACGCGATCAAGTTTTGCTTCAATTTTTGTTTTAAATTCCAATTTACTTACACTTTTTCACTAGTACATTTATAATATGCAAATTGTCTTTCAAACTATCTTTTAATTTTGTGTTAATTTTAAAGTCAAAAAAAAAACAGCTGATTGCAAAGTTAATTAACAAATCTTCTTTTTTGAAGACATCTTGAGATTAAATCACTTTTAAGTGCAGCCTTGTCAGAGCATTCAGTTTTTGTAATTTTGACAAGCAGGATGTGTAAAAAGCTTGACAGCAAAATTTGATCCTAAGACTGCAGTGTTAAATTCGATAAAGTCTTTCTGCAGATTAAGTCATATTTTTGGAGAAAAATCATTTATTTTTGATTATCAGTATGAACATTTTTAGAGTAACTTAGATAGGGGCAGGCACCATCATCTTAAATTTTGATTTAGTCGACTTAATTACTTATTCAATTTCGCACAGGTTTTTTCTAAACGGTGTTAAACTACACATAAAATTACAATATGAATTACAATATCTTCATGTTCAATAACAAAATCAATTTTTTTAAATAAAAAAAGCAAATGTTGAATATGAAAAAATTGTCAAATTTATGACAAAAAATCGTCTAATCGTCAAAATGACGTCATACCTTATTTTAAATGGCCTAAAGAACCCCTTTGAATAATGTTTTACACATTACATTTTAAGTCAAAAACAAGCACATCTCAAATTCATTATTTCTCATGAGAGCTTTTTTTCTACTTTCAAAAAAATTGTCTTACTTGAAATACAAAAATAGATTCAAAAGTATAAAAGTCATCTTAGAATAAAGTTTTCATAAATGAAAAAGACATTTTTCATTAAAGATTGATAATGTAACAGACTTAAAAACAAAAAAATGCTGCTGATGAATTTCGGGTTGTGACTGTTTTTGATTTAGTGTTCGATTTGTATTATCTGTAAGGTCCTCTTAAAACAAATTGCTCTTTGTTTTTGGGGGAGAGAAGATTCAAGATCTTGTATACTATGCTTAAATGTTTGTATTAACATTTTGTCTTAGAAAAATAAATTTATTTGTTTTTCTTTAACTTTTGGAAAAGTCGCAGAAGAGAACTAAATACCAAGACAGAAGCAAGAAATATTTAAAGTTAATATTCTTTAGAAAAAAAAACAAACCAACATACATAAGCACATGGTAATAAACAAATACATATGTATATATACATACAAAAATATTTGAAACTGATGCACGAGTTAAATTTTGACAGCAACAGACTTCGAAAATTTCTCTTAGTAACGCCTTCAACTTTCATAAATTTAATCTATAAAATAAGTTTTATGATTTATAGAATTTGTGAAAAGTTTATCTGTGTATGATGTCTTTGAAAGTTGAATTTCTTCACAAATAAATTGAATAAATTAATAAAGAAATAAATTAGAAAAAAATCCAAAAAAAATATATTTCTTTCGAAAAGTATTAATAAACTATAGTTGGCTGAGTAAAAAGGGACTTATCAATAAGGATAAACGAAAATTAAAAAAAAAAATTAAAAAAACTTGCTGCGGACCAATTATTTTTAGGTCTTAATATTAAGTGTTGAGTGTTATTGACGTATTCTTGCTCAGTCTAAGCCTTTTATGAAAAACCTAAAATGCAAAATCTAAACTGCTGTAAAAAAAGCTTTGAATTTGGGACTATTATTTGGGCGGAAAAATATTAATTTTTAGAAAATGGTTGAATACGTTTGAAATAGTACAATTAATTAATTTAGAGAAAAGAAATTTGTTGTTGAAACACTTATCAAATATGGCAAAACTAAGACTTGTGGGACCGTATTGTGTCCTTGGGGATGAAAGCTTATCTCATTCTCCGGGTCTTAGCAAAGAGGTTGTGTCCCGTTCTTTTTTTTATTGTAGATCCTTCAGTCATCTGTCCTATAGTCCTTTTTTATCAGAAATAAGGATATGAATACAAAATGCAACAGTAAAAATGCACAGCCGGGATAAAATAAGCTCGATTACACAACCAAGGGGTAGTATAACCCTGTACTTAGTCTTGCAAAATTTTTGACCATTTTCTATCTGTGGGCCTTAAATATTTTGGATAATCAGTGACCATTCAAAAAATCGTGCCATCAGTTTTTGTTTAAAGGCTGATTGAGATTTAGTAAAAATGTCTAATAATATTCTGCAATATTTTTCTTAAGACTTCATTTAGCAAAGATTGTTATTTTTATGAAGAAAAAATTTCCTGAACATTTTTGTTTTCAAAATTGTTATTCAAAATATGGATTGATGTCACTATTTTTTAAGGAACTGAAACTTTTAGTTTAAGACGTTACAAACGTGTACACAAACGCGTAATGCCCTTATCCTAGGCTTAAACCATTTAATAAATTTTTTTAATTTTACAGGTTAAAACTAAAGTGTTCGGTTACATTTCGTATAGGAGAGAGGACATTTAATTACTTTTTTATTTCGAGGCTCTAGAAATACAGCAGGCAATATTTAAATAATCCCTTTACATTTCGCAGATTTTGCACTCTTGCGAAAGAAGCGAGGCATTTTTATATTTTTGTATTTTCGCTTTAGCATTAGTAGTTGTTGATTCCAAAAATTTTAGAAGACAGATTGCGACAGGCGCATGATGTCCCGTGAGATGACATAAACCATCCACTTGAATGGCTACCAAATCTGTTTTGTATGAGAAAATTACAATTTCTTTCGTGTTTCTTAACCTAGTTATTTCGTCAGTTTATTTTCCGCCTAGATTCTCCACAACGAGGGATCAGTACAACAGTTTTTACAAATTTTTAGGTCCCCGTTTGATAGTTGCTGGAGACTATAACGCTTAGCACATGTACTGGGGATACCGCCTAATTAGTCACAGAGGTAGTGTCTTGTATGATTCCGTGTTGAAAATGGGGCTTTGTATTATTTCAACTGACAACCAACGTATTGGCTAACTGACCACAATAAAATCCACGAAATAATAAATTTTGACGTGGCAGAAGGTGTATCTCCAAAGCCTCCTTGGACTTACCTTCTGACCATTCTCCCAAAACAATCACTATTTTCAGTCCTCACCAAATAGCAACTAGTAATTTTTTCTTAACTAAAATAGTAAATTGGTTGAAATATTAAAAATAATTCAGAACCAACTGCTCGGAAAACCAACCGCTAAAAACACCAGGAGACATCGATGATTGTTAAAACAGCCTAAATGAAAACATTATAAAAGCCAATGAAAATGCTTCTTCTACTTACCGTCAGGCCAAGTACAGATAAAATTTTTTTGCCAATGTGGAAAAGCTTTAATCTGAAAAAGAAGAGCCCGAAGAGAAAGACAAAAGCATAGATTGCCCCATAGATCGTGAGAGAACTACCGCCGGCTGTTGATAGATGTCCTGTGGTAAAACGTTTTCAGCTTGTAGGTGTCGTTGAGGCTATCGTAAATTTAAGTGCTGAAAAAGCTCCTAGCTTTGATGGAATAAGCAACAAAATGCTTTTAGAGATGCCTTGCACAGCAAAAAGAAGAAATTTTCTTTTTTTTAATGCCATTCTACGGCTCGACCATTTCCCGCCTTTATGGAAAATTGCTTTGGTAAGGATCATTCTTAAGCCTGGAAAATATCCTTTTAGGTGGAGTTCTACAGGCCTAAAAGTCTGTTACCGACTGTATCGCATTTGTTTGAGAACTGCTAAGAACAAGCTGACCCCGATCTTGAATGTCAATAACAGTATTCCATATCCCCAATTTGGCTTTCGGAGTCAACAAAGTACCATCGATCAAGCCCACAGATTGGTACAGGTTATAAGAAAAGCCTTTGAGGGCAAAAAGTACTGCTCTGCGCTATTTGTTGATGCCTTTAAAGCCTTTGGTAAAGTTTGGCATAAAGGCCTGGTGAACAAGCTAAAACTAAATTTACCGGTGAATAACTTCAACATTTTGAAATGACTACGTAACTGGCCGACCATTTATAATAAAAAAGGAAACGTTTTGAGCTGCTCATAACCAATAGAAGCGGGGGATCCTCAAGGGAGTATTTTAGGTCCAGTTCTGTACTTAATTTACACAGCAGATATGCCAACAAACATTTCTACATACACGTCAATATTTGCTGATGATACCGCCTTTCTTAGTATTCATAAAGGCCCAAAAGAGGCTTCGAAGCAACTGCAACTTCACGTATCCGAAGTAGAAAAATGGACAAATTTATGGGGTATTAAAGCAAAGGAAAAAAAATGCACCCACGTTATTTTCAGTTGCATTCTTAATCTCGTAGTGTACGGACGTGTGTACGCGAGTGTAATATTGTTAATAGGTGATATTAGTAATAGGTAGCAAACGAAATTATTAATATACATACATATATACACAAAAAAGTGAGAAAAGAAAAACAATAACAACAAACTAAATAAAAAAAAAAAAGCGAACTGTTAATGAGTAACAGTAATCGTAGTGACAGTGGGCCTGATAGCCGAAATGCTTACATTGTGTTAAGCAGTGTTAGCAATGAGAACATAAGAGACCCTGAATTTAATAGAAATTATTTAAATGCGAGACCAAAAACAATTACAAGCAATCTTAGTTCAAGTGCGCCTAATTTAGATAAATGTAGTGAACAAGGGACTAATTTAGCCCAATCTTTATTTAATAATTATAAAAAAAAATCTGAGGTACCATCTTTGTCGCGGTCACCATTATCAAATTCTGGAATTGAACCTGCAGCTGCTACAGCCGCATCAAGCTTAATTTCTGCACCGGCACCTAAGATCCAGGTAGGGATGGACCGCTATGTGACAGTTCTTAAAAGGGGAAGAAGCCCTAAATCGGCAGAAGCATCTCAACCTGCAAAAATTTTAAAAGACGATGAAAGGCCAACCTCATCGCAAAATCGTTTTGCAATTTTACAAGAGGATAATGAGGCCCCCGTTAGTGAAAGAAAGTCCTTTAAGCCACCTCCCATTTATTTGAGGGAAAAAAACTCAAATGATCTCGTAAAGTTTTTAGTCGGTTTGATTGGGGAAAATAACTTTTATGTTTCAAACGTTAAACGCGGTAACATATTTGAGACAAAAATTCAAGTGAACCATGAAAACGCCTACCGCGCTACGGTTTCGGAGCTCGAAAAACTTAACAAAAACTTCTATACCTACCAACTCAAGACCGCAAAAGGCCTTCAGGTAGTCATTAAAGGCATTGATTCTAATGTTGACCCAGAAGAGGTCAAGACCAGTTTATTAAGCAAAGGGTTTATGGTCAGGAGGGTATCCAATATGAGAAACAGGGAAAAACACCCCCAACCATTATTCAGAGTGGAGCTTCAGCCTGGTGATATCAAATTGAAAAAAAGTGAAACTCACCCCATCTATGATTTAAAATATATTATGCACCGACGAGTTACTGTGGAAGTGCCACATAAGCGATCTGGGCCCGTACAGTGCTTAAACTGCCAGGAGTATGGCCACACTAAAGCTTATTGTAAGCTGCCTACTGTTTGTGTTGTGTGTGGGGATCTGCACGATACGACCAAGTGCGACAAGCCAAAAGATGATCCTAGGATGAAGAAATGCAGCAACTGCGGGGGAAACCACACTGCCAACTATAGAGGTTGCCCTATTTTTAATTCGGTTATGCGCTCAACTAAGCCGAAAATAGTTCCTGCCCCTCCCCAGCCTTTAGATATACCAACTACAAATATGCCTCCGTTAGCACAACCAACTACAAATCAAGTTTCTTACGCCGCTGCATTAAAGTCTAACCAGCCTAATGCACGTAAGTCTACCGAGCCTACAACACAACAACAAGTGCCAACAAGTGAACCAACTGGTCCCAATTTTAGCCGCCTGGAAGCCGTAATTGACAATATGGTCAAACAATTTACGCAGGTAATGGCGCAAATGGCTAGCATGATGCAGGAGATGCAGAAAATGCAGTCTGCTCTGCTGCAGGCCATACTTAAAAGACCATGAACTGCCTCAGGGTTTGTTTCTGGAACGCAAACGGCATCCGCCAACACAAAAATGAGCTCGAATATTTCTTGATGAACCAAAAAATCGATGTTATGTGTATTTCTGAGACTCATATGACATCTAGAAGCACTTTTAAAATTAGTGGTTATTCTTTTTACGATTCAAAGGATCCTAGGGATAGATCATGTGGTGGCTCGGCTATTCTAATCAAATCAAGAATTAAACACCAATGGTTGGGTGGCCTCTCGGAAAGTTATATCCAAGCTACGAACGTCTGCATTGATGAATTTTTCCATAACCTTGTTATTTCATCAGTTTACTGTCCACCCAGATTCTCCATAACGAAGGATCAGTACAACAGTTTCTACAAATCATTAGGTCCCCGCTTCATAGCTGCTGGAGACTATAACGCTAAGCACACATACTGGGGCTCCCGCCTAATTAGTCCCAGAGGTCGTGTTTTGTATGACTCAGTGTCGGAAATAGGACTTTTCGTTATTTCAACTGGACAACCAACCTATTGGCCAACGGACAATAATAAAATTCCAGACGTAATAGATTTTGGCGTGGCAAAAGGTATATCACCGGACCTTATTGAGGCTGAAGCCTCCTTCGATTTATCTTCTGACCACTCACCCACAATTATCACTATTTGCAGTCCTCACCAAATAGCAACTAGTGATTTTTTCTTATCAAAAAGAGTAAATTGGTTAAAATATAAAAAATATATCAGCTCTCACTGCTCGGAACACATACCACTAAAAACTCCCCAAGAAATCGATGATTGCCTAAATATCCTAAATGAAAACATTAAAAAAGCCGTTGAACATGCTTCTTCAACATACCGTCAGGTCAAATACAACAAAATTTATTCTGTCGATGTTGAGGAGCTTTTATCTGAAAAAAGGAGAGCGCGAAGAGAATGGCAACAGCATAGATCGCCCCAACTTAAAACGAAGCTAAAAGAGTGTACAAATCGCTTAAAAAACTTGCTGGAGGTACACAGAATTGCATCAATTAAGAAGTATTTGGAAGGTCTAGACGCAACCCCTCAAACAAATTATTCTCTATGGCGATCAGCCAGTCGTCTCAAAAGACCCGTAATCGCAAAACCACCACTGCGCAATCTAAGAGGATCCTGGGCTAGAAATGATGAAGAAAAATGCGATCTGCTCGCAAGCCATTTAAGAAACGAGTTCACTCCTAATACATGCACTGACGTGAGGGAATTACCGCCTGTTGTTTCTA
Organism: Melanophora roralis; assembly: GCA_963583895.1. Classification (NCBI taxonomy): domain Eukaryota; kingdom Metazoa; phylum Arthropoda; class Insecta; order Diptera; family Rhinophoridae; genus Melanophora; species Melanophora roralis. The sequence continues at coordinate 21,172,052 of OY757191.1, forward strand.
GACGTCCCATAGAAATACGTTTCCGATATTCAGATGTGGTAGAAGCTATAGCTAACCTTAATGATAAAAAAGCTCCTGGCGTTGATACAATAAGCAACAAAATGCTTATTGAGCTGCCTTTAACAGCAAAAAGAATAATTCTTTTTATTTTTAATGCCATAATACGGCTTGAACATTTTCCACCAATATGGAAAGTTGCCTTAGTTAAGATGATTCCTAAGCCTGGTAAAGATCCTTCTAAGGTGGAGTCTTATAGGCCTATAAGTTTGTTACCAACTTTGTCAAAACTGTTTGAAAAGCTGCTTAAAAACAAGCTTACTCCGATCCTGAATGAAAACAACTGCATTCCAGATCACCAATTTGGCTTTAGAAGTCAACATAGCACAATAGAACAAACTCACAGACTGGTGCAGGTTATAAGAAAAACTTTCGAGGAAAAAAAGTACTGCTCCGCGCTTTTTATAGATGTCTCTCAAGCTTTCGATAAAGTATGGCACGAAGGCCTGTTAAACAAACTAAAGCTAAACCTTCCAGCTAATATTTTCAACCTACTAGAAAAGTACATAACCGGTCGACAGTTTAAAATCAAAGAGGGAAACCAAATAAGTTCTTCTCAAACAATAGGGGCTGGTGTACCTCAAGGGAGTATACTAGGTCCAGTTCTGTACTTGCTTTACACAGCAGATATGCCAACCAATAGTTTTACACACACGTCGACATTTGCTGATGATACTGCTTTTCTTAGTATTCATAAAGACCCTAAAGAGGCTTCAAACCAATTGCAGCAACACGTAACCCAAGTTGAAAAATGGGCAAAGTTATGGGGAATAAAAATAAATGAACAAAAATGTACCCACGTAACTTTTACTTTACGCAAAGAAACGTGCTCTCCAATTCTTATTAACAACCATATGGTGCCTCAACGAACCGAGACAAAATATCTTGGTATTCACCTAGACCGCCGCCTCACATGGAAGCCTCATATAGATGCGAAGTTGACGCAAATGAAACTTAAAGCTACACAAATTCATTGGCTAATCGGCAGAAACTCTGTGCTTCGTCTTGATTGTAAACTTCTACTCTACAAATCGATTTTGAAACCAATTTGGTGCTACGGTATACAATTATGGGGCACTGCTTCCGCATCCAACATAGAAAAAATTCAACGCAGGCAAAACAAAATCCTAAGAATGATAACTGGTGCTCCTTGGTATGTTAAAAACAGCAACATCCACAAGGATCTACTAGTTCCACTAGTTAAATGCGAAATCCTGAACTATGTGGACAAGTATTTAAATAAGCTGGAAGCTCACCCAAATCCGCTCGCCCGAAACATCCTGCAACATAGTGGGCACACCCGCCTGAAAAGGAGGGATACTATTGCGCTTATATGGAGCTTGATAATTAATATGAGAACTTAAATTTTAGTCTGGCACTGGCTAGACTTATATTAACTACCTAGTTTTAAGATTTGAACACTTATTGTTAGTTCGCCATAGGCGAAGATTCAATAATAAATATATGAAACAAAAAAAAAAAAAAAAAAAAAAAAAAATAAAAAAAACAATAATTTGCATGAATGTATTTAAACTAAATTTCCACAACGAGACATGCACAAACATGTTCTAAGCACACACAAAAATTTGCTTGTATGTGCATGATTTTTATACTCTTTACCGTGTTTGAAAAACGTGTAAAAATGAGTGAACTGATCACACATTTCATACTTACGTTTGTAAATTTCTATGTACATACATGTGCAGGTATTTTGTTCATTTGTAAGTAAATATTATGCACAGTGTAAAAGCAATATGTAAATACAGATGTATCTACTTTATTTAAATGGTGTCATTAAAACTTAAGATGACATGAAATTTTAATTAAAAGCAATTTAAACTAAACAAACAAAATAATGTTGCATTTTTTAAACCAATATTTTTAAAATATTAACATCAACATTTTATTTGCTTCAATTAAGAAAAGCTTAACTTCTTTCAGATGTTAAAAACTGCATCTCAATCGGCGGAGATAAAAAACTTTTCAATGTTTTAAATTTTAAAATTTTCACTTCTTCTTTTGCGAAAACATTTTGGTTTAAAATGCAAAAAAAAATTATTTAATCCCTTAAAAGTCAACTAGAAATTGCAAATTTTGGTTTTTAAATACAAAAAAGTTTTGATTTGAAAGTTCTAAAGTAAACAATAATTTTATTTCATAATAAAACCGCACACCATCATTCAATAATGCTGCTATTAATGCCATATGCATGCAGCATGCTTGTTCTTCTACTTCTTCTTCTTCTTCAAATTATGTACATGATGTACGAAGACTATTAAGGAATGAGTAAAAGGGTATTGATGTGCACAGAAGTATGACAGCCTAAAGCTGTCTTGCAATAGTAGTTTTGTACTTGTACTTGTGTGTAATAAAAGTTTAAATAATAGAAAAAAAAATACAAAAATTGTTTAAAATAGTTTGCGTAATAGTTGTAGCATAAAATTTTCTTATTATTTACATTAATAGAAAGAAATGAAATTTAAATGAAACAACACGAAAGTACAAAAAACATTTCAAAAGTAAACTTTTCTTCTTAAAGTAACAAGACTTAAGAAAATAAATATAATTTTCATAATTTACATTAACATAAATACATATTGCAAATAATATGCCAATTTGAAAAATTGTATTCATTAGATAGAAGGGTGGAAAGGAAGAGGAAGGCGACAAAGATATGCCAGTGGTTAAAAATAATAACTGCCCAACCTTGTCTTCATAAAAAAGTCTAAGAAGAGAGACACACAAACAAATTTCTCATGATTATATTGGTTATAATTTGAAATGAATGGTACCAGCAGTGTTGCCACCAACGAAATGCTAAATTACACATGGATCAACCCAAAATTACACATGAAATTACGAATTACACATGCTTTTTTTTAAAAAAAGGCCAAAAAACTTGCTCTAAAATTAGTTAAAATCCCAAAAACTCTTACTCATTAGCATTTTAACACATTATTTTAACATGGCGATGACATTGGAGGCAAGTACTTACCATGCTCGCTTACAAAGAGGGAGTTAAAGAAGTACTTACCATCCTCGATTACAAGGAGGGACTTAAATAAGCTATTTCTTTATTGGCATTATAATAATCTTTTTCTGTCCCCCAGTTATTCATTATTGCATTAAAAATGTTTTTCTGTGATGTTTTACATATTTTTAAATTTGATACCCTTCATATAGTAATAAGGGTGTATATGAAATTGTCATTCCATTTTTAATTTTTACAATATTTATTTTACACCCCATTAAGTATAAATATTTGGATTCTTAAAGATAGGTAAGTCGTTAAAGCCATGTCTGTCCATCTGTGTGTCTTTTGAAATCAAGTTTCCAAACCTTAAAAAAGTCGCTCAGAAAATAATCAGAAATATACCTGATTTAATCGCTATTTATAATCAGCAAAATCGGTTTATTATTGACCGAGATGCAAGCGAAACTCTAAAATAACCACAAAGCTAAGCACAGATACTTTGAAGATAGGGACCTAAATTAGGAAAAAAAATTTTCATGTAGAAGCACAAATTTTGGGAAGAATTTTATCCAATCACATCTATAGAAGTCAAATGTTCTACAACAAGTAATTTTACAATAATACCTACATTTTGGAAAGCAAATTTTTTGAATAAGAGCAGGGAGAGGAGCAACCCCTATTCAAATTAACTGTTTTTGTAAAATTTTTGATACGCTATATTTCTCAAACTATAACATATATCGACTTTAAATGTTCCACAATAAGTTATCGAACAATAATGCATACTCTTTGGAAAAAATACGAAGGAACAAATTTAATTAAATTTTAATACGAAATAAGTTGAAAACTGTTGGCCTTAAACCTTCTACATGGTATTTCTATTATACATAGGTACCAACATTATTTTCTAAAGTTTTCTATTTTTAAAACTAAAATAGCTATCGACTTCAAACCCGGTACAAAGTATTTTTATTATAGTACATATTTCCATTACGAAATAACTCGGTCAGATCAGATGACCATAAAAAGATCAATGTGAAGGGTATATTAGGTCTCACTTTTTTTTAAATACAAGTGTAAAAAACTTTTAATATATATAAAAATAATGATAATTATCAAAAATGATAAAATTTTAAATTACACATGAATTACACATGCAACCAATTACACATGGGCTACACATGAAACGAAAAATTACACATGAAATGTGTAATTACACCTAAGGTGGCAACACTGGGTACCAGACATTACATCTAATAATTTCTATTTTTTTAAATAAAGCAGGTTTAGCTAAAGCTAGGCGAGGGGATGAAGTTTCCGATATCATCAGTAAAATGCAGGGCCCGAACCCAAATATCGATCAAATTTCTATAGTTCGGCGAACCTAAAAGTAATCCGAACACAAACCAAATGCATACACTTTTATTGAAATAAAAAATTTACGCATATAAATTATATATTCATTAAAAAATGCAAACAAAAAACTTTGGTGCTCTATGAAAAATTGCCCCAAAGTGGAAGTAAAAAATGGCCCATTAATTTCATATTTAGGCAACAGACCGAAAATTTGGGACCATTTTTCTTGATTTGTTGGGACCATTTTTCATTTCTGAAATTGGGGTAAGTTTCTGTTTTTGAAATCACTCACCCCAAAGTTTTTAAATTTTTTGGGACTTTTTTTTATTTCTAAACTTTTTGTTACCATGGAAAATGATAAAATTAAAAATGGCCCCAAAATAGCCTCTACCTTCAGTTGTTAAATGCCACTAAATGAAAAAAATTCCCACATGTGATGACTGGTGTAACTTGTATTCAAACTTAAAGTGCATTTTCCTTTTAATTAAAATTTTTTAGTAAAATAAATTGATACAAGGCTCCAAGAGAGAAATGGCCAAAACTACTTAATACGAAATAATTCAAATTGTAGAAATCAAGCCAACCTCGAACGCTCTAACAGCTATTGACTGTCTAGATATAGATTTCAAAACAGGTAAAACATCTTAATCGGATAAAAAAGGAAAGTACCTCTGATAACCGAAGACAACTTAAAAAAAAATTTGTTCAACGTTAAATCTCAAGAACTAAAAAACAAGTCGGCAAGGCATACTTCTTTGTTTGCTTATAATTTTTAATTAAATAAAAGAGAATGGATCTTATATTAATAAATGTTAAATATAATGTCGGCGATTATGTATGAAATACAATATCAGATAAATGTCCGTCCGTGTTAGCCTCACAAATAAGAGCCTTTTTGAGCACATTTTTCATTACATTCTCACACATTTCACGCGGTATTTCATTACTTTTATTACAAATATATTGTTTGAGTTGCTGCAGCGATTCTGGTTTTCTTGCATTAATGTCGCTTTTGAGATATCCCCACAAAAAGAAGTCCGGAGCAGTAAAATTAGGCGACTGCGGAGGCCAATCAACATCATTATTTCTTGAAATAACTTGTTGTGAAAAGAATTCTCGCAGTAGTTTCATTGTAATCATGGTTGTATGCAATGTGACACCGTTTTGTTGATACCGCATGTTAATCAAGCCCAAAGCATGCAGCTGTGGCATAAAAAAGTTTTCAATCATATCACGATATCGTCTCCTCTGACAGCTACCTTCACGCTGTTTTTAATTTTAAAAAAATAAGGTCCAATGATTCCTCCTGACCAAATTTCACCCCAGGCTGTCACTGTATAATTTGAGGGCTGTTCATTGCCCAGAACCAACTATTCTGTTTATTTACATACCCATTCCATAGAAAACGTGCCTCGTCACTCATTATGATTTTTTCATGAAAATCGGGCGAGCTGCAACATGCTGTTGGCGTATGTACGGTGGAGTAAATGCTCTTCTGGAAGAAGCTCTTGTTTTAACTGGTTTTTAAATGGAAACAAATGCAAATCCTTGTGCAAAATTGTGGCTAAAGTTGTTCTTTGAAGGTAAAGCTCTTGAGCACGGCGTCGAACTGAGGTTGACGGATTGTTTTGAACACTTTTTTGAGCAGCAGTAATGTTTATCCGATATTGCAATACGTTGTAATCCATGCTTGGGCCTATCAGCTACAGATGCTCTTGCTTCACGATTGCCAAATATAAACTGTCAAATGGCGGCAAAACAAAATAGTATACGAATAGTAAATGAGTGAATGGTTTGTAATTAACGGTATGATTCTTTTTATAAAAAAAAAAATAATTGACTGAAATTAAAATGAAAAAAACAACAAGTAAGAGCGCTATATTCGGCTGTGCCGAATCTTATATACCCTTCACATTGGTCTTTTAATATACCCAGCCGAGTTATTTTGTACTGCAAATAATATAATAAAAATCCTTGTGCGAGTTTTAAAGTCCATAGAAAACTATACAAAATTTTAACGTTCGTATGAATAATAGAAATAGATGAAGAAGGTTTGAGGTCGAGAGTTTTAAGAGTTTTCGATATTATTCATACTTAAATGTTAATACAACTTGTTAAATGCTATGGGATGTTCTAGTCCCCCTACTCCTCTCCAACTTTTTCTCCAAAATCTATGAATTATTTGATTATTACTTTTTGTAGAATATTCGAAGTCGATAGCTGTAATAGTTTTCCAGAAGTAGCGTATCGAATATTTTATAAAAATTGTTTATTTGTATGGGAGCTACCCCTTGTTTTGCCCCACTCAAAAAATTTGTTCTATAAAGCGTAGCCCTTAGCGTGCAATTACTTTTTGTAGAACATTTCATTTCGATATCTGTTATAGTTTCCGAGATATAGCGTATCGAATATTTGATAATAATTGTCGATTTGTATGGGAGCTACCCTTTTTTTGCCCCCACCCAAAAAATTTTTTTTTTAAGGCGTAGCCCTTAGGGTGCAATTACTTTTTGTAGAACATTTTAAGTCGATAGCTGTTATAGTTTACGAGATATAGCGTATACAATATTTCACCAAATTTGTGCAATTGTAGGAAAAATACCCCTTCCCCTGGTTCCATTATTTAGGTCCCTTCTTTAGGAGTATCCGTGCCAAGTTTTGTGGCAAGAGTGACTATACTTACTGAGATATATAGGATTTTGTCCTAAAAAAAATGGGTTACTCTGGGTTTTCGCTTATATCTCGGTCAATAGTGAACCGATTTTATTGATTTTAAATAACGATTGTCTCCAGGATATTTCTGATAGTTTGACACCGTTAACTGGTCTGTATCTTTTTATTTGACTCCGGAAACTTTATTTCAACAGACGGACAGACGGACATAGCTATATCAACTTCCCTATCTATAAGGATCCAGAATATATATACTTTATGGGGTCGCAAATGGATAATAAAGAAATTACAAATGGAATGACAAACTAATATATACCCTTATAATAAAAATATAATAAAATTAAGGTTTTTTCATCATTTATAAAATTCAGTGTAATTTACAAAAAAGGTCAACCGTTAAAGCAGGAACTGCTTATAAGGGGTTTCAACTAATTAGAACATTAGTGCCGTTTAATTAAATTAAATTCGTTTTATATAAAAATTTGATTTCTTAAAAAAAAAACCAAACTTGCTTGAGTGGCTATTTATTTCCAAGAATATCCTTCTTTAAAGCTGGGTAACACCACTTCCTATAAATATGTCTTTGATTTATTTGAAAACATCTTTCTACTTTTTCATATTTCTATTTAAGTAACTTAAATTTGTTTAACTGCTAAAGAGTTAAGGATATTTTATTTAATTTCTTCCATATACTTATGAATATAAAAAATACTTTCTTTTACTATAATGAAAACCAATGTAAAACAATATGTAAATTCCCTGGCAATATTTCTTTTTATAACAGCTTTTTTCCCTTTTTGTAATATTTTGTATTTAATATTTTATGTTTTTTTTAATTTTTTTCTTTTTTTTTCTTTTTGCTCTGCTTAAATAGAAAACACTTAATGTATATGTTCGGGTGGTGTATGGATGGTTGTGTACTTTTGTAATAAAATTTATTAGAAAATTTATGTGATGATAAAGTTTCTTAAGAATAATTTACATAAAATATAATATTTTTTAAGCAAAAATTTTAAAGAAAAGAAAAATCAAAAAAACGAAGCAAAACTTATTTTATTTTCTTAGTTTAACCAATAGAAGAATAAAGACAAATAGAAATTAACATTTTTAGCTGAGCATGAAATTTTTGTTCATTTTCCATTAGAATTTAATAAAAATAAATCATGCCCATACAACTAATATATTTTAAAATATTAAAAAAAACTTATATGTATGTATTTGTGTATGTAAATCTATATCTGAATGACAAATGGCATGTAAAATAGTTTGAATAAGAAAACAATCATGGTTAAATGTTAACCATATTCATACTTAGAAAAAACACATTTTATATTTTATTACGATTTTTATTTATATCTTTTACTTTTTTTTTGTTTTTTGTAGATATAAAAGGGTTTACTTAAATTTTGGTAATAAAAAAATAAAAATATAATGTTTGTGTTGTGTTTATGGCACTCAAGAAAATTAATTTATTAATATTTTTTTGCCTTAGGTTTTCTAAAAAAAGATTTGACATTTGAAACTACTTTTAGATTTTATATACAACATGCAATTACTTTAAATTTTTTATTGGGATATTTCATAGGGATATTTAGTAAATAAATAAATAGATAAACTATAGGTATTAGAAAAAACAAGTTGAAGTTTATAAAAGTTATGGGGCAGTTTTAAGCCTATTTTGTTAACGATTTTATTCCAATTACTTAAGTTGCAATTTAATTTAATCGTTAAATCACTTAATAGGACTTTGAAAAAATTATTTTGTAGACGGACAGTTGGAAGGGATCCAAAACTTATATTTTTCAGTATTATCATATCCTGAATTATAATGTGTAGTCTAATTATTTTATACCAGCAAGCCCGGTGCGATCCGCTACCCCCCATTAGATAAATTGATGGTAAAGGAAAGGATATAAAACAAGTAAGAGTGCTATATTCGGCTGTGCCGAATCTTATATACCCTTCACATTGGCCTTTCGTAATCCCATACTTTTTTTTATCCATTTTTTACTTATAAAATATTTCTTATTTTCAAATAGCAGTCGGTATCACTTTTAACGCCCCACGGGGGGCTACGGGGAAGTTGTAGGGGTTTTTATCCTATATTTTTAAATTTTGTATGACAACCTCCTTAGAGGGGGGAGATGAGGGGTAAGTATATTCTAGAAATATTTTTGGGAGGGCAAACTAATGGGGGTCGGTCGTACACTTTATTGCCCCAAGGCCAACTCTGAAGAAGTTGTGGGCATTTTCATATCATTTTTGTTAACTTTGTATGGCAACCCCCTTAGGGCGTGAAGATAGGGGGTAAGTATATTCTAGGAGTATGTTTGGGAGGGCAAACTAATGGGGGTCGGTCGTATACTTTATTTCTCTTAGGCAGACTCTAAGGAAGTTGTGGGCATTTTTACATAATTTTTGTAAATTTTGTATGGCAACCCCCCTTTAAGGCGTGGAGATAGGACATAATTATACTCTAGGAATACGTTTGGGAGAAAAAACTAATAGGGGCCTGTGATACATTTTTTTACCTTACTTTTTTTACCTTATTTTTTTAAATTTTGTATGGCAACCCTGTTAGGGACTGGAGATAGAGAGTAAGAAGGTTCCAGAAAATTATTTGGATGGATAAAAAAATTCGGGTCGATCTTACATTTTACCTTTGTAGGACAGCCCTGGAAGCCGTAGGAGCGATCTTAAAAATGTTTAAATTAAGCTTTGTATGACAACCCTGTTATATGTATGAATACTGATACTAATAAAATTTTCGTTTTGGGTGTGGTTCAATAATATCAACATGAATGATTCTGTTTTTTCTTTTTTTTGTTTTTTTATTATTACATACATAGATATGTTCTTTGTTGTTGTTGTAGACTGAAAAAAGGAGGCAGTCTTGGTTTTTTGCTTATATCTCGGTCATTTATCAGGCGATTTTGCTGAATTTCAATTGAAATTTTTTCACGACTATGCGATATCGAGAAGCTTCAGAAAGTTGATTTCAAACATAACACGGACAGACGGACAACGCTAAATCGGCTTCCCTATCTCTAAGGATCCAGAATACACTCAAAAAAGTATTAATGTAAAATCTACTGGAAATAGTATTTAAAATAACTGGATATTCATTTAAAAACCCTCCAACTAGATATTCATTAAAATCAACAAAATATTTCATTCAAATTCAGCTATCAAAAAAATAACTTACAAATTCGTCTTAAATTAACTAGATTTATTGTTATTTACAGCTAAACACAAAGTATCGGAAAAAAAATTAACATAAATAAATATTACCAAAAAATAACTGTCAAAAATAACTTTAACTGAAAATCAGTATTTTTGTTTATTTGAGGCTTTGAATAACCCTTCAAACCAGTTAAAAACAAATATTATATTGAAACTTAACTGTTTTTTAATTTAAAAACAACTTTACGGATTACTTCCTAAATAACTTACAGTCAGTTACTGTAATAATTTTTTAAGTGTATATATACTTTGACAAACTTATATATACCCTTATCACTTATGTGAAGGGTATAAAAATATCAAATTTCTTTTAACATTTTTGTACATACATACATATGTTTTTTTTGGTACCGTGAAATAACTTCCAAATGAAATAACTCCCAATGAAAAAAATGAAATAACTCCCAAATGAAATAACTCCCAACGAAAATGAAATAACTCCCAATCGAAAAAAAATGAAATAACTCCCAACGGTAAAAATGAAATAACTCCCAATGTTTGGGAGTTATTTCATAAAAGTCACAAAAAAGTGAAATAACTCCCAAATGAAATAACTCCCAACAAAAATTAAATAACCCCCAATTACAAAAAAAATAATTGTTTTATGAAATAAGTCCCAACGGAAATGAAATAACTCCCAACAATAATGAAATAACTCCCAACGAAAATGAAATAACTCCCAACGAAAAAGAAATAACTCCCAATTAAAATATATATAATGCGAAAACCTTTTGTATCTATAAATAAGATGTTACTAACGTAAAATTATTTTCTAAACAAACAAACCAAATGACTGCCGGCCTCCGTCTGGACGCAGGATAAGTTAACTCTCGTGGATCGAACCGCCGGTTTCGTTACAGCTTTGGGACAGACGCGTGGACTTGAGGCACCTTTTTGGTTAAATAATTTTTTTATAAAAAGGAGTTATTTAGATAGCCACAAGGAAAGAAACATCCAGTGGATTCGATCCGCCGGCTTCGCAGTAGCCTTCGGCCGAGCAATGGACTTTAAGCTCTACTGCTTTCCATATAAAGCTTCGCCAAATAAAATATGAATTTAATGACACTTTAGTTATGAAGCTGCAAATACTTCCGATGCGCTACAGTTTAAAGTATATTCCCCGGCCAAAGCCTACTGCGAAGCCGGCGGATCGAATCTACTGGAGTTTTTTTCCTTGCCCCCGGCCGAAGGCCGGCTATATACCCACGGTTTTAAAACCCCAAAACTTTTAAATAAATGTCACCTTGTATACTAGCGTGATTAAATTTTTTTGAATGCTCTGGTATAAACACTTGCTTTTAGTAAAATGAAATAACTCCCAATAAAATGAAATAACTCCCAACAAAAATGAAATAGCTCCCAACACTTTGAAAAAATGAAATAACTCCCAACAAAATTTCATTGGGGGTTATTTCATTTGGGAGTTATTTCATTATGAAATAACTCCCAATGAAAAATAATGAAATAACTCCCAACGCATTGGGAGTTATTTCATTATGAAATAACTCTCAATTTGTATGGAAAAAAATTGGGAGTTATTTAATTTTTTCATTGGGAGTTATTTCATTTGGGAGTTATTTCACGGTACCGTTTTTTTTAATTTTCCAGAAATTTTGTATCCTCTTTTAATTTTTGTTATTTTCAATATTTTTTTTACTTAAAAATGATTTCACTATTGTTGTACTAATTTGTTTATTTGTTGACTTTATTTAAAAAATTTTCTTACTTCAATTTCCAATCCTTTGAAATTTTTGGATAGCACAGAAGGTACATTTATCATGCCCTTGACCAAAATAGATATCAGAAAAATTTAAAGGATTGGCCAGTTAGTGCTGTAATTTTATCTTTATATTTTGCTCGGAAAATTTAGCAACGTCCATCATTTATCCTAAGACAGTAACTGAAAGATTAAATATTTCTTTAATTTTTTGTTTCTGATGAAGATTTAAGGAAAAATCATAATTTCTTTATACGAAGGCGACTTTTTTCTCTAGGCCAGTCTTAAAACCATTTTTCAATTTTTATTTTAAATTTTTACGGCTGTATTCATAAAAATTTAAACAGCATTTTAAACCTTTATTAAGCAAATTTCAATAAAGTTGTATTCATAAACGAACTTTAGCCTAAAAAACTTATTTTAAACCTTGTGTAAATACACAAATTTTAAAATTGGTTCGACCTTATTTTAAGCCCATTTTAAGCATATTTCCGAACCCTTTTTTGGTATTTTTATTGCGTTTTACCCAATTTTAAACCCATTTCAAGCAAATTTCCTAACCCTTTTTTTTGTTTTTTGTTATGTTTGAATTTTTATTTTGACAACTATTACAAACTATTGGCCTTACGGCCCTTTGTTTGAACTTGCAACTGTAGGAAACAAAACATTTGCATTATATGGAGAGAACATGGATGTTTTATAAATAAATATTAGGCCTTGTAGTTATTTTTCATTCATATTTACCATTTTTCAAAATTCAACTTAATTTTTTTCAGTAATGTGAATATTTTTATTTTTAGTGATGTATAAAAAATCAAAGCAAATAAAAAAAAACTCGTTATTCAAATATTATTTTACCTTCAATAAAAAAAACTTTTAAATTTTACTCTTACCTAACATTTTGTGTTTACAGTTCTCTTTTTTATTAAATCTACATGTTGTCATACACTTTTTATTTTATAAAAACAGTATTTTTCTCAAATTCGAAAAAAATAGTGTGCATGCATGCGATTAATGTATGAGCTTATAACCATTGCTTTACATCACCATTAATTAAGTGACAAATAAAATTAATAGCGTTGCCAACATAAGCCTTAAAAAATCCTTAAAATTGCTTTAGTTAAAATACGGTTTATGAATACAAAATTAAAAAACAGCATTTTTAGGCTTAAAATGTTGTTTAGCTAAAATGTATTTAAAACTTAAATTTAGACTATTTAATGAATACAGCCGTTAGTGTCTTAGTGCTTCCTTGTATACAACGTTTAATGTTTTGTAGTTTTTTTTGGCAACAAAATGAACCGGTTTTCTCGATTACCAACTCGTGATAAACCGGCATATAATTAGCCATGTGAAAAACGTGCTTTACAAAGATCAATTCCGACCAAAGAAAAGGTTTGTCCTTGAGACTTGTTAATAGTCATCGCAAAGAGTATTTTCACTGGAAACTGTAAGCGTTTAAAGGACTTAAGCAAGTCCGTAGAAATTGTAGGAATTCTCAGAATACTTGCAAGCTGGCCTGTTGCAGGACTTGTCAGTATAATTGCTACAATTAAACTGTCTTTTAACTCCGTTATAAGAAGTCTTGTTCCATTGCAATTGTTTGGAGGGCATACATTTCCTAATAGCATGATGAGTGTACCAACTTTAAGAGAAAGCTTATGAGATGGCAAGCCAGAAGGATTTAGCGAGCTTAGAAATTCTTGCGGATAGTGGATTGCATCCTCAATAATGGTGACAGTATCAATCGATTTGTAGGTTTTAGTTTGCCCGGGAACTTTTTGTATGATAAGATGGTTTATTTTATTAACAGTCTCATTTGTAGGCGATATTATTGCTCTTGAACACAACCAATTAAAACTTCTTTCCAACATATTTTCCAGGCAAGGATAAACTGCATTTATTAGATGCTGTAGACTATATAACATATAACCAAGTGCCTCATTTAAAATGATTTCATTGCGTCTAGTGCTCAGATTCAAAGACGGAAAAGTCCCTTCCCCAAGTTCAAGAAGCTGTTGTGGAAAGTAATTTTGAAGTTCCCCATAACAGTAGGCTCTTTGTTGTAAATAACCAAAAGCATTCACATACAGCGTGTGTGTGTATGTTTGTAAATTGCTGTTTTGCTTGGTTTTTATCCTATTATAAGCTCCATTTAGAAGTACTTTTTTGGATATTGCACAAAATTTTGAGGAAGCAAAAAAATAAAATTGGTGAAAAAATTATCCAAATCGGTTACGTAGTTCCGGAGAAAAATCAAGACATACAAAAAAACTTTTCCTCTTTATTATATTAGTATAGATAAAGTTTTCCTTAATAAGAGCTGCTATATTATCTTTTTGTTATTTCCAAATGTCCTATTTTATTGCTTATTTTCTGGTTTATTGTTGATCCAACGAAAAAACTCTAACCTGTGCTCAATACAAAGAGCTATGACAATTCACTGTTTAGGAATGTAGGGTGTAGTGCCCTGTAAACTAATAAAATGTCGATTTAAGATTATTCTTTTGCAGTGGGAAACATTTTTTTGGATTTTTAACGGCCTTCCAATTAATCGTGTTGACTCTCTAACACCTTATGTTGTTTCTTGATAATGAAAAAAAATCTGCCTTAAGCTGTAAAATTAATTCTCCAAATCGCGTTGTTTAGTTTCATACAACACAAAATAGGGCTGTTGTTGTATAAAGTTATTCAAGGCTTCTCTCTTGGTCAGCAAGCTGGCTACAAATAAGATATTTTTATACGAAAATCAACAGCACAGTGTTAGCTTTAAATGGGAACTAACTTTATTAAGCCAGTAAAAAAATTAAAGTTGATAAAAAAAGTATTATTTGCGTGGTCTCTGTTTGACTTCTTTTTTAAAACGTATTTCACTATTTAGAATAGAATCATATTTTATTTATATTTTTTAAATATATTAGCCATTTTATCCAATACTGTTATAAAACACTATTAAAACTTTGAACTTTTTCACCAATAAACGAAACTGATGGAATCAGTAAAAATTCATTGGCTTAAGCATGTATTTGAATGACAAGCCAATTCTTGAAATGTAAGCGCATAACCGCTATTAAAACGCAAATTAAATTCGCGTTTGTTTCACCCCATATGAACAAGATTACTTTTTTTTCTTTACTGGATAAAGATTTAATACAATATTTTATCACTCTTGATTTAATGACAAACAAATTCAAAGTGCGAATTGCTGCCAGATTTTACTTGAACCCTTAAGCTATTTACTTTTCTTCTTAAGCATTCTCTGGCTCAAATGAAGAAAATGTAAACCTTGGTCTTTGATTAATCGGATCATTTAAAAGAGGTTTTTATACAGATCGCAGAAATATATATATTTAGTTAATCAGTTTGGTTACAACGAAGTAATAAACATTTAAAAATTTTTTTACTACATATGCAAAACATGTAGATGCAACATGACAAAAATTAACAAAACTGTGGTGTGTGTGTGTATACATACCCTGTCAGACATCTTATTTAAATAAATAAACAACTTTTGGTTTTCATTATTTTTGTTGTTATTTTAAACATTTTTATTATTTGTAAAATTGTATTAAATTTCATATAAAATATTTTGCCTCGAATTTTTTGCATTACTTTTTGTTGCTATTATTATTTGAAGTCAAGGGGAGCCCTGTTATGAGTACGAATCTGTTTTGAATGTGTGGAACAGACAGTATTCATATAAATAAATCTTATATGGTGATAAACATGTAAATTTTTTCAAAATAATATTTATTTATTTTACTTAAAATAGTAAAAACAATAAGGGATCAAATAAAAAGAAAAAGCTAACAAATCTGTTTTTGAAAAAATATGGCTTAAAAAAACAGGGAACTACAAATAATGTTCACACAATATAACGTAAGAACGTTTACTGCTGCCACAACAACATACTTTATTATACTTAAAAGGGTAAAAAAATAAAGAAACAACAACCCGTATGTGGGTAGTAAGTAAAAAATTATTTGTATAAACTGTTATGCAGATATGGGTAATGGTGGTATAAAATATAGGGTGCTCAAGTGGTGCAAGCAGGCGAATGTAAATATTTTAAAGATAATTTTTTCGACTTTGTGGACTTTAAAGCTACTTACTTTTTAAGAATATACCTATTTATTATTTTATGTTGGCATAGTTGAGTCAAATAAGAAGTTTTGTTTTTTAAAAATATTAAATTGAATCAAACAAAATATACATAACACTAATTAAAATTTTGGTTAATTGGCACAAATTGTTTTAATAAAAATAAAAAGCATTTTTAAATTAAATTTTTTTTAAATTTTAGTAAATTTGTTTGTATGATATAGAAATTATTTGGAAAAATATTTCCGTAATTTTTTCTGTGTGAAAAAAAGAGCTAAGTTCAGCAAATATTTAATTTAAAACAAATGAAAAATATATGATATCCTTTAAAACTTAAACTTTGCTTATAAAATCCTTAATTTTTAGAGTGAGTATTTTTAATTAAAATTTTTTAATGGTTTTTGTCCTGTGCTGTGAGTTTGCACGTTGCCTTGTGTTCTCGGAGTGGTGTGTTAAGGCTATTTAAGCGATCGTACTCTCTGATCTTAACATGTGACAAGTTTATCTCAACTTCATTTGTATAACGTCCTGTCAAATTTGAGATTTATCTTCCAGATCCAAAAAGTCAATATTACTTATGGTTTCTAAATAAAAACATTTAAAAATACGTCGAATGTATGATTTGCAAAGGCCTGTAGTTTTTTAGTAGCCTCTTGATTTATAAACCATATCTTACATCCCTTAAGAAGAACGATTAAGGTAATGTATATGTTTAATATCAGATTATAACACAAGTTCTTTTTCCCCTTTTTTTAAGAAAACATGGCTACATGAGCCACGTATGTCTATTCGGCTTGTGACATCTTTATTCGAACCAGTATTTATAGAAAAAGTTTAGCATAATTGACAAAAAGATTTTTGTTTTTCTTCTGTTGGCCCTAGTTCAACATTTAACCCATTTTGATGAATTTTTTCAGGTTTTCTTTTTCACTTTATACAGCATCAAATTAAATAAAAGCGTTTTCTGCATTAGGGAATATGTCCTCTTTCAATTTTGTTGTTATATTTAAGGCTTCTTTATGTTGTTGGTATTTTCAAAAGTGATATGTTATTAAATTGTTGAAAGCTAGCCTGATATGGAAAGATTGGTCCAAAATCTCTTTAGGGTGTAGCTTTAGGAAAGAACTATCTGCCGACTTTGACGCATTATACCATTCGAGTCAGGTTGAATGTTGTGACTTGCAAATTTTGCGATATGAATGAGAAGACCAAAAAGCACGTCCTCTAAAATTGTATAGCACTCTGCACAAGAGTTATACGTTTTTTTCATTGAAAGTTTTTACACCAATGGTCATTTGGAATTCTTTACCTCGTATGATGCTAGGGCTTATTAAGAGCCTTGACCTATAGGTAAACTAATGGCTGCACAAAATACCTATTTTTGGTAGCGATGCTTAGGAGCATCTACTTTTGCTAGACTGATCTTGCCCTTAAGTCTGCCTTAGGGGAAAATTTATTTGAATATATTTATCGCCGGTATCTTTGAAATAGTATTTTGTAGAAATATAACACACTAATTCATATAATTTTTAATATTTTTCCCCCTAAATTCCAGCACCTGTAAGCTGCTTGGTGACCCCACCTTTCAGTTGTTAAAATCACAAGCATGAAAGTTAACCATGAGGGATGAATCCCTCAATTCAAAGAGAATATTATTAGCAAATGGTATTTAGCCGATGTTTAATGGCTTTACGAAGCATTAAATATCTTCCTAATGAATTGTGATATGGTGGTGAATTGTATTCTATACTCATTTGAAAATATTGCTTCCATCTAGTTGTTCAGTAGTTGTAAGAAAGTTTGGTTGTAGGTATGTTAGGGGTTTTTCGCAAAATACTTTATCGGCGAACTTTGTTAGCTTTTTGGAATATTTTTTTATTTTTAAAGAAGGGTAGATAGATTAAGAGTCGTTTTAGATTTTTTTATCTTTGGACCGTCTTGCCAAATAAGCTCCAGGTAGGCTCAGCAGAAGCCAATAATTAAAGAAATCTAAAAATTTTAACACGACAGGATTTTACATAAGCATCATACAAAAAAATTTTACGTGATGACGATAATATTTAGTACTGATTATAAAAGAAATTCAAGCTTAAATAACTTTTAATAGAGCCTTTTTTGATTTCAAATCAAAGCTAATTTTAAGATGCATTATCGCTTATACAGTTCAACACATTTTTCATTGAAAAAAATCCTTTAATGTTTAAGAGACTTTTAAAATCACTTTTCGCTAATAGATAGTCAATTTGGCTTCATATAGGTACAAGTGCCCGAATTTTTGTACATATATTCAAGAAGGTATTTTCAGTATGTGATTTTGCACATCTTTTTTAGTTAAAATTGTTGATCTGATACGGGCATCAATACCCGTTTTTTGTCAACATCAGCAAATGGTACCATGTTGGTTTTTTATGTCTTTGGAAAACAAATTTTTCTTTAAATTTATTTATTTTTTTAACATTTCGTAGTCGCTTTTGTAATTGATATAAAAACACCAAAATATAAATCAAGACAAAAACATGTCATAAACAGATAAGGCCAATGAATTAAAGGAGTTTGTTTGGTTTTGCTAACTGTTTGGATGTACACACGTTTATGCAGATACATAAAAACATATATCTGCACATATATATAGGCCAGTTAATTTTTTGAATGTATAAATATAAACGTAAAATTACTTGTAAACAACATTTCTTAAGAAAGCAATGTTTTCATCATAATTGCATTGAAAATTTAAATTAACGAACACATTAATTATTTTGTTTTGCAAAGTCTGCTAAAACGTGTAATCAAACTTTAAACAAAGCTCTTTAATTTTTGCATACCTTCAGTCAGTACAATAAAATTTTTTCGAACCGTATGTTTGATGTCTCTAATAAATATTACTCATACGCTGTCTGGTAGAATTTTCATTCCAACGTTTAAACAGTTAATGATTTTACGAGAGTTGCAGTTAAGGTTAATTTAAATTTTAAAAATTGGGTTTGTGTTATTTTCACTATATTTTGAGCTAATAATTATTTTTAATGTTTATATTATAATTTTATTTAAGTTCCATTTTACAAAAAACTTTGCATAATTCGTTTAAAAAACTTTAGAAAAAATATTGTTTAAAAATTTTGTAAAATTTTTGAAAATTTTTTCTAATAAGATAAAATGCTTACTTTAATATAGAACAAAGACAAGTACTCGCTTACTTATAAATTTTTTAACTTATTTGTTTTTTGCCTTTATTTTTAAACAAGCTTAATTGTAGGATGGCAAGTAGTTCAATATGTATGATATATTTCTTTAAAGCATTTTGAAGATTAAAATATTTACCTTAATTTAACAAATAAAATGCTACGGTTAAATTTGAATTTAAATTCAAGAAAACAGTACATGGAATGGTAAGCTTTATCCATTGTGTTCAAAGCTATGTTTAAAATTATAATTAAAATTAATAGGTAAAAATAAGCGAACATGTAACAGTTAATAAATGCTTTAAATGTTTGCGGTTATTCGTTTGACTAAAACAACTTTATAAGCATATCGCTGTTAATACTTTGCTGTTATTCGTTCTTTCTCTGTTAACATATCCATTTAGTTGTCCGTTGTGTAAAGTGTAGTTTTAAATTTTTTTAATGTTGGTTTTTATATCGGTTGTGCCATTTCTTTATCTGTCATTTACTACAATTCACACGTCAACAGTTTTTGGTATTTTGGTTGCAGAATTTTTATGCTTACACATACACAGCAGCTTTTTCTAACTTTCCAGTAAATTTTAAGAAAAAAAAACTTACCAAAAAATTAACATTTTACGGAAAGTTTAAAAACTAACTGTTAAAAATTACGTTAATATATTAGATAACAGACTTTTAATTCTTTACATCATTTTCTTAATATATTAGGATTTTAAAACAAAACTATTTATAGATGTGCTAGGTTAAACAGAGTGTCCGCCGGTTAGATATATTACCTTGTTTTGCCGCTATTTTGCGCAACATTAGTCTTGACAGTATATACTTGGCAGTCAAAAAGTAGAGACGTAGAAAGTATATTATGGAAAAACATTCGGCGAATTACTGTGACGATAAGAAAGTTACGTCAAATTTTTGGGAGAAACAACGTGCCAACAAGACTCACTATTAGTAAACGATTTTGAACAAAGAGGTACTGTAGCTGATAGGCCTAAGCATGGGCAACAACGTATTGCAAGATTGGCTGAAAACATTACTGCTGTTCAAGAAGGAGTTCAAAACAATCCATCAACCTAAATTTGACGCCGTGTTTAAGAGTTTTGTCTAAACAGAACAACTGTTGTCGCAGTTTTGCACAAGGATTTGTATTTGTTCAGTTGACACACGAATTTCCTCTAGAAGACCATTTACGATGCCGTAAATATGCCAACAGGATGTCACAGCTCGTCCATGACAACCCCGATTTTCATGAAAAAAACATAATGAGTGACGAGGCACATTTTCATTTGAACAAATATGTGATTAAGCAGAACAGTCAGTTTTGGGCAATGGAAGCCTCACCTTTGCATTCATTAAAAATGGCGGTCTGGTGTGCAATTTGGTCAGAAGGAATCATTGGACCTCACCTTTTTGGAAGTAAAAACAGCGTAACGGTAGCTGTCAATGGGGAGCGATATCGTGATATGATTGAAAACTTTTTAATGCCACAACTGCATGTTTTGGGGTTGGTTAACATGCGGTATAAATAAGACGGTACCACATCGCATACAACCATGATTACAATGGAATAACTGCGAGAACTCTTTCCACAACAAGTTATTTCAAGAAATGGTAATGTTGATTGGCCTTCATGGTCGCCTGATTTTACAGCTTCGGACTTCTTTTTGTGAGGATATCTGAATAGCAACGTTTATGCAAACCAAAATTGCTGCAGCAACTCAAAAAAAAATATTCGTGATGAAATTAATGTAATACTGCGTGAAATGTGTGAGAATGTAATGAAAAATAAGCTCAAAAGGGCACGCGTTTGTGAGGCTAACAGAGGCGCATATGAATGTGATATTGTATTTGACACATAATTGCCAACATTAAATAAAACATTTATCAATATAAAATCCATTCTCCTTTATTTAATCAAAAAATATAAGCAAACACCCTGTGTGAGAAAAAAATGGATTAAAATTGAAATTAACACACATTAACAATAATGTTTGAAGATACAAAAAACTTTAATCGGTTAATCACTAAGTAACTTTTAAATTAAATTTTATTCTTTTTGGTTTATATTAAGTGATTATTCAAAGAAGGTTTTTTAAAATAGAAATGTTAAAAGTTTGTATAAAAAAGAAAACAAGATATCTTTATGGCATTAAAAAACTAAAGTTTTATTTAAAGTTATAAGATATGTTTTGCTTACTTTAAATAAATTTATTCCGTTTTTCAATTTACACCGAACATTTTTGAAAATTTGTTGTAAATATTTTATTTAATTTGGTATTTTTTCACGATACTAAAAAACGCGACAAACAATAAACCATTCATGCGTGCTTATTAACTGCGGTCTGTTCTATATGAATTAAACGGAAATGGAACAGATACATATCGGTTCGCGTATGTGTTCATTCGTTAATAAAAAATATCGATCTCTTAAATAGAGAATTTAAAACCAAATATATAAGTGCGTATTGGTAATTTAGGAAACGAATTCGGCAAAAAGGGCATCCTTATTGGCTGTATGTAGAAAAGAAAATATGTATTTAAAATAATAACACTGTTGAAAAGGCAAAGGCCGAGCCAGCGATTTCCAATGGATTTTGAATAAAACGCAAATGCAAATAAAACACTTAATTTATTATGCAAATGTATTTATATTAAAATTCCTTGAAGAAATACAATAATTCATTAGGAAATAATATTTAGTTAATAATAATAAGTACATACTTTTTGGTTTGAAAATTACTGGAATACAAAATATAAAATTCTAAAGTCCAAGAAGTGCTACGTCACCTCACAAAGATTAACAGAAAATGGCGAAGGCGCCAGAACTTAACTTGGTAATTACAAGCTTCGTTAAAAAAAAAAATGAAAAAATTATTAATTATGTTGCCATGTTTTTAAATGACAATTTGTACTAAATTAGTGTTGTCAATTTTTTATAAAATAAAAAAATCATGGCGATTTTGGGAGTTGTGCTAACATTCCCCCCGCAGTATGGCCAGAAGCATCTTCGCTGCCAGACTCCTCTTGAGAAGCAACTTCCAAAATAGCTAATTTGGTTGCTGGTCTGTCCAGGATTCCGTGGTTAGTAAGTATTTTTGCGCTTCTGACTTGTCCATCACCTGCCAATCTCGTTTTCAAAACTTTACCACGCAGCCAAACATTACGAGGCGTGGTAGGGTCAACGATGATTACCAAGTCCCCCTGACTTAAAGGTTTTTGTCGATCATGCCACTTAGTCCTACACGTTAATGATGGTAGGTATTCTATAAGCCATTTTTTCCAAAA
The DNA here is from genome assembly GCA_963583895.1 of Melanophora roralis. NCBI lineage: Eukaryota > Metazoa > Arthropoda > Insecta > Diptera > Rhinophoridae > Melanophora > Melanophora roralis. Next base: position 21,194,634 of record OY757191.1, read on the forward strand.
AATATTCCCATATTGCTGTGAAGTTAGCCAGGAATGTTTTAGAATTACTCCACTATCGTCACAAGTTGACATAGGTTTCAACCCTGAGGAACTACCCACTAGGAAGTGATTTGGTGTCAAAGCTTCACCAGACTCTCCGTCCACAGGAACGTAGGCTAGAGGCCTGGAATTTATAATGTTTTCTATTTCAATCAGCATACTATACAAAAGCTCATCGCTTGGTGACCTTGAAGGCATTATTTGATATAAAATTGTTTTTATTGAGCGTACTAGGCGCTCCCATGCACCACCCATGTGAGGCGAAGCCGGAGGATTAAAATTCCATTTTGTTGTTGTTGTAGTAAATGTTTTGACAAACTCATCCCGATCAACATCTGCTAAATCTCACGAAGTTCTCTCTCTGCACCAACGAAATTTGTCCCATTGTCGCTATAGAATTCATGTGGAATTCCTCTTCGAGCCATAAAGTTGCGAACAGCAAGAATGCATGATGATGTTGTCAGCGAATATGCAACCTCAATATGCACTGCTCTTATGGACAAGCACGTAAATAGAACTCCATAACGTTTCTCTTTATGACGATTAACCGTTACCAAGATCGGACCGAAAAAATCAATGCCGGTGTATGTAAAAGGCGCTACATGTGAAGCGACACGAGGTCGTGGCAATGCAGCCATCTGCGGATTTTGAGGTAGTGCCTTTTTAATTTTGCACATTTGGCAATTTCGAATCATCGACTTAAATGTTGTCCGTAGTTTCGAAATAGAGAATTTCTGTCTTATTTCGTTGACTGCTGTCTCGTGGTTCATGTGATGAAACTTTTCATGGTAATTCAGTAAAATTAATTTGGTAATATAACATTTTCGTGGCAATATAACAGGCCGCTTTTGTTCGAACGGAATTTCCGCGTTATCGATTCTCCCGTGGACTCGTAGTATTCCATTATCCAAATACGGATTTTTCTTATAAATGTCACTAGTCCTTTGTATCGACACGTTAGATTTCAATAAAGAAATTTCATGGCCATATTTTTCGTGCTGGGCTTGCATGAATAAAATTGTTTCTGCCTTTTGTAATTCGTCTTGTGTAAGCTCCCTTTGTTGCTTATTTACAAAGCGACAATTATTTATAAATCTTAAGGCGTAAGCTGCTGTACGCAACAAACGCATCCATTTTGAAAATCTAAAAACGTCAAAAACCATTTCAGATTTTGTAATTTTTAGTAAATGCTTGGAGCGTTCTTCTTGTGTTGGCTCTAGTGGAGCAGTTGTTTGAGGCCATTCATTTTCAGAACGGGTTAAAAACTCAGGACCTTGTAACCATCGAGAAGAATTACTTATTATTGGAGTTTTTGACCATTTTGTAGCATCATCTGCAACATTCTGCTTACTTGGGATCCATCTCCATTCTTTAATTGATGATAACTCTAGAATCTCTGTGATTCGGAAGGCTACAAACTGGTTATATTTACGGTGGTCGGAATTAATCCAGCTCAATACCGTTTTTGAGTCAGTCCAATAAAATTTTTTAGAAATTGTAATGCTATGATTTTCTGTTATGTATTTGGCGAATCGAGCCCCTATTAGGGCAGCCATAAGCTCCAATCGGGGCACAGATGTTATTTTCATTGTCGCCACCCGCGTTTTCGCACCGACTATTGTATTCACTATACTGTCGCCTTTCTTTAGTCTAAGGTAGCAAACCGCTGCATACCCATCTTTGCTTGCATCCACGAACGTATGCAATTGTATTTCAACGTTGTTATAATTTCCAAAAGATTTTAAATAACAACGAGGAATTTTGATTTTGCCAATATCAGGCAAAATGCTAACCCATTTAGACCATTTATTGAATAATTCAAGGGGAATTTGATCATCCCAATCTATCTTCGATCGCCATACATCTTGCAACAAAATCTTGACATACATTATAATATGCCCTATTAAACCAAGGGGGTCATATATTGACATAACAAGCCTTAACATCTCCCGTTTTGTTGGAACTTTTCCACCAGAAAATATATCACTTTGTAATAGCCATGGGGATATTTTGAATGTTATTACATCTTCTTGATGTTCCCAAAAAACGCCTAAAACTTTTTCAATTTGTTTCTCTTCTTTTATATTTAGGCATTTTGCGCTCATATCTTTAGCTGGTGGCACAGATTTTAATGCTGATTTGTCATTAGAAATCCAGTTTCTAATATTAAAACCAGCTTGGCGATGAATATAGCAAACTTCAGAAATAAGTTTGGATGCTTCTTCTGAACTATCAACAGAATCAAGAAAATCATCAACGTAATGATTTTCTTTTATTGCTTTGGCAGCCTTTGGAAAATCTTTTTCGAATTTGGTTGCGTTTAAATTTTTCACGTATTGGGATAAGCTAGGGGCACATGAGGCACCGAAAATCATCACCTCCATTATGTATACACCAGGGGATCTATTCTGCTCACATTCTCGCCAAAGAAATCGCTGAACATTACGATCCTCAGGTCGGATATGCACCTGGTGGAACATCTCCTCGATATCTCCACAAACAGCCACAGATTTTTCACGAAATTTGAAAAGAATTGTTGGCAAAGAGGCCAAATAATCAGGTCCTTTTAGTAAATATGAATTTAACGACACCCCATTTGATTTTGCAGCCGCGTCCCACACAATTCGGGATTTACCAGGTTTATTTTTATTAAACACGGCAAAAATGGGGAGGTACCACACCCTTTTATCAACACAATCAATTTCATTGGAACTCAATTTGCGTATGTAGCCTTTGGCAAGATATTTAGATATTGTTTCTTTAAAAACATTGAAAAGATCTGAATCTAATATTAATTTCCTTTCTAAACAAACTAGCCTTTTTAATGCCATTTCATAACTAGGTGGCATCTCTATTAAATCAAATTTCCATAGCAGTGGAACCTCATAATGCCCACTAGGCTTTTGTTTTGTAAATTTATTTAACAATTCTAAAGCCCTTTTATCGTTATCAGACTCTAAGGGAGTTCTTGCCTCTAAATTGTGTTTTCCTATCACGTTTTCAAGCGAATAAAAATTCCTAACCAACTGATCTAATTCTTCAACAGTGGTTGTACAATTACATACTTGAACATTAACATTCTTACTTGTTTTGTTTTCACCAACAGCTCCATAAATCAGCCATCCCAATTTTGTACGAACAGCAATCGGTTCCTGTGGTGATCCCTCACGAGTTTTATTTGATACTCCAAGATCAAAATGATTCAAGCCAATTAATATTTGTGGCACTGCATTCTCATAACTTTCAACTGGCAGGTTTCGCAAGTGGCGATATTGTTGAGATAATTTCTCGTAGTTCATTGATTGTACCGGCAAATTTAGTGATTCAACTGTAGAAACATTAATTATTATACGCTTTTTATTTATTCCTGAAATAGAAATTTTTAATCTTCTTGAATTTTCCTCATTTCGTTCCATACCTCCCGTCCACCTCAAACACAATGGATTTGACACTCCACTAATATCTAATTCACTCGCTAATGATTCATCCATTAAACTGATGGACGATCCTTCATCGATGAAGGCAAACGTATTTATTGTTTTATTTTTTCCATGAATTTCTATAGGAATTATTTTAAATAAAACTTCTTTTAATTTTTCACTATGTGTATTATTTATAATAACTTTTTCTTCTTTACGTTTAGAATCGTTTTCTTGACTGACATTTTGTTTAGAATAACGATGTAATGATGGATGGTGAAAATATTCACATCCCTCTTCTCCACACTTTTTCCTTTTATTACAGTCGCCACTATGTTTGTTCAAACAAATTTTACATAAATTGTGTTTACGAACAACACTCCACTTCTCCCCACGATCTAGTGATTGGTATGTTGTACAGTTAGCTATTTTTCTACAACTGTTTTTGTTACATACTTCACACGTTCGTTGATTATGAGAATGCAAAAAAGCTTTTTTGCTTGTTGTTGGTGTTGTTAGTAGTTTGTTTATTTTTTCTTTGCTTTGACTTGTACTATGGTCAACTGTTATACTGCTAGCTGTTATACCAATATTAAAAAACCATTTATCAAATTCAAAGAGATTTGGTTTTTTGTTTTGATTAATCAGCTGCATTTTATGAGTTGCCCATTGCATTTGATATAAAGTTGGAAGCTTTTGTATCAAATCGTGGAGGATTGATGAATTATTAAGTTCGTCAAGCAAGTCACTTGCAGTGATAGTGGAGATTAAACTACGAACTTGTACAGCCATGGAGGTAAGTGCTTTTAAATTATTTTCGCCAACTTTTGGAGTATTTTGTATTTTATTTTTAATTGTATTTATTATTTTTTCAGGTTGGCCGAACAACAGGTAGAGGACATGAATGACGTCAGGTACGTTTGAGGGGTGGATCAACATATGTCTCACACTTTGCAGTGCTTCTCCCTTTAAGGCCTTTTGGAGGCGGATTAGATTCTCTTCGTTGGTGAAGGCGCAGGATGCAGTAGACCATTCATAGGTGGAAAAGAATATGGGCCATTCCTCGGGTTCGCCGGAAAATATTGGGAGATCTTTGGGAAGTGACTGTCGTGAAGAAATATTTGTTTGAGAAAGGCTATGTGGCAGTGGCAAATAAGAATGTTTGTAAGTAGAGTTCATCGGTGCATTAAAATTAAAATGCGATGTAGAAGTTATTGGTTGTTGCGGAATAAATTCTTGTGGAAATGAATAATTACATGCGTTGTTATTTGGAGCAGTAAAGGTAAGTTCGTAATTGGAAGCCGCTGGTCTTGAAGGCTGCATTCGCTGAAAGCCACTATAGGTGGCAATGTTTGCTGTACAATTAGGTACAGCGTACACAGGTAAGGACGAATTCTTGGCAGCATTGTTGACCATTGTTGGGACAAATGTTACGTGGTTTTGTGGTGCTACAGTGGAGCCGCTACACGTTGTTGGTGGGTGTTCTGCTTGAGTTGCAGCAACATTTACCAAATTCTGTTGTGGGTTTGTGGTTTTATTTTGCAAACTACTTTGTAGGCTTACTAAATTTGAGTTAGTATTTAAATTTTTATTCAGCGGTGGTTGTTGAGACACCGACTCGGTTGAGGCAAGCCAGTTGTTTATGGTTTGAGATTTCTCGGACGAAACATCTGAGAGTGCTTCTGCTTCCTCAAGAAGTTGGTACTTTTTATTTAGGTAATCCTGATTTAGGATTTGATTTAGTTTTCGCTCTTCTTCTAACTTTTGAAGCCGCAAATCAGTTTTTTGTGACTGCGACCTACGAGAACGATTAGAGCGTCGGCTAGTAGTACTAAGTGCAGGAGAATCTGGTCTTATGGATGAACATGAAAGACATTTAAAAGTCATGTCATCCACTACACTGCCACAAGTTTTATGCAGTACGTTGTGGCATTCGACGCAAGTTGACATATTTTCGTCAGGGGGATTATGGCAAACTGAGCAATCGGGTGTGTGTAGCTCAATTTGCTGTTGACCGCTTAAGTTTTGTAAAGACATTTTCTACTTACTGCGAGATTGACCGGTAATCTTGAAGATAGAAGTTGATCCAGGCAAGGCGGATGACCACAAAAAGAATTTTAAACTGTTGAAAAGGCAAAGGCCGAGCCAGCAATTTCCAATGGATTTTGAATAAAACGCAAATGCAAATAAAACACTTAATTTATTATGCAAATGTATTTATATTAAAATTCCTTGAAGAAATACAATAATTCATTAGGAAATAATATTTAGTTAATAATAATAAGTACATACTTTTTGGTTTGAAAATTACTGGAATACAAAATATAAAATTCTAAAGTCCAAGAAGTGCTACGTCACCTCGCAAAGATTAACAGAAAATGGCGAAGGCGCCAGAACTTAACTTGGTAATTACAAGCTTCGTTAAAAAAAAAATGAAAAAATTATTAATTATGTTGCCATGTTTTTAAATGACAATTTGTACTAAATTAGTGTTGTCAATTTTTTATAAAATAAAAAAATCATGGCGATTTTGGGAGTTGTGCTAACAAACACTGTGTGTAATTTTTTAAGTCATGGAAAAATAACCATATACGGACATCACAACGTGAAAGAAGACCAAAAAAGAAAAGACCCGTGTCTCCAGGTTTTGCCCAAAGTCATGCACTTTTTTTGTTATGGGCCCCCAAAGATTTGGGGCCTTGGTACCATTTTTACAAAAAGTGATAATTTTCTCAGGCTCATATCTTGCAAACCGTTCGGAATTTTAATTTACTCTTTGAGGCAAAGTTGTTGCCCTTTTTATAAAAAACAAAAATTATGAACATAAAAAATTGAAAAAACAATAATTTTAAATCAAAATCGCAAAAAACTTTAAAAAATTAAAATTTCTTTTACCTTTTTCCCCCTGTTCAGGTCCATAGGTAGCAAACCGTTCAAAATTCAAGGAAACAGTTAACTACAAAAATTTACCTAACATCCCAATAAACAACTTTTTAGAACATATAAACTACCTAGGAATAATTCTTAACACCGTTTAGGTAGCGCTTAGGTAGCCGCAAAAGTTAAAAATTTCCCCAAAATGTATGTACATACATGTAGTTATGAAGCTATCTCTTCCTTACGTTTAATCAAATTGCCTTAATTACATATATTGTATCTGTCTTTCGTGTAATAGAGAACTCTAGTGCATATAAATATGTGTATATGCATGTGAGATAGCCGCGAAAAGTCTTGGAACTTAAACAGGTAGGCAAACATTAAAATTGCTGGAAACCCTAAACAACAACATACATCATACACAAATCGCAATAATGATCGTTACCGGCCTTTAATTAAATTATGTACATACTTTTTTTATTGCTTTGTTATTACTTTTTAATAATTATTATTTATACCAACAATAAATTACCTACATATGTACCTACTACCAATTTTTTTAATAAGTGAGGACAATTCAAAATAAAATAGCAATTGGATAAATTTAAAAAGAAAAAATTATTGCACCTAAACTTATCAAGAAATCAACTACAAAAATTTACCTAAGATTTCAGTAAACAGCTCACGCAATCACGCACCGATCGCACACGCATCAAGGAACGCAGATCACAATATAAAAGCGACGCGACTCTCACATCGAGGCATTACACAGCGCGACGTCAACGAGATCTCAGCGGTGAAAGTTATAGAGAAAGTTCTACAGCATAATTCGCACACAACATTGGCAACTGACAATTTCAATATGCAGTGTAAAAATATTTATTTCTTTTGCTACATTTGCGGTCATCAAATCAGAAAAAATAATTCTACAAGATTTCAAAAGGAAAAGAATCTTTTAACTAGTGAATTTAAAAGAGCATATAAGTCATTTTTCGACGAAATAGATTTGATCAGTGAAAATTACACACCTAACGCAGTGTGTCGCCAATGTTATAATAATCTCATAGCATGGTTGAATGGAGGCAAACATAGTATGAAATATTGTAAGCCGGTAAACTGGATTAATCGCCCAGGTGATCATGATGCAACCAGTTCTTATGCATGCGTTAATTACCCAAATAGACGTGACGGGAAGAACAAAATTTATAAAGCAACTGTAACAGCTACACTACCAGTGCTTGCACCTGAAAATTTTGTATTCCCAAGGCCGCAAACTCCAGATCGTAGGACAAAACTTACAGAAATGACTACAGTAAGTGGTGTTACTAATCGATATCGATTTGATACCGACTATGAGCCCCAACAGGGAAGAGATGGACCAAAACTAATAACTAATAAAAAATCAAATGGAAAAACGGTACAAAGGCAAAAAATTCGACGCATTGCTTGCAGAGGTAATATCAATTTCATTATTGCATGGTTTGCATTATTTTTGATTTCTTTTCTAATTCATTTCAGGTATGTTGGTGGAGTCACAAGATAACTTTTTATGATGTTAATAAGGTATGTTAAAAAGAAAAAGCTAATGATGGAAGACATTCTGGAAGCAACGTGCCTGTGGACACCGTAAGTTCTGAATCAGAGTCAGATTCGGACGACGATTTAGATCCTCAACTTAAGAGAGCGCGATATGCAAGTCCAGGGCCATCAACTTTATAAAAATAATACGAATATTTTTTTATTATTTTTTTTGTAATAGACAATACAGTATATCAATGTTGAAGAAAATAAAAACAAAAAGAAATGCAAAAATTTTCGTAAAGTTTTTAACTTTTGCGGCAACCTAAGCGCTACCTAAACGGTGTTAAGAATCATTCCTAGGAAGTTTATATGTTCTAAAAAGTTATTTATTGGGTTGTTAGGTAAATTTTTGTAGTTGAATGTTTCCTTGAATTTTGAACGGTTTGCTACCTATGGACCTGAACAGGGGGAAAAAGGTAAAAAAAAATTGAATTTTTTAAAGTTTTTTGCAATTTTGATCTAAAATTATTTTTTTTTTAATTTTTTATGTTCATAATTTTTGTTCTTTATAACAAGGGCTACAACTTTGCCTCAAAGAATAAATTAAAATTCCGAACGGTTTGCAAGATATGAGCCTGAGAAAATTATTACTTTTGGCAAAAATGACACCAAGGCCCCAAATCTTTGGGGGCCCATAAAAAAAAAGTGCATGACCTTGGGCAAAACTGGGAGACACGGGTCTTTTCTTTTTTGGTCTTCTTTCACGTAGTGATGTCCGTATATGGTTATTTTTTTTCGTGTTGCACTGTGTAATTGACAACATTTTATAAATAAGCAAATTTTAATTTAATAAATTTCTTCATTTTTAGATCTGTTGTCACTTTAAACTAATCAAACTGATATATTTGTTTCATATATTTCTTAAGGGTACTATGCGTTTTTACAAATGTTTGTAATGCTCAAAACCAAAAAAAGACATCCAATACTACTCTTACCATTATATCAATGGACATTCTACCCTCTGGTTGTGTATCCATGTTTTTCCTGTAATTACGGTTTAAAATGTATTTTTATATACACGTCGCATATTTAGGATTTTTACAGATGTTTGAAAATATCAAAAATAATAGCGAAAGACCTTCACCTTTAACTTTGTGCATTGACTTAGACTCACTGAACTTCAAAATCATCTGAGTGGATTTAAGCATGCCCATCCAACATTGCAGTTTAGTGTTTACTTATGCTTACGTTTAAGAGAGCCAAAGAACATTTTTGGGAATAGAAACCAAACCTTTTAAAACTTGTATTGAGCAGACCATTATAAAAACTGTTTTCAGATGTTCTTCCGGAATAAGCATTTTGGGCTAAAAGTTGCTTCCACGAAAACTCTATCTGCACAAAATGTTGCATATGTTGAAGACTATATGCCATCATTTCTTGTATAGACTTAATGATTGGGCCATATTTTACCATTAGCTCTTTACTGCAATTTTATATGAAATAATTGGTTTTGCATTTGGTTTCCATGCTTTTTAGAACCACATTGCATGCGTTAAAGGGACATTTTGAGTTTGTAACCCCTTAAAAATTTTCGGAGATCTACCGTTAATTAAACTGATTGACTCAGAGTTACTATCTGGGTCATTTAAAGCAAATTCATCCATCCGCTTGTCTGGCTGGTTGTGCATGTATTATAATTATCAGATTAAAGGACACAATAGTGAAAGCTGGTCGACCAAATTCGGCTTAGGAACTAAAACCTATTTAGGGTACCCAGGTTAATCAGTGGTAAGTGCACGAGTCTACCAGTCTGGAGGTTGTGGGCTCAATTCCATCCAGAGACCCTGGTAAGTCTGTTTCATTCTTCTTTTGTTTCTTATTATTATTTATTTTTTTTTCTATTTATTTCTTATTTTTTCTTATTATTCTCTAAATTTGTCCTTTCCCTCTATAACCACATAATCTGTCTGCCGCTCTAGGTGACACAAAGAGACCAAATAAAGCGGACCCAAGTGAGCTGCATTCTTTCTTTTAACGGTTGTTTGTTTTACTTCTCTTAACCTAAAGCTTATTTAAATCCGTAGTTAAAGCCTTTATACAAAATTTTCCCAAAATAAAACTGTTTCAAATATTACTTTAGCTCGACAAAATTTTCTTTGGTTTATAAAAATATGTCACCGAGTTCTTACCAAAATCGTTTTTATGTTCCCCCAATAATTTAAATTAAGTCCTTTGTACATAAATCCTTCTCCCCAAATCACATTTAACCGTATATCTTTGACAAAATAATGCTGTCGAGATAGCATAACACATACAACAGAATTTTTTAAATAGAATTGCTTCTTAAGAATTTTTTGAAAATTTGGGGAACAACTGTGGATATCTGCTACAAAAGTCGCTCCCAAAAACCATGTCAACCCAAGTCAGAAAAGCGTCTTTAAACGGATTACATATTGTGCATACGGTGGTAATTAATAGTAAATAAATTATGGTGTAGGGTATAATATCAATGAGCTTTACTGACTAAAACTTCCTTACCCGTTGAAAGTTGTTATATAATTGTTTTTCTAAGTTCAAAGCAATATCTAATAAATAGATATCTCGCAACACATAAAACTTTTCCATGTGTAATCCATATTAATCAATTAATTTTCTGTTTTTGTTTTTTATTAACAAAATTTTCCGTCAAATAAAAATGATAAATTTAAAAACCCAAATAAAATACTTTTACACTCATTGTTAAAATTCATTACAATCCAATACTTTCCTACATAAACACCTTAATCTATTGAACGATGTTTTACATATTACACTTTAAGTCAAAAACAGCCACAACTCGAACTCTTTGTTTTCCATAAGAGCCTTACTTTCTGCTTTCAAAAACTTTGTTCTTCAAGTAGGACCAAAATAAGTTCAACATTCTTAGAAAAAAGTTTTCATTAATGTAAAGACATTTTTGTGTTCAATTAAGAATTGATCATGAAACAGACTTAAAAACAAAAAATGGTTTTGATGAATTTTGAGTTGTGACTGTTTTTGATTTAGTGTGCGATTTGTTTTGTCTGTAAGGCGCTCTTAAAGCAAATTGTTCTTTATTTTTGGGGGAGAGAAGATACAAGATCTTGTGTGCTTGTATTCATGCATGTGTGCTATATGTTTGTCTTAGAAAAAAAAATGTCTTTGTTTTTGTAAACTTATGAAAAAGTCCCAGAAGAGAACTAACTATCAAGAAAGAAGCAATAAATATTTAAAGTTAATATTTTTTAGCAAAACATATACATACCAACATACATAATCACATGTTAATGAATACATACATACATACAATCATACGTTCATATATACATACACATAAACATACAAAAATATTTGAAACTGATGCACGAGTTAAATTTTGACAGCAACAGACTTTGATAATTTCTCTTAGTAACGCCTTCAACGTTCATAAATTTATTCTATATAATAAGTTTTATGATTTATAGAATTTGTGAAAAGTTTATCTGTGTACGATGTCTTTGAAAGTTGAATTTCTTCACAAATAAATTGAATAAATTAATAAAGAAATAAATTAGAAAAAAATCCAAAAAAAATATATTTCTTTCGAAAAGTATTAATAAACTATAGTTGGCTGAGTAAAAAGGGATTCAATAAGGATACGAGAAAAGTAAAAAAATTAAAAAACTTGCTGCGGACCAATTATTGAGTGTTGAGTGTTATAGACGTATGTATGTTTGTTCAGTCTAAGCCTTTTATGAAAAACCTTAAATGCAAAATCTAAACTGCAGTAAAAAAAGCTTTGAAATTGGGATTATTATTTTGGCGGAAAAAAATTAATTTTTAGAAAATGATTGGATAAGTTTGAAATAATAAAATTAATTATTTTAGGGAATATAAATTTCTTGTTGAAACACCAACCAAATATGGCAAAATTTAATGTTTTTTTAAATTTTTTTTACTTAATTTGCGATTAAAAGGATCCTTGGGATAAATCATGTGGAAGCTCGGCTATACTAATCAAATCAATAATTAAACACCAATGGTTAGGTGGCATCTCCGAATGCTAAATCCAAGCAACAAACGTGTGCATTGATGAATTTTTCCGTAACCTAGTTATTTCGTTGGTTTATTCTCCACCCAGATTCTCCATAACGAAGGATCAGTACAACAGTTTTTACAAATCTTTAGGTCCCCGCTTCATAACTGCTGGAGACTGTAACGCAAAATAAACCTACTAGGGCTCCCGCTTAATTAGTCCCAGAGGTCGTATCTTGTATGATTCCGTGTCTGAAATGGGACTTTTTGTTATTTCTACTGGGCACCCAACCTATTGGCCAACCGACCACAATAAAATTCCAGACGCAATAGATTTTGGCGTTGCAAAAGTTATATCCCCGGAGCTAATTGAGGCGCAATCCTCTTTGGATTTATCTTCTGAACACTCACCCACAATTTTCACCATTTGCAGTCCTCACCAAATAGAAACTAGTGATTTGTTTCTATCTAAAAGGGTAAATTGGTTGAAATATAAAAAATATATCAGCACTCACTGCTCGGAACACATACCACTAAAAACTCCCCAAGAAATCGATGATTGCCTGAGTATCCTAAATGAAAACATTAAAGAAGCCGTTGAACATGCTTCATCTACATACCGTCGGGCAAAATACAACAAAATTTTTTCTGTCGATGGTGAAGAGCTTTTATCTGAAAAAAGAAGAGCGCGAAGAGAATGGCAACAGCATAGATCACCCCAACTTAAAATTAAGATAAAAGAGTGTACAAATCGCTTAAAAAACTTGCTGGAGGTACACAGAATTGCATCAGTTAAGGATTACTTGGTAGGTCTAGACGCGGCTCCTCAAACAAATTATTCTCTGTGGCGATCAGCCAGATGTCTCAAGAGACCCCTAATTGCAAAACCACCACTGCGCAATCTAAGAGGATCCTGGGCTACAAATGACGAAGAAAAATGCGATCTGCTCGCAAGCCTTTTAAGAAACATACTCACTCCCAATACATGCACTGACGTGAGGGAACTACCGCCTGTTGTTGCTAGACGTCCTATGGAAATACGCTTCCGATATTCAGATGTGGTAAAGGCTATTGCTATCCTAAATGATAAAAAAGCTCTAGGCGTTGATAACATAAGCAACAAAATGCTTTTAGAGCTACCTTTTACCGCTAAAAAAATTATTCTTTTTATTTTTAATGCCATAATACGGCTTGAACATTTCCCATCAATATCGAAAGTTGCCTAAGTAAAGATGATTCCTAAGCCTGGTAAAGATCCTTCTAAGGTGGAGTCTTATAGGCCTATAAATTTGTTACCAACTTTGTCAAAACTGTTTGAAAAGCTGCTTAAAAATAAAGCTTACTCCGATCCTGAATTAAAGCAACTGCATTCCAGATCACCACTTTGGCTTTAGAAGTCAACATAGTACCATCCAACAAACTCACAGGTTGGTACAGGTTATAAGAAAAACTTTCGTGGAAGAAAAGTACTGCTCTGCGCTTTTTATAGATGTATCTCAAGCCTTCAATAAAGTATGGCACGAAGGCCTGTTAAACAAACTAAAGCTAAACCTTCCAGCTAATATTTTCAACCTTTTAGAAAAGTACATAACTGGTCGACAACTTATGATCAAAGAGGGAAACCAAATAAGTTGTTACCAACCAATAGGGGCTGGTGTACCTCAAGGGAGTATACTTGGTCCAGTTCTGTACTTGCTTTACACGGCAGATATGCCAACAAACAGTGTTACGTACACGTCTACATTTGCTGATGATACCGCTTTTCTCAGTATTCATAAAAACCCTAAAGAGGCTTCGTGCTAATTGCAACAACACGTAACCAAAATAGAGAAATGGGCAAAATTATGGGGAATAAAAATTAATGAGCAAAAATGTACCCACGTAACGTTTTTTTTACGCAAAGAAGCGTGCTCTCCAATCCTTATTAACAACCATATGGTGCCTCAACGATTTGAAGCGAAATACCTTGGCATTTACCTGGACCATCGCCTTACATGAAAGACGCATATAGATGCGAAGTTGACGCAAATGAAACTTAAAGCTACACAAATCCATTGGCAAATTGGTAGAAACTCTGTGCTATGTCTTGATTGGAAACTTCTAATTTACAGCTTAATTTTGAAACAAATTTGGTATTGCGGGTTACAACTATGGGACACTGCTTCCGCCTCTAACATAGAAAAAATTTAACGCCGTCAAAACAAAATCCTAATAATGATAACTGGTGCTCCTTGGTATATTCAAAACAGCAACATCCACAAGTATCTACAAGTTACACTAGTTAAATGCGAAATCCTGAACTATGTGGGCAAGTATTTTTAAATAAGCTTGAAACCAATCCAAATTAGCTCGCTCGAAACATTTTGCAAAACAATGGATATACCCATCTGAAAAGGAGAGACACTATTGTGCTTAGATGAAGTTAATTAATGCTATTATGAGAACTTAAATTTAGGTGTGGCGCTGGCTAGACTATTATTAACTACTAAAAGCTTGAAGATTTAAATACTTTTTGCTAGTTTACCAAAGGAGAAGATTCAAAAACTATTCACCTGTGTTCGTTCCATATACATCTCATGTTTTCACTTCCCTCCCAAAAACGAGTGTAGTTTTATGATTTTTTTTTGGGCTCAAAAATTTTTAGTTAATAGAACCCTTGTAATTTGTAAAGAAAAATTACACAAAAGACAATTTATTAAATACATCAAAGACAATTACTAAAAAAATCAAGAGCATTACGGGAAGAGGGCAAGAATAAAGATGAAATGGAGACATAATATCAACCGGAAACTGTGAACGTTTATTGAATCTTTAACATGGAATTATATTTGATAAGCATTTCCGCTTATAATGATTATAAAAATGTTTAAGATGCTTTTGCTACAAATATTCTTGATGCTGCTATTGTTGTGTCTGTCTGTCTGTCTTTATGTTGGTTATGCTCTTGCCAAAGCTATTGTTGATTTTGATTGCAGCGTTATTGCTGTTTATACTGCTGGCTCTATTCTTCCTAAAGAAAATCCATCTTGTTTTCAGTTTTTCTCCTTTAGCAAATTTTTCCTTCCATCTTATACTTTAGCTTTTATTTATTTGATTTTATTATTTTTAATTTTTTAAACCTCAAGTCACAAAACCGAAAGTCATAATTTCTCCACAAAATAAATTTCCTTTGTCGTTGCTCATGTTTTTTTTTATTCTATTTTATCCTGCCTTTGAAGTTATTTTAACAAAATCATTTTGTACATGAGTGTGCTGTAGAGTTTTGAAAATTTTTATTTTTAAAATTAAGAAAAGAAAATGGTTTAGCACAACTAAGTGCTGAAATAAATGATGATTATAACTTTTATTTGCTGGTTTGACTTGAATTTTATAGAAATGGGATTAAAACGCATCTACTAAGTTGTGTGACTGTTTTGTATTTTGTGAAGATTAGAATTGATATCAATTAATTATATTGTGATGGGAATTTCTATTATATCCACCCTAAAAAACATTATTTTTTTGGTATTTTTAATATGACAGCAATTTTTATTTAGAAAAATTTAGTTGTAACTTTTCAACTGTCAGAGAACTGATGAAATATTTGTATTGGCTTAAGCTAAATTTCAACTTGCTTATTCAAACCTGCAAGAAATGCATGTATGATTGGTATGGTAGAGTGTAAATGATGGAAGGTTTCTTTTTAACCTCATCAGCTATCAACCCCTAGAAAGCTAATATACAAGTTAATACATGTTTATGTCTATAGCTTCTTAGACACTTAAATTGAAATATCTTTGTAAATATTAACTGTGTCCAAGTTAGAAATTATGTCCACTGAGGTAAATTTTATTTTTTCTTTTATTGAATGGTATTAAATGTAGTCAGTCTTGTAGAGTCTTGATTTAATAAATTTTCAAAAGCACTAAATCTTCATTGTTGCTTTCAGTTAGTTGTAAGAATGTTAATGTTGGAATTTTTGCCATTTTTATTCTCTGGTGTATCATATATTTTATATGCGTTCGTTAGTGTGTGTATGTGTGTGTGCTTGCATGTACTTATTGTAGGGGTAGTTGTAAACAAAAGCGTGTTTGTGATAATTCATAAAAAAAAATCTTCTTTAATTTATAAATACAGCCTCTCTACGCTTATAAGTTTTACAAATTTTCCTGTAAGTGGCAATTTGTTTTATGATCTGCTGCGTTGCCAGTTGAACTCCAACCATCGCTCCAAAATATTCGCCTTCTGTTTGTTAGCAATTCAGCCTTTTATTATTGCTGAACTACTGAAAAGACGGTTTGTCAATATTTTAACAGCAAATTTGTAAACAACATTCGTAATCCAAAGTACTTATCAATGAGTTTTTTGTCTGTTTTTGTTCTTGTTGCTGTTGCTTTGTTATATGGTTGGTGTTGATATTAAGTCAAAGCATGCTCTGCACCACTGTCTTGTTGATGTAAGCACATACACACAGACATGTACTGAAAAAGTTTCTTAAGTATTTCAATATGTGAGCCTTTAAATATACTTAACTTTTTGGCATATGCAGGCATACAAATTTACAAATCCGTATTTACGTACACGCAAAGAAAAACTGAATGATTTTATTAAAAAAAAATTAAACATGTTGTATTGAAGTGTGAATTAATATATTAAATAGTATAATTTTTTATTTTGAAAAACTGTTTTTTTTGGAATTGAAAAACTAAGCGCTAATTATAAGGTTATTCGGGTTGATAAATTTTTTTGATTGGTTCTGGCTTTACTTATGAATGTGGAATCTACATCACTCTGTTAGCTAAGCACGCAAACACTTCTATTCCCTAGGATAATCATTAGACTAATTAAAAAAGCACAAGTCAGTCAATCTGAATGTCGCAGGTTCGATTCCCGAATTAAGCTCTAGGGGGAACATTTTGTTTTATGTTTCATGCCTTTTAATTTTTTTTCTCTTCGCAAATTGCCAGTTCTTCCAAAACTAACAAAAACTTTGGCTCAATTAAAATACTTATAAATAATTTAATTTCCTCAATTAATAATTAACGATATTCATTTAAAAATCATGTTCTTTAGTTCCCATAAGGAACATAGGTTCACCACCAATTGAGTAAATTAAGGTTAGGTTACTTAGGGTGGTGACTAGTGCAACTCGCCATCTCCATCCAGAGTCCCCAGGGCTAATTAAGAATCCATTTAAAAAAGTCGGAACACAAAATAAGGAAGAACAAGTAAGAATCATATATTCCCTTTACATTGGCCTTTCGAAATCCCAAACTTTTTTTTATTTTTATCCATTTTTTTACTTAAGAAATTTTTTTTAATTTTAAATAGGGGTCAGTGTCATTTTAAACGCTCCAAAGGTGACTACGGGAAAGTTGTAGGGGTTTTCATCCTAACTTTTTGAAATTTGTATGGCAACCCCCTTAGAAGGTTGAGATAGGGGGTAAGAATATTTTAGGAATATGTGTGGGAGGGGAAAGTATTGGGGGTCAGTGATACATTTTATTCCTCTAGGGGCGGCTCCGGGGAAGTTGTAGCCTTTTTCACCTTATTATTAAAATTTTGTATGGCAATCATATTAGGGGCTGAAGATAGAGGGTAAGTATTCTCCACAAAAACGTTTGGGTGAGGAAACTAATAGGGGTCGTACACTTTATTGCTCTAGGGCCAACTGTGAAGAAGTTGTGGGCATTTTGACATCATTTTTGTAAATTTTGTATGGCAAACCCCTTAGGGCGTGGAGATAGGGGTACGTATACTCTAGAAATACGTTTGGGAGGAAAAAATAATGGGGGTTTGTAATACATTGTATTCCTCTAGGGGCGACTCTGGGGCAGTTGTAGCGGTTTTTACCTTATTTTTTAAAATTTTTTATGGCAACCATGTTAGGGGCTGGAGATAGAGGGTAAGTATGTTCCACAAAAATGTTTGGGTTGATAAGAAAATTGGGGCCGATCTTACATTTTACCTTTGTAGGAGAGCCCTGGAAGCCGTAGGAGTGATTTAAAAAAAAGCTTAAATTAAGCATTGTGTGGCAACCCTGTTATATGTATGAATACTTATACTAATAGAATTTTCGTTTTGGGTGTGGTTTAGTAATGTCAACATGACTGATGCTGTTTTTCTTTTTTTGTTGTTTTTTTATCATAACATACATAAGTATGTTCTTTGTAGTTTTTTGGGCTAAAAAGTAGGAGGTAGTCTTGGTGTTTTCCTTATATCTCGGTCATTTATCAAACGATTTTGCTGAATTTCAACACCGATTTTTCCGCGACTATTTTTTACAGTTTGATACCACTTATGGGTCTATGTGGGGGGGCTTCAGAAAGTTGATTTCAACCATAACATGGACAGACGGACATTGCTAAATCGGCTTTCCTATCTATAAGGATCCAGAATATATACACTTTATGGGGTCCCAAATGGATAATAAAGAAATTATAAACGGAATGACAAACTGATATGTACCCTTAAAACTTATGTGAAGGGTATAAAAAGAAATTTGTAGGTAGAGCGATATAGAAATAAAAAATATAGGAAGAATGATCTCCCAACCCAACCCCTTTAAGGAATCCTATGAAGTTACCCAGCCCACAGCCAGGGACCTTACAAAGTGTGTCCTAGAAGTGGCCTCCCAGCCACCTTTGTCTGTGGATCTGCAGCCCTGGTTAGTGGCAAGCAAAGTGTTACACAGTCTCCATCTCCACCTCATCCTCTCACAACCTGAAGAAATCCGGAGAATTCCTGTTCCATTTCTCGTCATATATCTCACATTGCAGTGCCTTGTGAAAGCCCTAATAATGCATCTGAAAATCCTCAGCTCTCCCTCATCAGCAGGTTAGAAGATGTGGCCCAAGTCTCTTTCAGTTTATATCAGTAATATAATCCCAATCTTTACCTTACCTGCTTACAATCAAGCCCAAATATCCCAGGCCGATCCCCATTTCCCCAACTAATTGGCAGACCAATTTAATTAATTTGGTTTTGTTTTATGATTTAAGCTTTTTTTTTGCTCCAGCTAAGACCAAGCAGTTAAGTTGGCCTCAGCAAATGTGCAATCATCGGCCTTCATTTCGCATGTTGAGCTAAAGTGACTAGTCGTTGGCGGTTTATCTACATCACTTGTGGGTCTGCGTATATATGACCAATTCATTTGTGATCAAGTATCTTAGTTTGGATAAGATTTTATTTTTTCCTGTTCTATCAATATGAAAATATGTGTAAAAAATCCGAAAAATTATTTTCAATCATTGGTTGACAAAAATCTGTACAACATTTAAATTACTTGAAACTTTCTCCATGTTTCGCTCGGGTATAAGAGAATGAATTTGACACAGTTACAAAGTATTTTTATTTGATATTTTAAGCGATAAAGATTGATTTCTATATAAGGTTTGAGTTGAGAACGGTTGACTTGATTTTAAAAATCGATAAGGCCACGAGTTTTCATATTTATACTACCAAGATGCTACATCTTTTAGGTCAATGTTGCGTGCCTTAAGCTTGTTGCTGCTAATAGTATTACATTTCATGCTTTTGCCACGGATGTTGTTTTATCTTAAGATTGTTATGCACGACTCGATAGGTAGCGCCTTTATGAGGTAATTGGATACCACTTAAAGTTTTTGATAAAATAGTTTTACAGGAAAGATCGCTCAATACTACCTCGAACTTAACAGTATCTTTAAGTCACTAACAGTTTGTTTCAAATCATCTGCAAAACTTTGATATAAGCTGGGCGAGAGCTCTGTAGACGAAATTCTGTTTGTTCCTGCCTAAGTTTCGGTAAAATCTCTTAGGATAACACGGTATTTGTAATGTGATCTTTAAACTCCTTTTTTGGTGATGTTCATAAATACTCTATTTTTTTTCAATCTAATCCGTAAGTAGCCCAGAAAATTCGTTTTAGTAATCGCTAAAAGGATAATGATTGTTTGTTCCCTTTAAGCATTTAAGAAGCTATGCCATTTGCTTCAGGACCCTTTTTTTGTTTTTGAGAAATAGATGGCGCTGAATATTTCATTAAATTCGGTTGATATATTTTTTCCTTACAAAATGGTTTGGCATGTAAACATGTTTTCAGCAGCAATAAATTCGTTGGAAAGCAGTTTAGAAAAAAATTTGTTGATCTTGATGTTTTTTTAGGGGCAATGAAGCTAAAAAGTTTTTACCAATGTGCTTTTTGGCTAAAGGATAAACATCGAGTCCTGTTCATAGTTAGTAAAGATAAAGCATCCTGATTGTATTATTTGTAGTGATCGGTAAAGAAATCCGCTCTATTCTTACATCGATTAGACTCTCAGTTTATCCGATGGTGAACCATATGTTCGTCATCTTGCAGTGATATCCAATTGGTCTCCTGGACTATTTTGTTGGGAAATATATTACCTCTGACTACAGTATTGTCGTTGTTTTATATTTCGCTAAACAGCCATCAAGTCTTTGTTATATTGCACGATACTATTTATGCACAATATCCTTTTACGGCTTTTGCTGTCGGATGTGCATTTACATCGCTTATTAGCAGCACTTTGCTGCCCGTGGTGTTCTGGCTAGAATCTGTGTTAGGTGACGGTAAATGTATACTCCTGTATATAATTTGGTTTCCAACACTTCTTCGAAAATTCGCATTAATTGTTTTAGGCTTACACTGCATTCTTGTCTTCTGGACTGGTTTTATGCAACCCGGTTTGGTCCTTGTCCAAGATAAGACTGATTTCTAAACACCTCGATATTCTGCGCTTTTTCTCCAATAATAGATTTTAAGATTAGCAGAATGATGCTGGACCTGATCTTTTCAACGAAGCTTCGGTCGTTCCTTCTTTCTCGTGCTTTCAGGGTCGTGTTCAGAAACGTTTTAGGCTAGAGCATCTTCTCTAATTCGAACAACACGATCGATCCAATGCAACCTGCACTTTAAAATGTCAATGTTTACATGGTTTTCAATTGTTTAAGGTATTCTGAACTCCCTGGAAAATTGTAATTTAACTTGATTCGAAATTTAATTAAGTTTTGAACTTTTCTTTCCACAGTAACATGCATACAATTTTTAGAAGTTTATAATTCCCCTGTTTCTGCCCATTTGGTTTTGCATAATCCTTCGAGAAGCCGGTATATCATGAAATCTAAGTTCCGACTCCCGTTGCTTTTTCATGTCAATCTGTTGAGTTATATTATTTGCTGAAGCTTGTGTTTTCGATCCTAGTATTGCAGTTTCCAACAGCCTCTGGGCAGATGAGACGTCACGCTGCTAATGCTTTAACACCTATGAACTTACTTGAGACCCGGATGTACTCAGAGAGCTTTCAAAGCTCCAATTCCCAAACAATAATATTATAAGAAATTACATTTTATTTTTCTTTTCGTGTATATTTGCCCAAATAAGATATTAAAAATATGCCGCCATATTAGTTATGCATGTCACGTTAAATTTATAGGTACTCAGAGACTTGGCCTATGAAGGCAAAATAACTACAAAGAATAAAGGAAACTGGCTTTTTGTTGTCTCTTTTTGAAAAAAATTACATTCAATTTTTTAGGCTCAGATTTGTTTTTTTTTTGCAAACTTTCGTTGTTTAAGGGGGAGGTGGATTAAGGGAGAAACTAAAAGAAAAATTAACATTTAAAAATGTTTGTTCATTTATGTTTAATTCCCAAATTTATGTGTTGACTTTCATTTACATCCTTTTTCAAAAGGGATTAAAGTGATGTTAAAGTGATCTTTATTTGGCTTAAATCTTTTTGGACTTGATTTTAATATGGCCTGATAAATTGTCTATGTGTCCTTGTATATAAAACAATGGAGAAACCCGAAATACCTTTAAGCATTTTTAATGTTTTATTTTGTACACATTTGCATGTGTGTTTATTTGTAAGTGTTGGTACTGTCACTTTGTGTTAAGTTGTCTTTTGTTTTGTTTTTTTTAGCGCAAAAAAGGTCTCTTATTTTCATAACCTCAAAAATTAACACTAACACAGATATACACACTAACACACTCATACACAACACTCATTTCTAATTTTGTACTGCAAAATGTTATGTTTTCTATTCCCATGTTTGGTTTGCTTAAATGTCACAAAATGTTTTGTTTATCTTCATGAATAAAATCATGAATACCTTTAAATGTATATGTGTTTGTTTAATGTCTATGTCTATGTAATTGTATGTTTACCTTAAAGCATGACATTTATTTGTTTATATGCAAATTTTGGGTCACTTTTTTTAAAGGACTAGAAACTTTTAGTTGACAATTTGTTTTATAAAGTAATTTTTTTTCTTGCAAATTATTTAAACATAGAAGCGCCAGTGTTGATGTGGCAAATTTGCAAATCCAAATATGTAGACATTAGTTTATTTTTATTTTTTTTATTAAGAGCATTCATAGCTAAAGAGTTAAAAAAAGGAAAAATTGGTTTTAAGGGAATTTATTAAAATGGTAGTTTATTTTTATAATATTAAGATCTTTAACATACATTTTGCATAGGGTACCCACAAAAAGATATCAAATTAGTTCGAGTGTTTTTTTTTTTTATATGAAGGTATGATAACTACTATTGTAGTGGGTACTGAAAAATTTTTTAACAATTTTTTTTTTAACTTTAACATCATTTCTAATTTTCCCAGCTTGTTTTCAAAAAGTTAAAAAGTTTTTTTAAATTATATTGCCACCAAGAAATTTAACTCCTAAAGGTATTTAAAATCAAATGTTTATTAAATAATAAAATAAAAAACAAATTAGAGCGCTATATTCGGCTGTGCTGAATTTCAAATACCTTTCATAGGAGTCTTTTAATATACATAGCCATATTTTCTAACCGAGTTATTTTGTACCGCAAATCTATACTAATATAATAAAGAGGAAAAGTTATTTTGTATCTCTTGATTTTTCTCCGGAACTACCTAGCCGATTTAAATGATTTTTTCACCAAGTTTATTTTCTTACCTTAAGTGGGCGTAGTACCTCCCATGCAAATTAAATAGACTTAATGATATATCTCAAGAACTATAATCGCTATCTGCTTAAAACGTTGTGAAAGTTATTTAATTTAACATTTTTCTATTTGAGTCAAATATTTTTAGAATCGAAGCAGGGGAAGAGGTACCTCCCATACAAAATTATTCTTTTTTAAGCAAAGGGTGATACATTTAGTCTTAAAATACTGTGCAATATCCACAATAGTACTACTAAATGGAGCTTATAATGGGATAAAAACCAAGCAAAAGAGCAATTTTCAAACATACACACACACGCTGTATGTGAATGCTTTTGCTTATATACAATCAAGAGCTTAGCGTTATGGGGAACTGAAACAGCTTCTTAAACTAAGGGAAGTGACTTTTCCGTCTTCAAATCTAAGTACTAGACGCAATGAAATCATTTTAAATGAGGCACTTGGTAATATATTATATAGTCTACATCATCTAATGAATGCATTTTATCCTAGCCTGAAAAAATTGTAGGAAAATCGCCTACATATGAGACTGTAAATGAAATAAGCCATCTTATCATACAAAAAAGTCCCCGGGAAATCTAAAACCTAGAAATCGATTGATATGGTTACCAATATCGAGGATGCAGTTCATTATTCGCAAGAATTTCTTCATTCGCTGAATCCTTCTGGCTTGCCATCTCATGAGCTTTCTCTTAAAGTTGGTACACATATCATGCTGTTATAAAGAGACCGAGGAAACGGACTCAAGTGGGCTGCACAACTATCATTTCAACACTTTCGCAGTCGCCTGTTCTACGTAACCTATCATGCTATTAAGAAATTCATGCCCTCCAAACATGTGCAATGGAACAATGGTTTATTTCCAGTTGGAAATCAAGAAAACCAGTTTATTTTGTTGCCAAAAAAATAACACAATATTAAACATTGTATACAAGGAAGCTCTAAGCCACTAAAAATTTAAAATAAAAATTGAAAAATGGTTTTAGGTCTGGCCACGAGAAAAAACACGCCTTCGTATAAACAAATTATGATTTTTCCTTAAATCTTCATCAGAAAACAAAAAATTAAAGAAATATTTAATATTTTAGTTACTGTCTTAGGATAAATTATGAAACTTAAAACATAACGTTAAGGTTGTTGCTAAATTTTCCGAGTGAAATATAAAGACAAAATTATAGCACGGAAAATATTGAAAATAAAAAAAAAAATAAAACAGCGTACAAAATTTCTTGAAAATTAAAAAAGAAATTTGTTATTTTTTTATATCCCTTCCTTTACCATCAAGTTATCTAATTGGGGGTAGCGGAGCACACCGAGTTTGCTAGTATTAAGTAATAAATAGACCTTGTGGTAGTTTTAACGTCCATAGAAAACTTTACAATATTTTAACGTTCGTAGGATACAATAGAAATACAGAGTATAAAGTTTGTGGTCGAGAGTTTTTAAAAATTTTTGTTTTTATTTGTATTTAAAGTTTTTTAAAAAGTTATTCATTTTTTTGGGATGTACTAAGCCTCCCTGCTGCACTCCAACTATTGTTTTTCTAAAATGTATGAATTATTCGATCATTATTTTTTGTAGAACTTTCATAGTCGATAGCGGTTATAATTTCCGAGATATAGCGTATCAAAAAATTTCATAAAAATTGTTAGTTTGTAGGGGTGTATTCCCTTCCCCTACTCATTTAACTTTTTTCTAAAGTGTAGGTCTCATTAACCAATAAATTTTTGTAAAATATTTGAACTCGACAAAACGCTATATTTTTCCGAGATGTAGCGTATCGAAAATTTCAAAAACATTGTTAATTTGTATGGGAGCTCCCCTTTCCTCTGCCTCCTCCTCAAAAAAAATGTTTCTCAAAAATGTAGGTCTTATTATCTAATTATTTTCTGTTGAACATTTGAAGTCGATACCTGTTACAGCTTCCGAGATATGGCGTATCGCAATTTCATAAAAATTTATAATTTGTATGAGAGCAACATTTTCCCCTGCCCCCACTAAAAAAATTATTAATTTGTATGGGTGTTACCCCTTCCCCTGCCCTTAACATTTGTTTCGAAATGTAGGTCTTATTGTCCAATTAGTTTTTGTTGAACATCTGAAGTCGATAGCTGTTATAGTTTCCGAGATATATCGCATCGAAAACTTTATAAAAAATTGTTAATATGTATGGGAGCTATCCTTTCCCCTGTCCCAATCAAAAAAATTTTTTCTCCAAAGTGTAGGTTTTATTATCCAATTATTTTTTGTAGAACATTTGAAGTCATTAGCTGTTACAGTTTCTAAGATTTGGTGCCATAAAACATTTCCACAAAATTGTAGGGGAAATACCAATTGCCCTGATCCTATCTGAAAAAAATTGTTCCCTTATTTAGGTCTGTATTTTAAAAGTATCCTTGTCAAGTTTTTCGGCTGAGAGAGATATAAAGGGATATATGCACAGATTTTGTCCTATGAAAATGGGTTATTTTGGGATTTCGCTTATATCTTGGTCAATAGTCAACCAATTTTATTGAATTTAAATTGCAATTGTCTCCAGGAAATTTCTAATAGCTTGACATCTTTAACTGGTCCGTATCACTTTATTTGACTCCGGAAACTTGATTTTAAAAGACGGACAGACGGACATGGCTATATCAACTTTCATATCTAAAAGGATGCAGAATATATATATGTAATTTATGGGGTCACAAAGGGATAATAAAGAATTTAAAAACGAAATGAAAAACTGATATTTACCTTTATCACTATGTGGAGGGTATTATAAATAATAAAAATCTTACCTTCATCTTACTCTATTGATCGGGTTGTCATTATTTAAAGTATAGGAATTCTAATAAGAATTTTTAAATTTCGATTCGAATCAAATGCGACAAATTGGCCCCTGCTTGTAGAAAAATGCTATTTTAATGGTAAAAATACTCTTCTAAATACTCTTCTTTATTTGTTTTGCCATCAGCTTTAAATGTTATCAAAAATGCAGACATGTGTTTGAAAAAAATTCGCATTAAAAAAGTGATAATAATAAATCATAAATTTGTCATAGTGTATGACAAATCGTTTCTTA
Source organism: Melanophora roralis (assembly GCA_963583895.1). Classification (NCBI taxonomy): domain Eukaryota; kingdom Metazoa; phylum Arthropoda; class Insecta; order Diptera; family Rhinophoridae; genus Melanophora; species Melanophora roralis. The sequence goes on from OY757191.1 coordinate 21,220,521, forward strand.
TCTAAAGTTCTTGTTCTAGCTTTTTGTTGTTGCTTTTTTTTATCACACATAACATTTATCATTATTTTGAAATTTTTTATCTTTTAACTTTTATTTTCTTGTTTAGTTACTTGCTTTTGTATATCAACTGTTAAATTTTTATTGAATATTTCGTATTGATTGTTTAGCGCTTCTGTGAATAACACATTTAAAGATATTACATTTTTTTTATATAATTTAAATTATTTTGGGAATAAAACATTAAAAAAAATCATAAAAACAAAGGGAATAAAAAAAATTAAGAAATGATGGGTAAGTTATAAATAAATTTCACATTTCAATTGGCATAGGGAATTTAAAAATTAGTTTTCTACAATTAAAAAATTAATAGAACTAAGAACATTTTAGCTCAGAACTTTTGTTTGTATTAACAGATTTATACTAGAATTACATGATGAAATTTTTAATAAAATTATTTTCTTAAAATTTATATTTCTAGAGAATTTAGTTCTTCCGCATTGCCTTTCGTCTATTAAAGAAAATTTCATGGAAGAAATTTCATGAAAAATGTCATCGTGTTAGTCTGATATAAGCCTAGAATAAGTCTACAAGGTGGGCCAGAAGAAGTCATCAGAAGTTGTTTGGCTCTCATTTTTTTAAATAAAAAACTTTGACTGTTTTTTGATAGTCTTTATCGGAGCCTTTAGAATTTTAGTGGTCAAGTCGAGAAAATTATATCGTCCAAATGGGCGCCTTCACAATTGATTGCTAAACGGGCTCGTTTGATGGCATTTTTTTATCACTTCGGCTAGAACTTCGGGCGACAGATTTTTCGCACTCGTATCGAATGTTGTTCCTGCAGGCTTCAGGGGTCTTGGGCTTATTTACTGAAACATGGCACTTCAAGCAAAGCCCCCCCCCCCCCCCCCCCCCAAAAAAAGTATGGAAGGGTTCAATGGGACGATTTTGCGGGCTAATGTAATGCAAAACAAGAGATAAGGCGACCCGGGAACGCCGCCTTTAGAATGTCTGTTATGGCTTGCGTAGTTTGCTCCATCCTGTTGGAACCTCATGTTTTTCACTTCTAATTCGTTCAATTGTGGTAGAAAAAACTCGGCTAACATGATCCCATAGCGCGTGCCGTCTACTGTTGTCGTTTGACCAGTGGCGTCTTGGAAGAAAATGGCCCAACGACTCATCCAACGAGAACAGCGCACCATGCAGTCACTTTGAGTGAGTGTAATGGTTCCTTGTGCATCATTCGTAGATTTTCGGTGCCCCAGAAGTGATAGTTTTGCTTGTTTACGTACACGCTGAGGTGGAAATGAGCCGCATCTTTATGATTTTGTTGGAAAAATCGTTCACTTCGGCCTCGAGATTGAGAATAGCTTAGGCGTAGGTTACACGCGTTTGGTGATCGACAAGCAGCACCTGATGCATAAACTGGGCTTTGTACGAGAACACGCGCAGGTCACTTTAGGGACGACCAGCTGATAGCTAATTACGAGGCACGGAGTCTGGTCGATGTTTTTGGCAACAGCTCGAAATGCTCGCTAACAGCCACAATATTCTCGGTAGATCTAGCGCTCCGAGGCCAGTCACTCTTGGCAGCATCTTGCGTGGTCCCATACTCTTCAAGGTTGGTGGCCAAACGGCCCAGTGCTTACGCAGTCGGCCAGACGACCGTGGAATCGGCGACGGAGCTCGCGCTGCGTAGATACACTATTATACTTAGAACCGCACCTTGTCTGGCTGCAAGCGCTAACCTGGGGACTTTTCGGCTACCAAGAAGGCCCTAGGATTTAGTATTTTTGCAACATCCCCCCTGCAAACTCTGCTGGTTACTTTGTTGTCCGGTTGGCTTATTTTCAGCATCCTTTTGCACAATTCTGTTCTATCGACAGTGCCGATTCACAGATAAGTAGTGGTGACTCGGAGCAAACACTTTTTGCTAATGTTAGCCCTTGGATCGACTTGGTTGCTAGGGTGTGACACGTGGAGCCTGGATAAAAATTTAGGTTCTGGATGAGAACCATCGCCTTTCAGCCACATTATGTAGTATGATGTCCGACGGCTCACGGAATGGGGCTAATCACCCCCTATATCTTAGGGAAACTACTAAAACTTATGCATTTCTTTTTTGGAAAAATCTCACGCTCATCCACCGATTGCTTTAAAGTGTCTTTTTGAATTTAAGGAGCAAGGTATGTGTCATTAGATAAAGCTAGCTCTTAGAAGGACGAGTTCTTGCGAAGAGAGATTTGTGGGGTAACGTATTTATAGAAGTAAAAGTCTTTAAGAAGATGAATCAATGCATCTGAAAAGTCAGAGGAAGTTAACCGTTGGTAAATAGAACTTGTTGGTGGGACGGTGGTAGTTATGCTTTGTGTCTCAACTTGCAACCTTTTCCAGTGTCAGACAAAGTATCATAGATAGACACGGACTGAATGAAACAAAAGTAGGAATCACAGGGAGCTTTACTTAAAACAGGCTGGTAACTACAACTCGATAGTCTTACCTTGATCGATTTCAAAGTAAGTACTAGTTGCACTCGTTGACTCAGCAGTAGTTAGTGCATCTATTTTAGTCGGTGTGTGATGAAGTTCATTCAAAAAGTACCTGAGTGCAAAGTTCTCTATTCCTTCACAGATACATGTCATTTCTTTTGAACGTAAAAAAAGCTTATTTAGAATTATGTAAACAAATTTTATGATAAAGAAGTTTCCCAAATAAGTTACTGCAAACTGGGAAAACAATATATTCTAACTGTAGTAATGCACTTTCCTGATAATTATTCTTTAAGGATCTTATCACTTAGGTTAAGTTATCAGTTCACATAAGTATATTAAGTTCGATTTCTGCAGATTAAGTACAAATTCGTAGAAAAAACTTATAAATGGCCGGTTTGTTCATTCGTTTTATATCTGACACCTTTAAGACAATTTAACACTTCATGTTAGACCTCTCTACACTTAATATTTATATTCGATTTTTATATTCAATAAACCAGATTTATGTTGTTTTTAATCATTTTAAATTCCAGAAACAGCTTGGGTTCATTTGGCACCTGGAAGCCCTTTGCCACAACTAGCTGTAATTGGTGGTCATGACAGTGATGGTTCACCGATATATGTAGGGCGTGCCTTTCATAAAGGTGACAATATGCCGGCAAAAGTTGTGCCAAGTAAAGGATGTGCATATATAGCCTGGGGTGGTCTTGAGCATTCAAAGACACATTATGAAATACTCGCTGGCCAAGGCTATGGCTGGCAGCCATGTTATGGCGGTACTATACCACCAAATGCGGTGCGCGCGGGTACGACAAGCACTGGAGAACTACTTTTTGTCGGTAGAGGTCATCATGGAAATAGTTTGTGTGTTGGTAAGATTCAAGCTTCACACGGCTGTTTGTATATACCATTTGGTGGTCAAGAGATACGCCTGAACACCTACGAGATATTAGTGTTTGAAAATCGAGAAAACTGGATAGCATCCACACCTAATTATACCCCTCCTGATGCTGTTGTAGCTGGACATGATACGGATCGGGCCGTTATCTATGTAGGAAGAGCAATGCATGAAGGGGAAATGCTGCCATGTAAATTTATACCCAGCAAAGGCTGTGCTTATATTTGTTATGGTGGTTATGAGATAAATAAACGTAATTTTGAAGTGTTGTGTGGCTTTGGCTATTCATGGATTAAAATCCGTCGTCATTTAGTGCCATCAAATGCAATTTTTACAGGTCGGTCTCGTAATGGCGAACTGTTGTATATGGGTCGCGGTCATCATAAAGGAAGTCTGACCCCGGGTTTGATCTCGGTCAGCCAGAGATGTCTCTTTATACCCTATGGAGGTCGCGAAATACGTTTAAATGACTACGAAGTATTAGTTAAACAATAATTAATTTTAAAATTATTATTCATAAACTCTTAAGTATATCCTTGGTTTATAATTTTTGTTATATAAAATAAATATATTTAAAGATGATCAAACAAAAAATTAGAAACACTTTTTAACTTATTTTAAAATAAAAATATAGATGTAAAGTTTTTCAAAAGCTTTTCAAAATTTTATTTATTTTTTGTTCGTTCCTTAAAATTGTTACGCCATTATCGTCAGCCTTTTTCCCCCTTCAACTCCTACTGTTGAAAGGCCATAAATCAGCTGCTATCGTTGTTGTTAAATGACTCTAACTTAAATCTCATTGCATTCATTACCCAACTAAATTGTCTAATGATCAATGCAGCTGTTGGTGGCAATTAACAGCAAATCACGAAAAGAGTGTTGCAAGTAAATTAAAGCCTTTTTAAAAGCGTTGCATGCATTTGAACAAGTTATCGACATAAATGAGTTTAAAACAGACATTTAGAACAGGAGGCATTGATAAAGGTTGAGTGTTGGTGTTGTTGCAACAAAACAGAAACTAAAGTTCAATCTAATTTATGAATCCTGTCACACTTGAATACGCAAATCCAGGTGTTCTATACAAACAATTGTTTATTATGGCAATCAAGCAATGGACTTATACCACGTTTATGTTCGAATTGTTAATGAGATTTAAAATGAGTTATGTTTTTTGACTAATATAAGGCAAAGGTATGTAAGTTTACAACAAATGTAAGACTGTTAGTATTGATGCCAGTATTTTTAACTCGAAAATAGTGGTAGTGGTTAATGCATATTATATCTAAGTACTGGTGACCAGTAAATTTTACTTTACAAGTAGTCAGATAATGCAAGCTACTTTATCCGATCTCTCAGTTTGGGGTAGAGACAGGAAAGTGGGAGTAAACTTTATGAAAATGGAGCAAGTAGTCTTCACAAGAAAGAACAAGGTGGAGGATTTAAGCGGCCTATTCTTAATCGAATTGAGCTTAAGCTGGTGGAGAGTGCCAAAAATTTGAGTACCACCCTGGACGGCAATTTGTCTTTGAAAGGAAAGTGGATAAGAGAGAACAAGTTATGGTTAACTGGATTTACACGTCAATTGTCAGAACAATTCTTACATACGATATTTTATTGTAGGGCTCTGTAAAGGGATAAGACTTGTCAAAGGTCTAGACATGTGCTGTACTAAGGATTACAAGTAGAATTAAAACTCTGAATATCGTTCTATATTTTCTTTCTGTTGATGAATTCGTTACTCGATTGGCCGAAAAGAGTTCATTCAGACTTAGTAAATCGGAAATTGTATTGAAAACGCCAATATACTGGGGAGGGTCAACTTTTACATTATTTGGTTTGGCTAATGTTGATTTTGGGATCACACTCTAAGTGTGTTCAGGAGCCGAAAAGGCTGTGACTATGTCCTTAATGAAGTTGCTATTAAGCTGGCAAGGTAGTAATCGGTCCATGATATTAGGCTGGGATGTAAGCCGAAAAGGCTATCCTTAGGTTTCTGTTAAGGATTAATTAGCACATGAGCCTTAGACAAAGTAGGCCAAGCCTAGAGTAGCAAGGATGATTGCTAGTTTTCGAGGATTATTTGGCCTCGATTAATAAGAAGGATAGGTTAGGTAGAATAGGCAGCCGTTGAAGGGAAGGATACAGTACACTTGGGTCCGCTTTATTCGGTCCCTTTGTGTTAACTGGAGAGGCAAATAGAATAGGTTGAGATGGAAGGAAAGAAGAAATTTAGAGAAGGATAAGAAAGAACAGAAGAATGAAGCAGACTTACTAGGGTCTCTGGTGGGAATCGAACCCCTAGACTGGTAGACTCGTGCACTTACCACTGATTTACCGGAATAAGAAGGATAATTACCTTTACTTTACAAAAAAAGCACATTGGATCTGAGTTGTATAATTTAGACACACACAGAACGCTGCAATGTGGGATATATGGGCAGACTTCTACAGCTTGTGCGAGAATGAGTAGGAGCTAGAGACTGTTGAACAACTTGTCTGTAACTGTCCAAAGCTCCTAATGATTCTACAGCGTTAACTTGAGGAGCCCTTTTTCGATGGACTGGAGGATGTTTTTGGTTTTTAGTGGGCTAGCAGGTAGAAGAGGCAAAAAAAATTTGTCAAAACCTTTTACAACCTTGCCTTACCTAACAACAATGTGTAAAGTTCAAAGGCTGAAACAACCACTAGAAAGAATTTAAAATTTTTTTTCAATGTGACAAGTGTAAGCTAGAGAGTGGTGGTGTTTGACATGTCGACATGGTAATGTGAGATCATGGCGTCGCGACTGGTAATAGTGTAAATCTACTAAGTCCAGCCTGCTAGCTCAGCAAGCTATCAGTTTTGGAAACCTATTTTCCCGAAACCAAAATGATTATGAAAACCAATACAAGGAAAATATATAAAAGCGACCATATTAATCATAATAAGGCATTACCCACCTATCTGAACTAGTTTTGGGTAAGGATTTTCCAGAAGTAAAACTTTTAAAAGCCGAAAAATCAAACCACTCAAGTATAACCCAACAAAGTTTGCAAAATGGGTCACACGCTCCCCAGAATCGAAGCATTATACAGGTATGTAAGACTGATGGAAAAAAATAAAACTGAATTGTACTTTGTGTTCTTCCCAAAATTCTTTTATTATATAAATTCAAAGAGATAAGTTTTGAAACTATGCCTTTTCCAAGTAAAATTTAACTCTTTTTGTTAATTATTTTATTTATTTATTTATGTTTTGACTAAAAACCTTTTTTTGAAAAATACTTATTGTCTCATGACTTAAAGTTTAAATTACATAAATAAAAGGACATTAATTAATATGGACACGCATATGTTTAAGTTTATATTTTCATTTAATTTCTCTTTATTTATTTATACTTTTGGTATTTTATGTCTTTGTTACACAAAACTATTACACTTTGATTAAATTACAAATTTAGCGCAAAAACAATTTTTATCACAACATTTCGTTTGGAATAAATAAATTAAAATAAAACGCATTAATTTCTATTGTAGTATTTCGTGGAAAAATTAAATCTCTGTTTGGTCAGAAATAAATTGAAAAAAAAAATATCCATATGTCAACCTTTATTTTATTCAAACAAACATATGTATGTGATATACATATGTATGTATTTCTGTTGATACATACATACATATATAAATATGTTTATCTGTTCATTTAGTTAATTCAAACACTTTGTCATTTACTGGTTGCTGCGGTTTGTCAACACTGCCCGCAATTATTGCACTGAATTGTCAAATGATCTGCGCCTATTTTGATTCAGGCTCGTGAACGTTCCACTTTTCCCCAAAGAAAATGAATAAATTAATCAGGGCTGGAAAAGTGAGTTTTTAAAAACACCTTTTTGTTATACTATTAATACTGTATTAATTCAGTATTTATACAGAAATAAGTATTCGTGGTTTGAGAACGCATAAGATGTTTCAAATAAATATTAAAAGAAGATAGAATGCCATACTAAGTAAACAAATAATTTTAAAATTTTATTCATTAAATTTTCATAATTAAAAAATCAGATGAAAGATTTTTTAAATATTTATTCCATTCCTGGCTCCTATGCATATCGTTATGTTAATATAAAAAGGCCCTAACTCGTTTATTTTAAGTCGATATTTTTAGATAATTGTGATATATAAGCAGACAATTACTACAAATAAACAAAAATCTGGGCTTATAAAAAATACAAGTTAGGGTTTTTTTTATATTAGGGTAATATATGCTAATGTGAAGGTCATAATAAATATTCAAATATAAATATAAATTGTTTTGTTTTAATGAATATATGTTGTTATATGCCAGTAAGTAAGTATTGCCAATTACCTAAGTCAGCCAACAAATAAAGTTAAGAGGACTAAATGTTAAAGTGACAAATTAATATGTACCCTAAGGGCATCACACAGGGTAACAGTAAGCAAAAACAAGTAGGGCGCTATATTCGTCTGTGACGAATCTTAGATACCCTTCACGTTGGCCTCTCGAAACCCTATTTTTTTATTTTTATACATTTTTTTATTTAGGAAATATTTTTATTTTTTTTTTTTAATATTTATAATTTTTAAATAGTGGTCGGTTTCATATTTTAACCCTCTTAGGGTGACTAGGAAAGCCGTAGGGATTTCTACCTTATTTTTCTTAAATTTTTTTTTATGTGAACCCCTTAAGGGGTGGAGATAGGGGTTAAATATGTTGTAGGAAAATGTTTGCAAGCAAAATGAGTTGGGGCCAGTTCAATATTGAGCCTATCTAAGGGTACGGTGGAAGCTGTAGAGGAGATTTTTTATTTCCAAACTTTGTATAGGAGCCCCCTAGGTGATGCAGATAGGGGGTAAGCATGTTCTTGAAATATATTTTGAAGGAGAAACTAATAGGGGCAGGTCGTAAACTTTATTTCTCTAGGGCCAACTCTGGGGAAGCTATGGGCGTTTTACATAATTTTTGAAAATTTTGCATGGCAACCCATTCAGGCAATGGAGATAGGTGGTAAATATGTTTTAGGAATATAATTGGAAGGGAAATTTAATGGGGGCCTGTGATGCATTTTATTTCTGTATAAGCGACTCGGGAGAAGCTGTAGGGGCTTTTACCCTATTTTTTTCAAATTTTGTATGGCAACCATGTTAAAGGCTGGAGAAAGGGGCTAGGTATGTTCCAAAAAAATGTTTGTGTTTGGAAAAATTAATTGGGGCTGGCCTTGCATTTTTCCTTTGCAGGAGCACCCTAGAAGCTATGGAAGCAATTAAAAAAAATTACAAAAATTTAACTGTTAGGAGGCGGAGATAGGCTATAACTATGCTCCACAAAAATATTTTTGTGGAAAAATTAATGGGACTCGGTTCTACATTGCACATTGTACTGGGCAACTCCAGAGCAGTTGTAGAGGTTTTAATGTACAAATTTTTGAGAAATAAAGGGAGATAGTTCTGGGTTTTGGCTAATATTTTGGTCAGTTATCAGACGATTTTCCTGGGTTTCAACAGCACTTTGATCGCAGATATTTCTGAAAGTTTGATATCACTTACGGGTCTATGCGTTGTCGGTGGCTTTAAAAAATTGATTTCAACCATAACGGGGACAGATGGATATCGCTAAATTAGCTTCCCTTTTCTATTAACTCCACGAAAATAAGGGTTTGAAAATGGATTTAAAAAAAACTACAACCGAAATGACAAACGTATATATACCCTTATCACTTAGGTGAAGGGTATAAAAAATGCTTACTTAAACAAGGTTGTGTGCAAAAATGTAAGAAAAACTACATTACATCATCTTGCAATTTAATGCAACGATACGAATTTTGTTAAAAAGAGATTGAAAAAAGTTTATATTAGAATAAGTTTTATTGTAAAACTAAGATATACTTTATAACTGAAAAAAGTTTAAGAGGAAAAGTCAATTTTTTAAAATAAAATTTTTTTAAAAACTAAGTGTCACGTAAGACTAACATACAGTGGGACAAAATTAACTACTAAAATAAAAATAGTTTTTGAAAAAAATTAATTATGAAAGTAATTTTATTGCGACGAGTATTGCTATTTTGCTTACACTTTTGATTACAAGTAATTAAAATATTTTTAATTTGAAATAAAAAAGCTTGATTAATTATCATACTGGATACTGGAATACTGTTTAGGGTATGACCTTACGAATTTGAGTTTAAATGATATTTGACTTTAAGATCTTATTATGTATAGAAGACTAGAAGAACTTACTTGTTAAGGCTTGAAATCTTTTTAAGAAAATTTAATATTTTGTAGTGTTTCCCATGAAAATATTTAGTATTTCCGAATACGTGACCTTGAGCCATTTATTGCCACTAAAGCCGGAATGAATATTAATAAAGTTTTTTACTATGTAGTTGTAAAAAACGTTATTGACAATACTGTGCAGATAAAATTTTACATTTAATACAAATATGCTTGTATTTATAAATGTTTACCCACACATATATATGTATACATGAATAATAATGCACTTTCTGGTAATTTGTTTTTGTAGGATACTCGTAAGTGCATATCTTTTGTAATTATCTAAGGCAATATACTTTTGTTTGGTATATTGTTATAAAGATAAACAAAAAAAATTAAGGCTCAAATTAAATTTAAATTAAAAAAAAGGTATTTTCCTAAAACTTTATTTCAATTTTTTTTTTGAATTTAAATGCCTTAATGCAAGATTTGTTACTTTTTATATTTCGTTTTCATAATTTCAAAAACTTCTTTTTATACGGCATTAGAAAAGAACATTCACGTTTCTAAGCCGCCAAGTTAAAAATACGTGATTTGTCTACAATGTAAACTGGAAGTTTCAGTAGTTATTCACGGCTGGCACGTTTGAGTAATCATTAGTTTTGGTCTAACACACATACTTATATCGTTGCATATACTTGCTTATGCATGCTCATGCACGTCTGAGGGAAGTTTTATTTCATGTAACTAACTACGACTACTCCGTCAACTAACTCATAACTCTATATAAATATCTTTTATTGCTTTATTTACACAAATTCAACTCAGATCTTTAGTATTTTCTAAATAAATCAAAAACATTTAAAGATCTTCGTATCATTGATTGCATAATACTGTATTCTCCTGGTGACAATTCTGATTGCTCATTTACAGTTTAGAGACATGGTTTTACAAGCAATAAAAATTTAACCAGAAATGTATGCATGCAAAACAATAGAAACAAGCAATAAAATAAAAAAAGGAAGAGAAAGAGAAAGAAGATTATAGCAAAATGAAAAGGTTTATTTATGCGGTGTTTTTTTCATCCTGGGATTGGTAGTAGATCATTTATTGTTTAACTATTGCTATCAATTGCAGCCATTGTTGTATTTAGTTTGTATTTTGCATTTAAATGAGCAAAATTTTATTGCATTGTTTTGTGGTATAAAAGCCATGTAAATACAATTGTCTATTACAACTTTGCCACAATGTTGATGCGCGAATATCTGGGCTGTCAAGGTTTTGTACCAAGTTTTATTTATAGAAATGTAAAAGTAAATTTATTTGAAAATAGTTAATGTCAGTTTAAAAAGGCTTTGGTTTTGATTGCTTTATTATAAACACACGAATGTTTGTCAAAAACCTGCATTAGGAAAAAAAATAATTAAATCACTTCTATTTCCAAAAAAAAAATATCTTTAAAAACAATTGTTTTAAGGTTATGTTGCAAGAGAGACAGAGAGAGTGATGCCGGATGATTAAACGTTGTTGGTTTATTTAGTAAATGAAAAACGTACAATTGCTGCTTCTTATTACTTTAGAACACGAATTTCTGTATGAAATAAAATAAATGAATTGTTTCTTTTAAAATGTCACACATAAGTGGTAATGGTCTGGGGCCCACCTCCAAGTAACGATCAACTCAGAATCCTGAGCCCATCAGTCCGTCCGTCTGGGTGTCCAGATAATCTTGTGAACACACTACAGGTTGCAATTTTTAAGATATTTTTATGAAATTTGACCCATATAGGTTTTCTGGAACAAATGAAAAGCCTATTTCTTTTGGCGTTGAGCAAAAAAAAAAAAAATGAGAGACATAGAAAAATCTCTAAGTAAAAAAATCGCTTTTCCCTGGTTATATACTTTACTTTGTTTTGTGGCACCTAGAAATCAAAGAAGAGAACAAAAAAAAAATCATTTACAGAACTTAAAAATGTTAAGACAAAAAAAAAATCGGACTGTTTTTTGCTTCCCCTGTTAAACTTTAAAAATATGGACTTATAATCTTTGCACGTTAAGCCAGCGGTATGTGTTGTGGGAATAGAAAAGGGTTTACACTAAAACTTTAGTTAAAAATTTAATTATTTTCAAGCTGGAGTTAAGGTCCTCATTAATGGAATTTTTTAAATAATTTCTTTTATTTGTTAATTTTTATTTATTCTTGAACTGTTTGTTTTTATTAAAAATTTTTGCTTTTTTATTTTGTGCTAAGTTCATATAATTTCTTTTTATTAAAAGAAATTAATATTTTTTTATTAATACAATTGTTTGCAATTTTCCTTTCTTCCCTTAATTAAAAGTACAGGGTGTCCGCCAGCAAGGCATACTACTTTGTTTTGCCGCCCATTTGGTAAACATCATTCTTGACAGTTCATGGCTTGCAGTTGTGAAGTAAAAACGTGGCAAATTTTTTATGGAAAAAGAATTTAGTAAGCCAACGTCGATTTTTATGAAAAAGAAATCATGATGAGTGCCGAGGCACATTTTCACTTGAATGGACCTGTGAGTAAACAGAATAGTTGGTTCTAGGAAATGGAAACCCCTCAAGTTATTCATCAGTCTCCTTTGTTTCGATTAAAAGTGGCAGTCTGGTGGTCAAGAAGAATCATGGGAGCTTACTTTTTTTAAACTAAAAACGGCGTAACTTTTACTCAGTAGGGAGGTATATCGTGATATGCTTAAAAAGTTTTTAATGTCATAACTGCATGCTTTACGCTTGCTTTGCTTGCACATGTGTTATAAACAAGACGATGCCATATCGCTACAGCCAGGATTACAATGGAGTTACTGCGAGATCTCTTTTCAAAACAACTTATTTTAAGAATTGGTTGATTGGCCTACATGGTCGCCTGATTTGACTGCTGCGGACTTCTTTTCGTGGGGATATCTAAAAAGCTTATGCAAACAACTCGGAAACGCTAAAACACTCAAACAAAATATTCGCAAATAAATCAATGAAATACCGAATGAAACGTGTGAGAATGTTATGAAAAATGTGCTCAAAAGAACTTGCATTTGTGAGGCTAACATAGGCGGACATTTATCCAAAATTATATTTTATACATAATTGCCGACATTAAATAAAACATTTGTCAATATAAGATCCATTCTCTTTCATTTTATCAAAAATTTAAAGCAAACCTTGCCGGCAGACACCCTGTATATTTTAAGGTTACTTAAACATGCTTCAAACAGCCTTTTAAGAATTCAAAAATTTTAATGAATTTGTTTTAAATTTGAGTATAGTAGGATTTTAATATGTAAAATTTACTATGTGCATATGTATGCATGTGTGTATACATGAATTTGTTTGCATAACTTTCATTAGAAATATCCATATTTACATAAAATTTATTAATATTGATTCTATTTAAATCTAACTTGTATTTAATTTATTCAATTATTTCATTATAATTTATTACACTTTTAAATGTTGGCTTTTAAAATAAAATTTTGCAATTAAACTAAATCATTGTAAACAAATAAAAATTAAAAGAAAAAAAATTCTCATTTTATGTTTAAAAAAATCCTTTTTGGTTTATGTTTAAAAGTAATAAACTTTTTTTTATTAAACACAGCATCCGTTTAAGTGCCCAACGCATCTCCTTTTAGCCTTAAAGCTAATTCCTGGGCTATTTTTTTTTTATTGTTTGTTTGTTTTTATTTTAACATTAATTGTCTTTTTAATCTCTCAACTCTTGAAAAAGTCAGAAACCAACCATAAAGAATTTATTACTTTGTAAATTAATCCTCTAACTCTTAAACGAATTTCTGAATCCATTTTATGTTCTATTAGTGAATATATGACCCTTTTTAGTTAAGCATTAGTTTAGGAATATTATTTTTATATTTTTATAGTTAAAGAAAATTTAGTTTTTGAATTTAAAGGTATAAGTCGACTTTTGTCAAATTAGTTTTGTCTAAATTTAAGCAAATATAATACAAGTTATAGAACTGCTTTTTGCTCTGTTGTTTTAGATTAAATATTAATATTATTAAGAATTTACTTCGGAAAACGTCTTTGTACTTTAACTGAAAACTTAATGGGCACTTGGGTAATTCTAACCTCAAATAGTGTTATGGCTTGTTAAGTTGTTTAATAGGCAAGATTGAAAGAAAAAGGATTTAAAGAGGGGCTGCAAGTCCCGCAGGACTTTATACTTTAGTCAGTGATTGAATTGTTGTTCGCTACTAGCTAAGGAAAAGGAGTCTTGGGAAAATAACAGAAATTCAATGATACAGACAAATTTATTTAACATTTTATACTTCACGTCTTTCAAATGGTCTGGGCAAAAGCTGGGCAGTGACACAGGTAATACTTTATCTTTCAGTGTCCTCCCTGCATGCCTTGCAATAGCTGTTCACCGAAATTTTAATCCATTGAAAATGTGCTTGTTAATTTGATAGACAAATTAGAATATTCATCATCTTACCCAATTCAGACTTTCCAAACTTAAGAATGTCCTTAGTCCTATTCTCATTCGGGCCTTCGTGGAAGATTTGGTCATTATTCTAACTGTCTTGTCGTTTCAGAACACCCTGTACATGTTCCAAAATATATACCAAAGAACTCATTGATGACTTTTTTAAGTCAACCAAAGAACTATGGCTTATAATTTCGGAAAAAGTTATATTTTTTGAAAAAAAAAAAATAAAAAAAATCTAGCGTTTTTTGCAGTTAAAAATTTCTTTAGTCCTGACACGAAACACTTTTATAATGAATGCTTTAACTTTTTCCATCGCAGTTAAAAACACACTGTGTACAGATTTAAACGAAAGATATGATATGCAAAATGTATAAATTTTAAGTTACCTTAAATATTTGTTATATATATCGTTGGCAAAAATTCAAAAAGGCGTCACAAACTTCTTGAAAAAAATGTTATACTTCTGTGATCTAAAGCTGTTAGTTTTATAAACAGACAATAAATAGAAGTAATTACAAGTTTTTTATTAGATAAATTACGTTTTAAATAACGTTATAACACTAATTTTAGAAAAATGTGATGAAAAGGTTTTCTTTGAAAATTGCTTGAATAATAAATTTGACGACTAATCAAGGCATGTTTTTTTAAAAAATTATATTTTTGTTAGCTTCTGCTTTTTGTATTTTAGCTAACGATATGGAATTTTACTTTAAGTAAAATCTTTGACCTTTCAAATTGATTTTTTAGTCGTTTTGTTCTCTTCTTCTCCTTACAGTTATGCGTAATACAGCGATCACATTTGTTAGTCCTGACACTTACCGGAATCTGTTCTCCAACTTAACCTTAGCAAGTTTACCAGTAACCTTCTGTCTGCTGAGCTTATCCTCAGTTATATTGACCTTACTATTTTCTAGTTAATCCTGCTAATTCAATAATGACTCGACATGTTAAGCACCTTACAAGAACAGTTTCCATTATATGCCAACACCAGGGTCTAGTTTCTGCGAGCCAGCTTTTCAGCAATACTCTTGAACCTAAAATAATTGATCAAGAGACCCTCCTACAATCCCTAACCAACCTAGATTGAAATCTCTTCGCCTTTAAGGCCCTATAGGCTACCTTACTTTTTGCATTAGATCGCCTAATATTTAGTACAAAAGTTGAACGCTTGATCACAATTAAATATGAGAGGTTTTACATTTTGCCTTTGGAGCCATTTTTCTGGACTCCTAGATATGCTTTTAAGGTGCTTAAAAAAATAATGTAAAATTTAAGTTTTTTTTATGCAGAGTACCCAATTTAATTTATCACTTTGTTTGCATTTAAATTCGTAACTAAATAAATATGCTAAAAAGAAATAAATTATGCTCTGCTACAGGTGCACGTACAATGATGTAGATTTGCAACAAGACAGATAAGGAGAAGAAAAGAAATATTTTTTTTTTAGAAACAAACATTTTTGTGTACTCAGGGATACGGTTTTTTGTTGCTTTATTTTCTACGTCTTGTTGTTACTTTATATATTTTTTTAATTTCTTGCTAAAAAAAATAAAACAAAACTTTTACGAAATGTGTCTTTTTCCCTTGTGCAAATTTAGTTGTTAACAAATTCACAATTAGTTGTTAAAACTAGACAAAAGTTTAAGCAACGTACTTTCTAACAGATACTTTTACGATTTGTTTACAAAAAGGAAACTCGCAAACAAGCAAATCAAACAAACAAACAAACTAAAGGAAACTCATCTATTTATTTACTAACGTAAAACTCCAGCTTTTTTGTTTCAATTATCAGCATAAATTACTTGGAAATCAGCAAGTAAATCACACTCACCAATACATACTAACACGTACAGCTTAAATACACATAAAAACACAAACATCAAGAAAATACTTACACGTTTTACAGAAGTTATCAAAATGTTACTTATTTAAAGCTAATTTTTAGCAAGATTTTCTAATGATGGCAACAAAATAGTTTACTCTTAATGAAAAAAAGAAGACAAACAACAACAACAAGTGCAGTTAACAACCGTTGCTAGAAAATGTTAAGACAAGTAAAAATTAAAGAGATGTTAAAGATCTTCAAAGCATCTCTTTTATTTCCAATATGCAATTAAATACACTGAACCAACTTAAACGAGTATTAAACATTTTTCTTTTGATTATAAGAAATTTGACTCTTTGTTTCTAAGTTTGTGCTAAGAAGAATTTAATGCCGTATTTAAGGTAAAAAAGAAAGAAAAGGATTTCAGTTTAATAAGTCTCAATCTAACTAAAGCAGTAGTAAAACACTATTATTTAAAATTGGGAAACAATAATTACCGTATGCTTTTTTCATTAATTATTTAAATGGTAATTCATATCAATAAAAAATATTTTTAAAGCTTTCTCGTCTAGCAGCCAGCTTTTTAACATATTCCAATGGTACCCCTAATCAAAGTTTTTGCGCTAAGGGGATATGATACCAAGTATTATTGGCCTAATTCTTGCAGCTTGTAGGTAATAAAAATGAAAGTATTTGACATCTTGTTGGCTTGATTGCTATTCATTTTTTAAATTTGTTAAAGGACTTAAAAAACCGTATAATTCAAACTCGTTTATAATTAAAACTTAGAGCCTAAAATTAGGCAATAGTTTTTCTTATGCACTTCTACACCTTTTTTTCTAGTCTTTAATTTTATTCAGTAGCTAATACCAATAATGTTTCGTTAATAAAATGTGTTTAATTATCAAACAATTAATTAATTGAAGATAGATTTAGTTAGAACTTAATGAAAAAGTATTTTAGTTTTAAGCCAAATATACAATTTTAAAGTTAACCTAAAAATTTATCTTACAATTTAACTTACTCTAGTAGGGCCATTTTGTTGTTGTTCTTTTTCTTCTTTTTGATTTACAATGGTGTCAGTGCAAACAAGTAGAAATACAATGTACAATAGTTTAGCATTTATTTTAACTTTATGACCTCTACGTAGAATTTATGATACTTGTTATGTTGTTGTATAACGAAAAACAATGGATAATACCAAGAGACGAAAAGAAACAATGAATTGCAAGAGAAAGAACAAGAACAAACATACATATTTACTACTTGCAGTTAATTTCTGTAGAGTTAATTGTCTATTGTTGCTGCAAATACTTTATTAGTGAAATGAAAATTGAAGAAAACAAAAAAAAAAAAATAAATCAAGACTGCAGAAGATTGTCTAGAAATGTTAACAAAAGAAATCAATAAGACAAGTCTTTTGTTTGCTTTTTAAAATTTTTAAAGTTAATTTGCGAAAGCTTTTTTAATTTATTTCTATTTTTTCTGTAAAAAATGTCATTATTACTCTACCAGAATGATAAGCAAAACTTTAAAGAAATACACAACTGATACTAGAATTTTGTTAGTTTCGATAGTTGCTCTCAAGACTTTGTAGTATAAAAATTTTATGATACGCAGCTAAACACAAACACAATAAGTATCTCCACCACTGGCATTTTTTAAACAAAAAATACTTTCTTTTTATATATATTTAAATTAGGGAGCAACAAATTTCTATTTCTTTAGGTAGATTTACCTAAAGATATTTTCATTCTAGGCAACGATATATTATTTTATGAGTTTGATGTTTGTTTTTCTTTCTACGTGCTGTTTTTCTTTAAACACAAAACAGCAAAAAAAAAAAATCTTCTTATTTGTTCTATAGACGAAAATCGGTGCCTTAACTCAAACAAATATTTGACATTTTTCTGACACTGTCATAATATGTTTTGGCAGATAAAGAGACAGAATATAAAATAAAAAATGAACCAAAAACACTTTTGGTTTTTTTTTTTATTTCGTAACTCACTTCTTCATTACAAGAACTCAAAGGCTTTAGAGCAAAAGAAAAAAAAAATCAGGAAATTTATTCTTTTTTAAACACAAATCATATTATTTTCAATATAAAATTGCAGCAGAAAATACAGAATTTAATAGTGAGTAGATAAAATGTTGAAAAAATGTAAACTTAATTTAGAAATGCAACAAATTTTTAGAGATAAATAAATATAAGCAGAAAAGTAATAAATTAAACACAAATATTTTAAAAAGCACCAAACCCGCTACCCGTGCTGAATTTTTTTCTTGAATATTTTTGTGAATTTACAGTTGCAACCTATTACATATAGAAAAATAACTTACAAGTGTTCAGATCGTTCAAAATATTAAAAAAAATCAAATCTGAAAATGTCTAACATTTCGAGAGACATTGAAAATCTGGTCAAGTGATGCAGTAAACAAGTTGGTAGTTTTGTTGTCGCTGTCATGTTTAAAATGATTTGCATAAGTGGTTGCATGATATTTCCCACAATTAAAATGTTTAAGTGAGTACATGCTAAGACTTTTTTTCGGAATATTTACTTATATTTCCTATTTTTTTTATTAATTTTTGTATTTAAGCCTTTCTTGACATATAATTTTTTTCATTCATATTCTAACTGCCCACTTTCGATTATACCCATCGACTAACCTCCAGAGTCAGTAAGGCAATGTTCGCTAATCCACCTGGCTGGGTTTCCATGTATTTTTGTTGCCAAACAAAACAAAAAGTCACATTTAAAAAGATAAGTTGATGAAATTTGACATGAACAAGTTTTTCGCTATAAAAGTCAAGTATATTGAAACTGGAAGGAGTTTAATATGTTTAAGCTTAATGGACATTTACCGGCATCAGTATCAGAATTTTGTTTTTAGTAAAATGCCTGCACAGGAACTTTTAAATATTTAAAAAAAAATATTATAAAAATCCAATTTTTTTAGACGCCGCTTTCACAGTTGCAGGGGTTTCGTAAGGCTTAGAGTATTTTTATTCCCAGTTGTTGTAAATTGTTTTTTTTTTTTTAATTTTGTAAAAAACTTCGGAAAATATTAGAAACACGCTTAACTACTTACTCTTGACATTATTTCCTACGTCCTATACAATGTTTTAAAATTATTTTTTGAAGTTCATTGCAAAGCAATGATATTTTCAAATCCCTTGCTTAATGTTACAAGCTTGTATTAAATTTTTTTAGGTTTTAAGTTAACAGCATATCAGGGGCAAATTACGGCATTCGATTCGAATCGAAATTTTAAAATTTTTATTTGAATTCCTTTATTAAAAGCATTGACAACTCGATCGATCGAGTAGAGTTTCGCTTAGAGTCGAATGCCATAATTTGCCACCTGGATTGAATGTGAAAATATGTTAAATTTTTTTGTTGATCTGATGGTTGTAGAGTGCCTCAACAACAGTATTTTAAAGTTTTATGTATCAAAGCGAACAAGAATTCATTATCAAATTTGTATGCAGCACAAAACGTTCAAGCGTATTCACGTGACCTTGATGACGAAGTGTTAAATAATTTTTTCTTTGTTTACCACTCAAATGAAAATCAGCTCATCTGTCCGGATGGCTGCCTGTCAACATAAGTTTTGTAATTCAACTAATTCGATAATGCTATAGATATTCTATTGCTTTTAATACTCCTTAATCAAGTAAAAGGATTTTAAGCAAAATGAGAACTCTTAAGCATAATTCCTAACTTTTTATTTTAATCGTCCTTAAAAAATTCTTTGTCTGCCAATTTCTGTTTTTGTAACAATTTTATTTTTCCTTAGTATTCACCTAGACCCTAAAGAGGCTTCGAGCCAACTGCAGCAAAACGTTACCCAAGTTGAAAAAAGGGCAAAGTTATGGGAAATAAAAATAAATGACCAAAATGTACCCACGTAACTTTTACTTTACGCAAAGAAACGTGCTCCCCAATCACTATTAACAACCATATGGTGCCTCAACGAACGAGACTTAATATCTTGAAATTCACCTGGATCGCCGCCTCACATTGAAGCCTCATATATATGTGAAGCTGATTGAAATGAAACTTAAGGCTGCTCAAATCCACTGGCTAATTGGTAGAAACTCTGTGATACGCCTGGATTGTAAACTTCTACTCTACAACTCGATTTTAAAACCAATTTGGTGCTACGGCATACAATTGTAGGGCACTGCTTCCGCCTCTAAAATAGAAAAATTCAACGCCTTCAAAACAAAATTGTAAAAATGATAACTGGTGCTCCTTGTGATATTAAAAACAGCAACATCCACAAGGATCTAGAAGTTCCACTAGTAAAATGCGAAATCCTAAACTATGTGGACAAGTATTTAAATAATTTGGAAACACATCGAAATCCGCTGGCTCGAAGCATCCTGCAACATAGTGGGCACCCGCCTAAAAAGAAGGGATACTTTTGCTCTTAGATGAAACCTTTGAAATAAGTTAATTTTATTGTGAGAACTTAAATTTTAGTCTGGTACTGACTGGACTAGTATTAATTACTTAGTTTTAAGATTTTAATATTTATTGTTAGTTCGCTTAAGCAAAGATTAAAAAAAAAGATATGACAAAAAAACCGTAGAATTTTGATAATGAATATTTGTTTAAATTATTTGTTTTTATTGTCAAACAATTCTTGCTAATTTTTAAAATTTTTATATTAAACCTGATTTGGCTTAAATTTTATATTCTATTTTATTCTTAGTTATCAATTTAACTCAACTTTGTTGCCAAAATTTATATGGAAATAGAAGAAAAGCAAATAAAAATCTCAAATGTGAATTTTTAGACATTTACGTTTTTGCACATACAACCTTTTAGTATTGAGAAAGCGATATGTATCTACATCTGTATTGTTAATATATGTATGTATGAGTAAATGTATCAAATTTGCACAAATTCATATTTCATTCACACCTTTTATCTCTGCATAAATTCAATTTCGAGATTGCACACATATACTTATGCACTTATTCGTTCATGTATTCAGAGGGGTAAGGGAAAAGTATATTTACTGCACTGTTTTAATACTTGTTGTGAATCACATGTCAATAACATCGGAAATTCGAGGAAATTACACATTATTGATGATTTTCAATATTATTTGCAAATGTGTATACAACAAGTCTTAATATGCTGGGTTCAATATCTCTTTTGAACATTTTTTTAAGAAAATTTGTCTATTTTAGTGCAAGTCTACAAAGAAATAAAAATAAATTTAGATTTATTTTTTTTAACAAAATGTTTGAGTGAAATATCAGAACATAAATCTTTAGTTATCTTCTTCTTAACGCAGCAAAACTATTTACTCGTTGGTGTGTGCATATGCTTATAGGTTTGTATGCATGTGAAGTGTGAATAAGATTCGTGAAGGAAAAGATGATGGTATTAAATGTTGTTGTGTTTTTTATTTAAAACTCTACGATTTATTTTAATACTTGCTACGACGGAGTATTGAAAATATAAAATGATATTTTTCTGCTTGGCTGCGAAATGCGTTTAAACAGATAAATGTGAATATTGCGAATGTTTAATGCAAAATGATATGTAATTTGAACAGAGACAAAAATCATACGAACAAATTAAAAAAAAATATTTAAAAGGTATTATTTAACAATGAAATGAAAAAGTTTAAATTTCTTAAAGAGCAATAAACATTATTAATACTATACAGATACGCATTACATAACTTTTTATATAAATAATTATATAAGTATGTGAATCCTAAAAGTTGATGTAAAAGCTTAACATTATAGTTCATTTTAATGAATTTTGAAAGAAAATTTTTAAACTGATATAAATGCAATACCAAAAATTTTTAAAATATTTCTGCATTGAAACATGGTATCATATAAAAATTTAACTATTGATTTATTTTGGCTGCCATAAGTACGCAAAGACATTTCTGCTTTTAACATTTATCTTACTATGTCAGTCTGTCTATAGCAAACATTCTCATCACCGACATATTAAGCCCACTTGAATGAAATTTATTTAAACTGATAACACTTTACAGATACAGTTTGATATTGAAAATACGCAAAAACAGAAAAATTTAAATAAAAAAGTTTCTAAACAAATACATGAAACACCATGAAGAAAAATGTACTTTTTTCGAATTTGCATTAAATAATTTTCAATTACAAAAAGGGAATTGAAAGAAATTAGCTTAAAATTTAAAATAAGTTAGTTTTAAAAATTCTTAAAAATTTAATCTAGGCTAAGAGATGTACAGCCCAACAATGACTTTTGTTAACCCATCAGAAGGTTACAATCGCGTTTTCGTAAAGATAACAGAAGCTCATCGCCCAAAGGAAATAGAGCTCATGCCTTGACCGACGGTACTTTTAAGTACCACATAAGTAATAGGCTTACAAAATCAAAACGAGAACTATTTTAATTCTTTTTGCCCAAAGGTACTTTGAAGTGTACTATAATCTTTGAAATAAAATATTTTCGCTTATCCATAATAACGGTAAATTGAAATATGTTTCTGCTGTAGATGTATGATTTTGTAAACCAGTTTCCAAAAGTATATTGTAGCCGTTTTGACTCCAAGAATCTATTTTTATTGGAAAATAATTAGTTTTGTATATATGAAAGTGTTTTGTTACACAAAAAAGTTGTTAGTTATTTTTAGTTTTGAAAATATTTACTAAGGACTGGTTAGTACCGTTGGGTCGTGTGTGATAGTTTGTATTACTATTACAGCACAATTTTTTTATTTACCACCAATAGGACTATGGCTGGAATTCTTTGTAAATTCCTTAGGTTAGGTTAGGTTACAAAGGGTAGTGGCGAGTCCTACTCGCCACCTCCACTCGGGCCCCCTCAAGATCATCTAAGAAGTGCCCTCCAAACCACCTCTGTCGACGAATCTGCAGCCCAGGGCCGTGGCAAACAAGATGTTTTACCGTCTCTATCTCCTTCTTGTTCTCGCATACCCTGCAGCAATCTGGAGCGTTCCTGTCCCAATTTTTTTGTCCTATATCTCACATCATAGTGCCCTGTGAGAGTCCTAATAATGCACCTTATAACGCTCCTGCTCTTCTTGAACAGCAGGTCAGTGCCCATCCTGTCCAGCCTGGGCCATAAAAGTATAGAGATCCTGCAGTCAGCCCTGTCTCTCCATGTTTGGCCTACCTTGTTTGTAATCGTCTTGGTACTGATGGAATTGTGAAGATTCTGGAGTCAATTTCACTTCATAATGAAGACGAAGATGTTTCATCCAACAATATTAGAGAATGTAGAATGTTACAGCACTGTACTTTATAGAGAGTCATTTTGACAATAATAATGAAAAAATATTTCAAGCAACGCCTAGCTGTAGCCAACAAAATAGAGAGATCCTGAGCCCAATCGCCGATGGAAATCGAAAACATATGAAACAGTTATTCCCGAATCCTCCCTACAGGAGAAACTTGTAGAAGGAATGTTTTGACAACTGCAGCACCGAACACTGAATATTTTCTTTCATTAATTGACGAAAAACTGTTACTAAGAGAGGTCGCACTGGCAATTTGAATGATATAAGCTGCTCAACGGTTATTAAGGACTACAATTCTTTTATGGGAGGATTCAATCACGCTGATCATTTAAGCAGGTGCTCTGTAGCTTTGAGCTTGTTGAATCAGAATAGTCCAACCGTGAACAGTAAAAGTTAAAAAGCGATACCCACAGATGACCAATATGTTCTAAGTTGTAAGTAACGCTGGGAAGAAAGGAATCAGTTCCAAAGGATGTTCGATTAGGAAATCTAGAAACACATTGGCAAACTTTTGTCGAAACGTGGGGAAGACGCGAACTCTGTAGTATAAAGAAATTCCAATCGAAGCCCTATTCCAAATGTTCCCATTGTGGTGTTTATTTATGTTGCAGTGATAAAAAATTATTTCGTTAAATACCATGGAATAAATTTATTAAAACAGTTACTTAACTATTAAATAAGTATTAAATATATTAATCAAATTTGAACAAAAATCTATGAGTTTTTTTAACTTTTGGCTCATGCTGACCCGACGGTACCTAAAAGTACCAGATCCTTTTCGAATCCTTCCAGGACCCTGACAAATTTCACATTTTGTAGATAACTTTTATTTTTAATATTTTATAAAAAAAATAAAACATTTTCACAGATTTCGAGCCTTGGTCCACACGGGGTTAAGAGGCACAGTTACCTAATGGAATGTTTTTCTCTCCTATACAATAAATTGTTGATGAGGGTTTCAAAGATTTGATGACCGTTTGGCTATCAGTTAGCTTGGCCACTTAAGAATTATCAATTAAGAACGACAGACAGAACAGCTTGATTTGGCTACCAGCAGTTCTGCCTAAAAGACATTGCAGTCATCAGGACGCTTGTAAGACTCTCTGGTATATATGGATTTCAAGTGAAGAACGCAGCTTCATCCTCCAACTTCATCTCAGGTCTATCAGTAGCAATGTCTTGCCAATTAGCCGTATTCCTTCATAGTCACACTCGGTTTCCCAAATTAGTTTGGTTTCGTGACCATGCAGTCGCTGCTTAATATTACTCCCCAAATTATTTTAATATAACAAACTGGCACTTGAGTGAATTAATCCGTCGAAACCAACCTCCTTACTACCTCATTTTTGGCTATTATGACTGGTTAGAAATCCAGGACAACACACAGGAATGACGTATGATTCTGCACATCTCCGTGCGCTCTTGAGGTACCTAAGATTAACTTGATTTTTATGGCAATCCACCACAAGAGTATCCCATTAATTAAGATGGGCTTAGACACTTTAGTTGAATCGTTATGAACAAGATTTGCTAGGAGACATCACGTTTTGCCTATCAATTTCATGCATTGAGCACATTGGTTACTTCTTTTTATCATTTTCTCCTTTAAGTCAGCTTTTTGGCCAGTATAACCTCTAAATGATTTGTATATCCCTTCCATTTTACGTTATTCGGTATGAACCATGTAACCATATCCGTTTTTGAAACGTTTACACTCAGAACGCCTTTTCCTTTCAACTGTGCTTTTCAAGATACTGTAGCCTCAACCGCAGAGCTTATTCTACTCAATTACTTTTTAGAGATAATAACCATAACATTAAACTATTTTTGCAGAGGCTTTGCCTTTAAGCAAAAGATATCTAAAAATTCAGTTTTTTTAAATAAAATTTTAAAAGAAGAAATTGTTGTTAAGTTTTGATAACAAATTTCCTGCATCTGAAGTTTCACCCGCGCAAATACTTTTTTCTTTAATGTTTTTGCAAATTTGTTTTTAAAAAAAACTTTTTTATTTCCTTTAAAAAAGTTTTGTTATTAAAACCTTTTCCGAAATCATCTTCTAACTCTTATACGTTTTACCTAATAAGTCTTAAAAATTTTTTTCACATTTTTTATATTAAACTTACGGCAACACTGTTTCAAAAAAAGAAACACATTTTTATGCAGCAAAACATTATCTGAGATTGCAATTACGTTATCAGGAAGGTTATGGGAACTTATATGCGTTAACCTACAATTTAAAAATAAATATTTAGATACGGAAGCAATTACGTTTAAAAAATGCTACACAAACACATCCGCTTTATCTGTCACAGTTGAGTGATAAAAGAGTCTAGAAAATTTTTGACAATTTTTTTCGTTACCTCAGATTTTTATATTTAAAGATAAGATTACTTGAAGGTGTGACAATGAAAGTCGTTAAGATTTTTTTTTATTTGATTAACTGCACCAAGTTGTTTTGTATATAAAAACACCAGCAGCCTTACATTAAGTATTACAATTAAAGTAAAACATTTAAAGCTTGCGGCCAACCATAAGTTCGGTTTAATATTTATTCAGTGCAATATAGAATGGAAATTAATTCAATAATATTTTTTATATTTACTTTGGGTTTATTAACAAAAAACTCATATAATGTATTGGCATCACCCCTTCAGGACTTGACAAAAAATAATATTGCAGAAAAAAATGACTTTTCACCCTACGTATCTTTAAATAAAGAGTTTCAATATGATGGCCGCATTGTAGGTGGCTTTATGACATCAATTGTTAATTATCCATATCAGGTTTCATTGCAATATCAGAGAGAACATATTTGTGGTGGTTCAATTGTGGCTAAGAATATCATTTTAACAGCAGCTCATTGCTTTGAAGTGTCTATGGATGCTTCAGATTTCCGTATACGTGCCGGCTCAACAACTCATCTGTTCGGTGGTCAATTGGTCGGTGCCCGTCATATATTCAAGCATGAGGAATTCGATACTTGGGCACAAGATAATGATGTTGCTTTGGTGGTGCTTCAAAGAAATCTCATCTATACACGCACAGTACAACCAGTCGAATTGGCCGCCTGGGGTGAACAATTGCCAAATGATGACAACGACTTTATTGTAAGTGGTTGGGGGTTGACAAGCGAGACAGGGTTGTTGTCGCCTTTGCTTAACTATGTTTCTTTACGTTTAATTAATCAAACTACTTGCTCAGAGGACTATAAATTAATTGGTCCAGTCACTGCGAGAATGTTTTGTGCTGGTTACGCTGAAGGTGGCAAAGATAGTTGTCAAGGCGATTCTGGTGGGCCTTTGGTGAGTTATGTTTTTTCTCCATCATCATCATCATCACCATTACCAACATTGCCACTGGCGCCAATAGGAATAGCAACAGCAGCATTTAATTCAATGTTACATTTTCCAAGAAATACAATGACACCCAAACAATATGGAATTGTTTCATGGGGTGCTGGTTGTGCACAAAAGAACTTTCCAGGTGTTTATACAAATATATCAGCCTTTAGGCCTTGGATTGATGCTAAAATAGAGCAAGCTAATTACTTATAAGTTCATTTTAGTTAATTAATGCATAAGCAGGTATAAATATGTCGAAGAAATAAAATATTTTACACGTGTTTTTTTCTTAATTTTATATTACTTAAGTTTGCACACAAAGAACAAAAAAAATATTTTTAATTTTCTTTAAAGAAAATTAAAAATTAAAAAAATAAAAATTAATATTTTATTTAAAAATTTTATAAAGAAAAAATATTTAAATAAATTCGTATACTAAGAAGTCCTTTTAGCAAGTGAAATTTTGTTTAAAAAGATATTGTATACAATTGTAAAAGAGGTAAAAAGTATTATATCAGTCATGTTTAAAAAAAATATTTAAAAGTTTTTAATTAAATTAAACTCTATTAATTTAAATTTTATATTTAATAATTTTTGCTTTTATATTTCCTTAAATGTGGCAGCATCATTGAAAGACTTAAATAAAAAATCTGAATTATTACCAACCAAGTGCGGATGTTTGCTTTTGGCGCTCGAAAATTATAGTTCAGGTTAGGTTAGGTCGGGTATAGTTGATTGGTCAAGAAGACCCCACATGAACACTTCAGGTGCTTAGATTTACCAGACACTAGGACGATTACTAGGGGATTCTACTTAAGCCAGCTCAATGAAATTAACTCAAGGGTACTCTATACTCTCTTGATAAACACCAGCAGCCTCCTCTTACCAAACTCAGGCAGGCAAGGGCTCGACAGAGTCAAAGCATATGATTAATGGACTATTTATTCTTCGTTACACTGCGGAAGTTGTTTTAACTACTGGCTAGTTGTCCAAAAATAACATGAGTCTAAAATAACTTTTTTGCAAAGAGATCTTCATATCATTCTTGAGACTATACGTTTAGTGACATTGAACCATATACTCGTGATTTATTTTTTTTACAACAGAACCTGTAGCTATTACATAACTGAAGTATAGCACGGATGCCAAAAGTTCGATACATTTGCGAGTGCTCCTTTGGCTTTGCTAGTTCGTCTGTTTTATTTTTATTCTCCTCAATTTCAATGTGCCCGCGAGCCTAACAAGTAAACACTTGCCTTACTTGACAAAGCTTACCAAGAGAAACTTTGCACGTAAACAATTAAGTAGCAAATAAGGTTTGCCGAATTTGCATTGATGGCGGCCTGACCACTTAAAAGTTTTCACCTTTGAGAACACGTCAAGATCAGTGCCGCATTTGGCCACTAGATTCTATGCCTGAATGAAACTGAGGTCATTTAAAAGTTTGCTGAGCTCTTTCATATCCAGTTCTCGACAAAAGTCTATTTGTCTAACTTGCTATCATGGGGCTAATCGTAAAAAAATTTTGGGTTTTGTGGTCTGGACAAAGGCCCGCCAATCAGCTGGCTTCTTGGCTTCTCAATGAGGCTTAGTTTTGGGACCACGTAAATACCGCCATATTTTGTGGCTAAAATTAATCTTAAATGACCAAATGTGTCCCAAGTTAATCATCAAATGGAGTTGCAGATCACTTTGTGACATTCTCTGCAACCAAATTTATTGGTTTCAAATTCAAAATTACATTCAGCGTTGAGTGCCAGTTATACACAATCCTGCAAGTCTATGGGCGCTCTCCAAATACCTGCGCTTAGCTTGCTTTTTTAGTGTCACCCCTTTTTCCTGCATAGTGCTGGGTCCTTACTTTCCCCTGACTTCACAATGAATATTTACGACAGCTTACTGTCCAATATCAAGTCTATATACTCTGTGTGTCTCTTACGTAATAGACTGAAGTTATCTAATCCCGATATGACCAATAGATTGGCTTAATTTTTAGTTTTTTAAAAAGAGAACTGGGTCTAATTTCTTAAAAACCGATTAGCTATTGAAACGTTATTTTTTCTTATCTCCAGGTAGAGGTCCATATAGGACTTTTAACTTAAAAGGAGGCAGTATTATTGACGATAGTTTAAGAGGATCTTTAAGAGATGAGTTGCAATATTACGACCAAGCGTATTTATACTTTAGCTTTTGATACTACTCTCTTAGTAAAAAATGTTGCATGTATTTAAAGAATTAAATTGCGATGCTATTTTTTGTTGTTCCTCACAAACTGCAGCTCAGCTTAAAGTGCTGTTTAAACAGGTTTTTACTAAGAAAGTTTTTATCGCATCAGCATTGTATAAGACTCTGTTAGAAGATGAGAATTACACATTAATATAATAATTATTTGGGGACTGTAGAACACCCTTGACATTTTTGTTTAATTGTCCAAAGCCTGTGTAGCCTTTAAGTAAGTGACATCTCAACAGACCATGAGAAAGCCACATAACTATTTAAGCAAAACAGCCTTTGTTTTAAGCTCGCAAGACAGTGGCAGACCATACGGATGTATTCAAGATATGAAGTAAAACTTATGGGAACAAAATCATTTAGAAAGTAAACATATTTTATATTATTTGCACTGGTTGCAACAATTTTTGGTATATCCTAGGATAAAAAGTTTAGCAATTAAACTTTTTTCCTTTCCTAACAACAAGTTTTTTTTCATATATTTTATTATAGAATCTTCGCTAAGGCGAACTAATAATAAGTATTCAAGTCTTAAAACTAAGTGGTTAATACTAGTCTAGTCAGTACCAAACTAAAATTTAAGTTCTTACAATAAAATTAACTAATTTCAAAGGTTTCATCTAAGAGCATTAGTATCCCTTCTCTTAAGGCGGGTGTGCCCACTATGTTGCAGGATGCTTCGAGCGAGCGGATTTGGATGTGTTCCCAACTTATTTAAATACTTGTCCACACAGTTAGAGATTTCGCATTTTACTAGTGGAACTTCTAGATCCTTGTGGATGTTGCTGTTTTAAATATATAAAGGAGCACCAGTTATCATTCTCAGAATTTTGTTTTGACGACGTTGTATTTTTTCTATGTTAGAGGTGGAAGCAGTGCCCCATAATTTTATACCGTAGCACCAAATTGGATTTAAAATCGAGTTGTAGAGGAGAAGTTTAAAATCAACACGTAGCATATAGTTTTTACCAATTAGCCAGTGGATTTGAGCAGCTTTTAGTTTCATTTGCGTCAGCTTTGCATCTATATGAGGCTTCCATGTAAGGCGGGGATCCAAGTGAATACCAAGGTATTTTGTCTTAGATCGTTTAGGCACATTATGGTTGTTGATAGTGATTGGAAGGCACGCATCTTTGTGTAAAGTAGACGCTACGTGAGTACATTTTATTCATTTATCTTTATTCCCCATAACTTTGCCTATTTCTCAACTTGGGTTACGTGTTTTTGCAGCTGGTTCAAAGCGTCTTTAGGGTCTTTGTGAATTCTAAGAAAAGCAGTGTCATTCGCAAATGTCGACGTGCGTGTGAAACTATTGGTTGGCATATCTGCTGTTTGAATCTAGTACAGAATTGGACCTGGTATACTTCCTTGAGGTACACCAGCCCCTATTGATTGGGAACAACTTATTTGGTTTCCCTCTTTGATTGTCGGCCTGTTATGTATTTGTCTAAAAGGTTGAAAGTATTAGCTGGAACGTTGAACTTTAGTTTGTTTAAAAGGCCTTCATGCCATACTTTGTCGAAAGCTTGTAGGACATCGATAAAAAGCCCGGAACAGTACTTCTTTTCCTCATAGGCTTTTCTTATAACCTGTACCAACCTGTGAGTTCGTTCGATGGTACAATGTTGACTTCTAAAGCCGAATTAGTGATTTGGAACGCAGTTGTTGTCATTCAGGATCGGATCCAGCTTGTTTTTTAACAGTTTTTGGAACAATTTTGACATTATCAAAACAAATTGTCAGACAAATTATTCCTTATGGCGATCAGCCAGACGTCTTAAAAGACCTGTTATCACAAAACCACCACTGCGCAATCTGAGAAGATCCTTAGCTTGAAATGACGAAGAAAAATGCGATTTGTTCGCAAATCATTTCAAAAACGTATTCACTCCCAATACATGCACAGACATGAAGGAATTATCGCCTGTTGTTGTTAGACGTCCTTTAGAAATACGTTTCCGATTTGCAAATATTGTAGAGGCTTTTGCTAACTTAAATGGTAAAACAGCTCCTGGCGTTGATAAAATAAGCAACAAAAAGCTCATAGAGCTGCCTCTTACTGCTAAAAGAGTAATTATTTTAATTTTTAATGCGATTATTCGGCTTGAACATTTTCCGTCTATATGGAAAGTTAACTTAGTAAGGATGATTCCTAAGCCTGGCAAAGATCCCTCGAAGGTAGAATCTTATAGGCCCATAAGTTTGTTACCTAACAACAAGTCTATTATCATATAAAATTTTCAAGTCTAGAAATTTTTTTAATTATAAATTTACTAGCTTAACTCAGCAAAGAATTTTTGTTTGCACATTTCTTACAAAATAACTTTTTATTTTAATACAAATTTTTATTTAAGCACTTAATTTTCTCTACCCTTTAACTTTAATAAATAATTTAAAATGTTGACTTTTATTGCTTTCAATACTTTTAAAAAAATATCTTAAAAGAATCGAAGAAGAAACCCCAAAAACAATTAGTTAAACATCCAATTAACACTTAATTCTAACCTTAAACAATTTAATTTAGTTGCCTGCTAGCTAAATGACAGCAAAGTTAATTTTAAATGTCAATGCGAAATTGAAAGACATAAGATTAAAATAACTATAACTAAAGCAATGGCAAAAGCAAACCTGAACTACGAGTAAGTGTTGTTGCATAAGAAAATTCAAAACAACAACTTAAAAGCAACAGCAATGGTAACGTTTAAAACAACAACTGAAATTGTTTAAAGACAATAGAATAAAAGAAAAATAATAAGAATAAAAGAATCGTAAAAATACAAGAAATAAATGGTTCAATAAATATTTTGTAAACAGGAAATACAAAATGGAATAAAATCACAAACACTCAAACACACACACGCAAACACACTTATGTGCATACTAACCCAATCACATTTATGTAAACTTATAAATGTGTTTGACTTTATTAAGGAGTGTCCGTTGACTTTTAGAAATTTTAAAATTTTTTACGATTTTTTTAAAAAGCTACGCTCAACTATATGACTTTTAAAAAAAATTCTTTAAACGATTTTAGAAAAAATATATACCGAAAAAATTATTCGTATTTTTCTTTAAATAACGCATTAGCTGAAAATTTTACGTTTTTAATGAAACACTAAATTACCACAATTAAAAAACGCAGTAGTTTTTGGAAAGCATATGCCAACAATTATGCCTATCTAAAAATTCAGCTCGCTTGGGACTACTAATTCGAAGCCTTTGTGAAAGCTTAGATAAATAAGAATTTAAGCTTTGAAAATGCCTCTTTGATTTAGTGGTAAGAGTCGCAAGCTTGAAACCAGAAGGTGCGAAATTCAATACTTGATTGGGTCAATATTTTTTTAATTTTTATGCTTTTCCAATATAAATATAAATCGGTATGTAAGCAAACAAAATTGCCACATTTGGAACGAAGAGAAACCTGAAGAAATTCAAGAGCTGCCACCTCATCCAGAAAAAGCAACGGTTTGGTGTGGTTTGTGAACCGGAGGAGCCATCGGTTCATATTTCTTTAAAAATTATGCCGGTGCAAACGTAACCGTCAATGGAGACCGTTATCGTGCCATGACAACCGACTTTGTGATGCCTGAAATTGAAGCTCGTGATCTAGGCGATATTTGGCTTCAGCAAGGCGGCGCTACTTCCCACATATCGCGGTTGATAAGTTATATGATTGAAGAGGAGGGCCCCCGGGCAACCTTCCAATAGCGTAAGTGCCAAAGTCTACCTCCTCGTGGTATTAACCGAGCAACTTTCATTTTACTGGAAGGCTAACAGACATGGCTAAATTGATAACAATCGGTCTTCTGCTTAATTGATAAGTGGTTACTTACCTACTGGTCTGGCTTGAGACAGGTTGTCCTTGTTGACGCTATGGCATGTAAATCCTC
Organism: Melanophora roralis; assembly: GCA_963583895.1. Taxonomy (NCBI): domain Eukaryota; kingdom Metazoa; phylum Arthropoda; class Insecta; order Diptera; family Rhinophoridae; genus Melanophora; species Melanophora roralis. The sequence goes on from OY757191.1 coordinate 21,253,155, forward strand.
AATAAGTGGGACAGAAATACAAGGTTTTAAGGGTATCATTACCTTATCTGTGTTAAGTAGAAATTGGTAGGAATTGTACGGAAGTCGATTCCGGAGGCTAACCAGAGTCTGGTACCACGTGAATCAGTTGGCCCCATGTGCTTACCAATGCATGAACTGATTAATGGTAAGGTCTCCTTCGGGAGTTTACGTGGTAGCTGTGGATATCCCCTAGCGGGGCAACTGAGAACGAAAGTGAATATGCTGGGGTCCGTCTTGTGCGGGCCCGAGAGTAATCGCGTAAGTGGTCTTATATTAACTTAAGATTTTCAGGATAGAAGCTCTAAGTTTTGGCGGGTCTACCCAGGCACATGAGTAAATGATGAATTAGGCTAATAGCTGAAAAGATGTAAGAGTATTTGGAAGTAGATGAATTGGGAAACTGGCTACGGCTGGGGACCCTAGGATCTAAAATAGGATTGCGTCAGAGTAGTAGCAAATAATGAAAAGGTCGGCATTGGCATGTTGAAGCATGTGCGTGTTTCGGTCCTGATTGGAGGTGAAAACATTGTGAAGCGTTGATGAAAGTGGAGAAATTGATTTGTGTTACGCGCTGGTTGTACCGTCAAACAATTTAAAAAAAAATTAATTTAAACAATCACCGTTCAAAACAAAAGTTAAGGATATGGTCACAAAAGCCTTCCAGCTATCTCTACATTGGGTGGTGTTGGTTCTTAACCCGTGTTATGACGCGTAAGCATATAAATTGCTCTCCATACCTATAGAGCAATTAAAAAAAATATTCAATTTAATTTTCTTTGATAACTGGTCGGGTGATCTACCAGTTGGGGTACACTTTTCCCTCCCATATGAAATTGTCATACGCCTATGACAGATAAAGTACCCTACATGAAATATCTGTCCCTATAATAGACATTTTATTACTTACATCAACATCTGTCTTATGGTTACCTTTCTCCAACAAAATACTCTAGTGTTTCATTTTCAAGAGTTCACAATAGATTTAAAATTTATTAATGATAAATTTTACAATAAATTTGTACATACTTTCATACATTTATCAATTATGTACAATATTCTGTATTACAGCTAATAATATGTAAAAAATTTATTTTGATTCTTTATTTTCTTACAATAACAAATTGGCGTAGAAACAAAGGTAAATCGGACTGACAAAATTAAAAACTAATAAGAGTAAATAAAATAAACAAAAATAAAATCACTTACAAAAATTGATCAATGAACGTTACTCCACAGAGATTGATTTGTTGGGCCCAGCAGTCAATTTGTGTTGTTGTTGTTCTGATGAATTTTGCTTTTGTGAATGAAGATTTATGAATTAGCAAAAAAATAAAATCTATATATAGATTGTAAGAAAAAAAGAGTTTTGTTCAAGTTATACATATAATCAAAATACAATAAATTAAGTATTCTTACTCTCAAATAAAAATGTTAGTTAATTAAGAAGTAGCACAATAAGGCTAGTTTTTATACTTTATACAATCAATAAATCTTTTTTTTTGCATATATTAAAAAAAACTAAATATATTTTATTATATAATAGAAAATTAATTCATTAGGAAAAATTTAGATATTCAACAATGTGGTTTTAAAGTACTTTGTATAATAGATTAAGGTTTTATTTATTTTCGTACAATTTAAAAAAAATTTAAAACGTTTAATAATTTTAAATAAAAATTTGTAATTATCATTAGTTAAGGGAAAATTTTAAAATTGATTCTTTTAGGTTATTTAGTTTTAAGCATGTGGCAAATAGTATAAGTTAAGTTAGGTTAAGCCTTTTTGGCACGTTTAGACCGACAAATTCGAAACTTTTATAATTATAATTTTTTTTCTTATATTCAGCCTTAAAATAAATGTGGAGTTAAATTTAATTGTCTTATACTTATTGGTGTATTCTTATGGGACTAGAAAACCTTTCCGAGTACTGTTGCAAGGGATTTTTGAACCACGTGTCTTCTGCCTTGAATGTATGCGGCCTTATTAGCGTTACCATTAAAAAAAATCAGCAACAGAAAGACATCTTATATTGTTTCCTCTTACAGCAATTTTTGATTTAAGGAAATAACTTTCCTGGATTTTTGTTTAAGGATTGGTTAAGTTTTATGTGTGGGGCTTAGAACACTTTACTTTTATCTTTTTTTTTTTTAATTTTTCCACTTTATAAAAACTTTTTAAGCTATAATAGGTCTTTGCCTGGCTGTACTTAAAACCGAATTGATTGCAAATTTTTAGAATTCTTCTTAAGAAGTAAAGTCATAAAAAAAGTTCTCACGAAGCAGAATGACGATTGTTCTATGACAAAAAATGTCATTGGAAATGCAAGCTTAATGATAGATCTTTTGTCTCTTATCACAGATTTGTGCGTACATATTTATACATATATTTTTACATACGTGTACATGCGTAAGCTCTCATTTAATTATGTTGTAGTTATTCTACAGAAAAAATATTCTCGCATGGTATAAATAAGGCAAAGATAACAATTTCAGTGTTGTCAAAAAATCGCAACATTTGCCTAAATGAGAAAAGATCCTTAAAATAGAGCTGGGTGTCAAATTCATTGGGTGCGATATGATAATCATAATCTTTCTTGCTTTAGGTTTGGGACTGTTTCACAAGCGTGTGGAGACGTCTCTTCTTGGGGCGGATCTGTTTTGATTGGAAATGACGATGTCAAAACTAGAGACGCAATATGGGTTAAGATAGTCCAACTTCTCTGCAAGGGGTCTGTTATGGCTTGCAAAGAGTCATGACAGAAAATTGCAACCTGGGTGGTCTGGTAAGCCATTCTAGGGGCGCTGGTGAATGCATTGTGTCCACTAAGTGTTAAGAGCACCGTGAGTTATTGCCCTCCGGGTAGGTGTAACGCAACCCTTAACCCTTAAATTATATTTATTTTTCTATATACACTTACAATGTATTTTTTGTTTTAATGTGACAAGCAAAAACAGGAATGATGCAGTTTTCATAAAAATTGAAACACCCTATTACAATTGCACCATAAGATGATACATACATATTTAGTTGAGTTCGTTTGTATGTTTTGTAATACTTACAGTCCACAAATCCAAATACACTTATACACACACGCACACGCCCATATAAAAGTTATAGACTTTTAATGCTAAAACAAGTAAGAGCGCTATATTCGGCTGTGCCGAATCTTATATACCCTTCACATTGGTCTTTAAATATACCCAGCCGAGAAATTTTGTACTGCAAATAATATAATAAAAAACATTGTGCGAGTTTTAAAGAAAAAATAACAAAATTTCAACGTTCGTATGAATAATAGAAATAGATGAAGAAGATTTGAGGTCGAGAGTTTTAAAAGTTTTCGACTTTATTCATATTTGAAGGTTAATAAAACTTGTTAAATGTCTAGTCCCCCTGCTCTTCTCCAACTTTTTCTCCAAAATGTATGAATTATTTGATTATTACTTTTTGTAGAATATTCGAAGTCGATAGCTGTTATAGTTTCCGAGATATAGCGTATCGAATATTTAATAATAGTTGTCGATTTGTATGGGAGCTACCCCTTTTTTTGCCCCCACTCAAAAAAATTTTTCTTTAAAGCGCAGCCCTTATGGCCCAATTACTTTTTGTAGAACATTTCATTTCGATATCTGTTATAGTTTCCGAGATATAGCGTATCGAATATTTGATAATAATTGTCGATTTGTATGGGAGCTACCCCTTTTTTTGCCCCCACCCAAAAAATTTTTTCTTTAAGGCGTAGCCCTTTGCGTGCAATTACTTTTTGTAGAACATTTCATTTCGATATCTGTTATAGTTTCCGAGATATAGCGTATCGAATATTTGATAATAATTGTCGATTTGTATGGGAGCTACCCCTTTTTTTTGCCCCCACCCAAAAAATTTTTTCTTTAAAGCGTAGCCCTTTGCGTGCAATTACTTTTTGTAGAACATTTCATTTCGATATCTGTCATAGTTTCCAAGATATAGCGTATCGAATATTTTATAGTAATTGTCGATTTGTATGGGAGCTACCCCTTTTTTGCCCCCACTCAAAAAAAATTTTCTTTAGAGCGTAGCCCTTATGGCCCAATTACTTTTTGTGGAACATTTCATTTCGATATCTGTTATAGTTTCCGAGATATAGCGTATCGAATATTTGATAATAATTGTCGATTTGTATGGGAGCTACCCCTTTTTTTGCCCCCACCAAAAAAAATTTTTCTTTAAGGCGTAGCCCTTTGCGTGCAATTACTTTTTGTAGAACATTTCATTTCGATATCTGTCATAGTTTCCGAGATATAGCGTATCGAATATTTTATAGTAATTGTCGATTTGTATGGGAGCTACCCCTTTTATTGCCCCCACTCAAAAAATTTTTTCTTAAAGGCGTAGCCCTTAGCGTGCAATTACTTTTTGTTGAACATTTCATTTCGATATCTCTTAAAGTTTCCGAGATATAGCGTATCGAATATTTTATAACAATTGTCGATTTGTATGGGAGCTACCCCTTTTTTTGCCCCCACTCAAATAATTTTTTCTTTAAAGTGTAGATCTTTGCGTACAATTACTTTTTGTTGAACATTTTAAGTCGATAGCTGTTATAGTTTACAAGATATAGCGTATCGAATATTTGATAATAATTGTCGATTTGTATGGGAGCTACCCCTTTTTTTGCCCCCACCCAAAAAATTTTTTCTTTAAGGCGTAGCCCTTTGCGTGCAATTACTTTTTGTAGAACATTTCATTTCGATATCTGTTATAGTTTCCGAGATATAGCGTATCGAATATTTGATAATAATTGTCGATTTGTATGGGAGCTACCCCTTTTTTTGCCCCCACCCAAAAAAATTTTTCTTTAAGACGTAGCCCTTTGCGTGCAATTACTTTTTGTAGAACATTTCATTTCGATATCTGTCATAGTTTCCGAGATATAGCGTATCGAATATTTTATAGTAATTGTCGATTTGAATGGGAGCTACCCCTTTTTTTGCCCCCACTCAAAAAAATTTTTCTTAAAGGCGTAGCCCTTAGCGTGCAATTACTTTTTGTTGAACATTTCATTTCGATATCTCTTAAAGTTTCCGAGATATAGCGTATCGAATATTTGATAATAATTGTCGATTTGTATGGGAGCTACCCCTTTTTTTGCCCCCACCCAAAAAATTTTTTCTTTAAAGTGTAGATCTTTGCGTACAATTACTTTTTGTTGAACATTTCATTTCGATATCTCTTAAAGTTTCCGAGATATAGCGTATCGAATATTTGATAATAATTGTCGATTTGAATGGGAGCTACCCCTTTTTTTGCCCCCACTCAAAAAAATTTTTCTTAAAGGCGTAGCCCTTAGCGTGCAATTACTTTTTGTTGAACATTTCATTTCGATATCTCTTAAAGTTTCCGAGATATAGCGTATCGAATATTTGATAATAATTGTCGATTTGTATGGGAGCTACCCCTTTTTTTGCCCCCACCCAAAAAATTTTTTCTTTAACGCGTAGTCCTTAGCGTGCAATTACTTTTTGTAGAACATTTTAAGTCGATAGCTGTTATAGTTTACGAGATATAGCGCATAAAATATTTCACCAAATTTGTGCAATTGTAGAAAAAATACCCCTTCCCCTGGTCCTATCTGAAAAAATTTTTTCCATTATTTAGGTCCCTTCTTTAGGAGTATCCGTGCCAAGTTTTGTGGCAAGAGTGACTATACTTACTGAGATATATAGGGATATATGCACCGATTTTGTCCTAAAAAAAATGGGTTACTCTGGGTTTTCGCTTATATCTCGGTCAATTGTGAACCGATTTTGCTGATTTTAAATAGCGATTGTTAGCGGGATATTTGTGATCGTTTGATACCATTAACTGGTCTGTATCTTTTTATTTGACTCCGGAAACTTGATTTCAACAGACGGACAGACGGACAGACGGACAGACGGACAGACGGACAGACGGACAGACGGACAGACGGACAGACGGACAACGCTAAATCGGCTTCCCTATCTATAAGGATCCAGAATATATATACTTTATGGGGTCGCAAATGAGTAATAAAGAAATTACAAACGGAATGACAAAGTGATATATACCCTATCACTATGTGAAGGGTATAAAAAGGGAAAATGAATTTTGTCTTCTGTTCCTTTTGTCTTTGTTGCTATTGTTGTTTTTAATATATTTGTTCTTGTTGTTGTTTTTTTGCTGTTTATTCTACTTGGTATATAAATTTAAGGTTACTGTTGCTATAGCCATTACGCCTACGTCCTTGTTCGAGTTTGTTCTCTAAAATAGTGTCAGACATTTAATGCAATAATTCCCGCCATTACATTTCTTGTTGCTATTGTTTTTGCTATTGCTGTTGTTGTTGTTGCTATTAAAGTTGTTATATTTAGTTGCTTTCACTGCTGTTGTCTTTTCGAAATCTTTTGTTAGTTTCTATAGGCTGGCTATTTGCAAAGCAAAGTAAGAAGACATTTACAAGCACGAAGCATAAAAGGCCTAACAGTAAAGATTTTTATGACCAACAAATGTTTCTCTCCAAAATTAAATACAAGATTTGCGTATGTTTGTACAAATGTAATTGCTGGTGAATGTCTATGTACTGGTATAAAGAAAATTACAAAAAGAAAAAAAAATAATGCAAAAATAAAGAATGTTGCTTAAACTTAAATTAAAGTTGAAGCGCAGCTGCATTTTGCTCATAAAAATACACAAAAAGGAAATTGTAATCAATTCAATATTTTACACAAATACAATAAATAGTTAAGTAGAAACAATTTCAATTGATTCAAGTAGACTTTATTCCTTTTCATTTTGGTCCAAAAAACTATTTAACAAATATTGCAGCACTTAAGTCTAATAAATATCCAAAATTATGTTTCGAAACGAAAAACGCTCAGCCAGTAAATAAGATTGAGATTTAAACAGTAAAATTCAGAATGGAAAATTAGTAAAACAACCTAAATAAGGATCCTAAATCCTTATTCTTGTTTAAAGGCAAATTTGACTTTATTTATATTTAGTCCAAATTAAATTTTTATTTAATTAAGAACGTCACCCCCAATACATGCACAGACGTAAGGGAATTACCGCCTGTTGTTGATAGACGTCCCTAAGAAATACGTTTCCGATTCACAGATGTTGTAGAGGCTATCGCAAACCTAAATGGTAAAAAAGCTCCTGGCGTTGATAAAATAAGCAACAAAATGCTCTTTGAGCTACCTCTTACAGTACAAAGAATAATTCTTTTTATTTTTAACGCGATAATTCAGCTTGAACATTTCCCGCCTATATGAAAAGGGGCCTTAGTAAAGATGATTCCTAAGCAAAGATCCTGGCAAAGATCCTTCGAAGGAAGAGTCTTATAGGCCTATTAGCTTGTTACCCACAATGTCAAAATTGTTCGAAAAATTGTTTAAAAATAAGCTGAATCCGATGTTGAATGACAACAACTGTATAAAAAAACACCAGTTTGGCGTTAGAAGTCAACATAGTACCATCGAACAAACTCACAGGTTGGTACAGGTTATAAGAAAAGCCTTTGGGGAAAAGAAGAAGTGCTCCGGGCTTTTTATCGATGTCCTACAAGCTTTCGAAAAAGTATGGCATTAAGGCCTGTTAAACAAAATAAATCGTAACCTTCCAGCTAATATTTTCAACCTTTTAGAAAAATACATAACCGGTCGACAATTTATGATCAAAGAGGGAAACTAAATAAGTTTTTCTCAAACAATAGTGGCTGGTGTACCTAGGTCCAGTTTTGTACTTGATATACACAGCAAATATGTCAACCAATAGTTTCACACACACGTCGACATTTGCTGACGTCACTGATATTCTTAGTATTCATAAACACAAAAAATTATCTAAGTAAACTTTAATTAAATCAAGCCGTAGCGGTGTCAAAAATACGGTGAGTACGGTTTTTCTTAAACCAAGTACGAAATTTCTTACTTCAAGTACGATTTTTTAGTACGAGTTTCTCACTTTTAGCCACAACTAATCCAAAAAAGGATTGATTTAAGGTCGGAACCGCACTTGATGTAAGCCAAAAAAATAATGATTTAAGCGTAAACGGATTAATCCAAAAATGAAATGTTATTTTTATGACTTTGTTAAAGAAGAGGAATTTTTTTATATTTTATTTTTATTTTAATAATAATACATACTATTAATTTAAAAATTTCATTTTTGTACTTAACGAAGCTGGGACTCCAACCAATGACTTTCCGCACCAGCACGCTTCCTCTAGGCCATCGAGACACTTTGTTTTCAAATCTAAAATAATTTATTAAAACAACAAGTTTTTTGCTGTTTAATTAGTTGAAGCAATCCGAATAGGCTTGTTTTAAGAAAATGTAAGTGCGGATCGTACTTAAAAGTTTCAAGAACGATTTTGGATAAATTCAAGAATAAAATTCTTGATTTTAGAAAGTGGCTTTTTTTCTGTGTAAAGACCGTAAAGAGTCTTCGAACCAGCTGCAACAGCACGTAACCCAAGTTGAAAAATGGGCAAAGTTATGGGGATTAAAAATAAATGAACAAAAATAAACTCACGAAACTTTTACCTTACGTAAAAAAACGTGCCCTCCAACCACTATTAACAACCATATGGTGTCTCAACGAACAAAATCAAAAAATCTTGGTATTCACCTAGACCGCCGCCTCACATGGAAGCCTCATATAGATGCGAAGCTGACTAAAGTGAAACTTAAAGCTGCTTAAATCCACTGGCTAATTGGAAGAAACTCTGTGCTATGTCTGGATTGTAAACTTCTACTCAACAGCTCGATTTTAAAACCAGTTTGGTACTACGGTATACAATTATGGGGCACTGCTTCCGCCTCTAACATCGAAAGAATCCAACGCCGTCAAAACAAAATTCTAAGAATGATAACTGGTGCTCCTTGGTATATTAAAAACAGCAACATCCACAAGAATCTAGAAGTTTCACTTGTAAAATGCAAAATCCTTAACTATGTGGACAAGTACTTAAATAAGCTGGAAACACATCCAAATCCGCTCGCTCGAAGCATACTGCAACATAGTGGGCACACCCGCCTTAAAAGAAGGGATACTATTGCTCTTAGATGAAACTTTTGAAATTAGTTAATTTTATTGTTAGAACTTAAATTTTAGTCTGGTACTGACTAGACTAGTATTAACCACTTAGTTTTAAGACTTGAATACTTATTATTAGATTCATTGTAGATTTAATAAAAAATATATGAAAGAAAAAAAAAATTAATTAAGAAGAAACAGTTTTTTAATTACCGCTAGATAAATTACGAAAACTTATTTACCAAATTATTCCGAAAATGTTAAATCCAGTTTTTTTTTGTAAAAGAAACATATAAATTATTATAAAAAAGATAAAATTTCTTAATTCCATAATTTGGCATTATCTTGCTCTTTACAAAATATAACATTTTTAAAATTAACATTTCACTTAAAACTGCTTGTCATTTTTATTAAAATTCTTAATTAAACTTAGTTGGCAGCAAGACCTGCTCTTAATGATTTAGTTAACCCCTGTCCTACACACTTGATCTGTATATGCCAAAGCGTACAAACAAATGCAGAAGAATATTTCAGAGTTTTTCTTATTAAGATTTGAGAAATCTTTGAAATAGAATCTTGATTTCTTCTTCTTTCTTGATTTATACAACAAAACAATTAGTCAGAAATGCATGTTTTCTTTTGTAACAATAATAATGAAAAAATTAAATAAAATGTAAATAAATTTTGTGCACTAATTTCAAAAATGTTACAACTCAAAAACCTTTTTTATTCTATAGCTTTAATGTTAACTAGATTTTTATATATAAAGGTTATAATTTGTAACGACAAATTTTAATGGGTTATTTTAATAATTGTTTTTTTTTAAATTTTCTGAATTAATCATGACTTTTAAGTTGAGACTTTTCTTCACTAAATGGATTCTTTACAAAAGTTTACATTTGAGTTTTAATATTTATTTTTATGTATTTTTGTTCACACAAAGATAACACTAATGAATTAATGAAGATATTTATATAAAGTTTTTCTTCTTAACAATATATTATGCAATAACTTTTGCACTTTTCATTTTATTTATTTGTTTTAAATTTTATAAATATTTTTTTAACTTTAACTCTACCAAAAGAAACAAAATATCCACATTTTCATGCATATTTACCTAAATACAAAGCTCTTTCTGTGTAACATAAAAAAAAATATATTTTAGATTGAAAAATTTTTTTGTGGGAAACATTCTCATGGACAAATTAAATATGTAATTAGATAAAGGAAATTTAATAAAAATGTTTTCAAATAAAAAATAATTGCTGATAAACAAACAAGAAATTATATAATTTTTTTTATTTTTTAAACTTCAAGCGTAAAAATCGAACAGAAACAGGTACAAGTTTGTACGAAAAGTACTTTAATTAAGAAGTATATAACGGTAAGTTTATTAAACAGTTCGCAAAAATTTTAATTTCGGCATTAGCTGGAATTACAGCCGTATTTCTTACTAGTTCTGGAAAGGTATTGGACACACTACTGCATCTGGCTTCGATTAATCTTTCTTTTATGACCACGTCTGATACCAGTGCGTTGAAGCTTAGAACAAAGGAATACTGGTGATCAAGAACGTACGCCCATTTGAGAACTGTCAGCATATTTTCTTTGAACTGGGAGCATCTGATAAATATTTCAAGGTTTTGATATTTAAAAAGAGTGAGTGGTGTTGAAGTTATTTCATAAAAAACTATGATTTCAGGATTAGCTTAGTCAGCTTTGAGATGAATTGCGTCTACGCAGAGGATCTTAGGGTAACTTTTTTATGCTGTCTGCCTGATATATGCTGCGCATTAAAGGCATCAGGGACATACATGCTACTTTATGACAGGAGTTTTTTAAGGAAAAATATTTAATTCGTTTCTTACGCCCAGACGGTGCTTCTGTCACTTATTTCGCGCACTTCTACTGTGACTAAATAGCCTTTCTTTTCTAGTTTAGATCTCTATCTTTGACCACTTACATCTGTATTGTTGTTAATAAAAATCACTTTGGTAGTAAGACCAAGATCTGCAGAATTTTTTTTTAATTTGCCGAGAAAAGTCGAAGTAGTTTGAATACATTTAGGGTCTCTAGGCTTATATGATTTTTTCTTGAGGGTAAGCGCACTTTTGAACTGATAAGCCATAAGTAATTAAAAGGTTGTACTTCGGTTGCAGTTATTATTAACAAGTTAGCACTTATGTAAGCTCAAGCTTACTCCTAACGACCACTTTGATCAGCTGTGAAAAAAATTAAATAGAAGAAATTAATTTCTGCCTTTCCTACGAATGTCCTACTTTAGCTGTCGAAAGATGAACATTTTTTGGCAGATGTTGGATAATGTAAGTAAACTATTACGGATGCAGGTTAGAAAGCCTATTTGGATACCTTTTAATCATAGTAAGTCTTATTTCAAATACGGGTTCATAGGGACGATACATCTGCCAAGTGGTAATCATGTAATGATCCCGTTTGAGAGACTGAAAGCAAAGCAAGAACAATATGTAAGCCAACCAGCCCGTGTATAGGATTAAGTGTCAGGGAGTTCAAGTAGAATATTTTAGTTTTCAAAATTATTTTAAAAAACCGATTTGGGATTTCTTTATATAAAAAAATTAAATTATGAAAATAATTGTTCTCTCAAGTAGTACATAGCGCTTGCTCAATGTTAAAAGGATATATGTGCAAAAAGATAGATGCTGAGAAAATGTTATTTAAGATCTTAAGTTTTATGTTTTTAATTTTCAAAAACTGTTATTTAGAAATTAGTTACCTCTATAAGATACGAAATAAAGCCAAATTTTTTTGTTTTAATAAAATTTTGTAACATATTTTTTATTGAAAACTTCTACAAAAGCAGTTGCTTATGTAACGTGAGTAAAAGTAGGGTTTGTTAAACAATTAAAATTTTTTGTTGTATAAAATTGCATATTTAAAATATTATTGCTAACAGAAAAATGTATCCACGGCCTAATATAGAAAGAGCGTATCCCGATTTTTTTTGTTACTAAACAGGTGGAAAAACACTTAATAAAACTTTTGAAATTTTGAATATAAAAATTTTAAAATGCATTTTTTTTTAAAAAGAAGCACCAAATTTAATTGTCAATTAAGAAAAACAAACAAATTAATGATGAAATTAGAATTTATTTTCCAGTAAAAAATGATTTTTTTAAAAGAAATCAAGATACGCCTTTTCCATATTAAGCCAACGATATAAAAAATTATAAAGTTTGCCTACTTACATTTCTTAAATGCACAGAGAAACTTTTTTGTACATTTCTATCTTAAATCTACTTAAATTAAGCACGAATTGTTTGAAAAATATTTTTGCTACATATTGTGCGATTGAAAATAAAACTGCTACAACAACAAAAACTAGCAGTTGAAATTTTTAAGGATGATTTAGCTTTTAAATTTGGTACTTATAACCCTTTCTGTAACGTTACGGATTAATGTAAATGCAAAATTCTTAAACTTGTTTCTTAAGGCATTGTTAAGTTGAATTAAAAAATTTTTCTGTCGCAAACATTTAAACAAACATTAAAACATAGTAATGTGATACATAGTCATATAATACGCTTAAACGGTCTGTGGTTTATACAAGTTTGAAAGTGAACTCTTGTAAGTTTTGTGTCGTACAACTATGAATCACTGTTAAAAGCAGGAGCAAGAATACCTCCTCATTCTCTGGATCAACACCTTGAGTTGCTAACTTGCACGTAAACATCTAACATACTTTAAACTCAAAATAAAATAAAAAATAATAACATACATCTGCTTAAAATTGAGTTAGCGATATGTTGAAGTTTGAGGAAAGAATAAATAAATTTAATTTTAAACAAAATCAAAAAATAAATTAAAATTTTTTTTAACAATTTTAAAATTTTTTAAAATATTTTTTTTTTAAATTTATCTATAATTTGCTTGATTAAAGCATTTATACCTTAAATTCGTTGTAAGACTTTAGAAAATCATGTAAATCTACTAAATGAAATTAAAACGTCAACAAAAAATATATTTTGTTTTTTTTTTAAAAACTAAATCTTTGCTTGTATTTTACAAATAAGAATCTGATCTACTTTGTTTTTAATTATTTACATTAAGAAACAAATTAAAAATTATAAATAAATTGAATTTTTAGCACTTTGTTCCTTTTGCATTTTTTCCTTTAAAGCCACAAATCTTTTAAGTCATACTACTAAAATCACAAGATTAAAAAAAAAAAATCATTTATATATTTTTTAATGTATGAACTAATACATTAAACATATTTTTATATGTTTACTTAAACATTCATATGCAAGTCAAACATATACAAATTAAGATATGAAGGCTTGCATGCCTTTGCATGCACTTGCATACGCTTCCCTGTGTATAAACTGGAAGATTGTATTTTATGATATTTCATGAATGTTTCTTTTCTTAAATACGTATTTTTAAAATAATATATTTAGTCTTTGCATCTAATGCTAAGAAGTGGAAATATTTTTTTTTATGTTATGAACGGTTCACTCAAAATATGTATTTTTTCTTATGATTTACAACTGACTTCATTTAAGAAAATAAATGATTTTACAGTTGTACATCTATCTAAACAAATTAAATTAAATGGTTTATATTTTATTTGACTAAATTTGGTTTTGAGTGAACAACGTTTTACTTACTTGTACAATCATTATGCATACAGTGGACTATACTCCTTTGGACAGAGGCAAATACCAATTGTTTGTCCAAATATGTTGTAGTTGCTAGTTGAACTTAAAAATTTAATGAATTTTGTAGAACATGTGTTAAAAATAAATTCATTTATTTATCCAAGAAATGCCAGAGTTATACATAAATTTGATGTGTAATTTTCTAGTTTATTGTTTATCTTTAGGCCTAAATACACAAAAACATGGGTTCATATGCGTCTAAAGTGGGGTTTGCATTTATTTATTATTCCCTTGTATTCTTGTTTGTATGTTTGTGTTTTAACAAAAAAAAAAAAATAAAAAAAAAAATAATTACTTATTTTTAGCTTTACTAAATACGAGCAAATGGTATCTTTGTTTTAATTTTTAGGAATAATTAAATATTTTCATTAGGTGCTGGCTTTATACACAATAAAAATTTCTGACAATAAATAAGATTTAATGATATCATTTAATGAATCCACTTTTAAAATAAATAATATCGTTATAAATAATAAAATTGGGTTATTTGGAATATCTGGAAATACCTTCTTTCATATTATCTCAAAATTTTCACAAGTATATGCATAAAAAAATTCAAAATACATTTCAAATCAATTTTAAGTAAAATTCCCTAAAATTGTCTTCCTGGAACAAATTAAGCCTAAAATACATATTTTAAGCCTTTTGTAAATTAATAAATTTTAAAGTTGTTTTGATAAGGTTTTAAGCCCGTTTCGAGCAAAATTTTATTGGGTTTTACCCAATTATGTTTTACTCAATTTTAAAACTATTTTAAGCAAATTTCTAAACCTTTTCTGTTGTTTTTTGTTTTAAGTTTTATTTCGATAATTATAACAAACTATTGGCTTTGCGGCTCTTTGTTGCAATTTAGAACTACATATAAGAATCAATGCGTTGGCATTATATGGAAAGAACATATGCGTTTAAGAGAAATATTAAAACTTGCAATAATTTTTTATTCATACACACAAAAAAGTTAACAGATATAAAGTAAATAAAAAAAAATATTTGATTACTATTAACAATTTTTTTTTGTTGAGCTAGTTGTACTTGAATGTTCTCTTAAATTTTTCAATTGCTTTTAATAATTTTTAAAAATCAACTACGTCGGCTGGTAACAAAAATATTTATTGAATTTACAATTTAAGTTGTTAGTGCCAATTCAACAATTCATCAGAATTTACAATTTGATTATCGCAATGTTTTTCTGTGTATTAAAATTTTTCAAAATTTAATTTAATTATTTTTAATAATACTTTTAATTTATTATTTAGGATTTTATCCCAATTTTCTTGTATAATTATAGGGTTTGTTGTTGGTTAAGTTTGTCTCTATGCATTTCATTGGTTCTTACACCAAATCATCAGTAGACTTCAACACAAATTCTTAAAAAACTCATGAATATTTTCTGTCTTTATATAATAACCTCAATAAACGAATTTGAAATTACTATACGCAAGCCAAAACGTTCAAGTTGTTTTAAGAATCCAACAAACCAATATTCGCTATGATATTTTAAAAGTGTTGTTTAACAACAAGGTTTTGTTTTCGGTAGCCCCTTAATACATTTAGTAATAACCAATGGTTATTCAAATGTAAAGGGGAAAAGGAAAATCAAAACAGCGAATAGCGAATATTGGTTTGTTGGATTCTTAAAAAACTTGAACGTTTTGGTTTGCTTATAGTAATTCTCATTTAGTTTATTGAGGTAATTATATAAAGACAGAAAATATTCACGAGTTTTTTAAGACTTTGGGTTGAAGTCTGCTGATGATTTGGTGTAAGAACCAATGAAATGCATATAGACAAAGTTAACCAACAATAAACCCTATAAATATTTTTTATAAAATTATAACTATTTTTTTTAATTTTAAAACATTCAAAATAAAGATCCTTTTGATGAGCTAAATATTTGAAGTATATAGATCCTTAAAACAAAGCTAAAATATATGTTTTTTTGGGAAGAATCGGAAAAAAAAGCAAAGGTTAAAAATAATAATGTTAATATTTTTATTTTTAGTGATCAAAAAAAAAAACTAAAATCGTTATTATACTCTTCACATACATCAGTTTGTCATTCCGTTTGAAATTTCTTTATTATCAATTTGCGACCCCATAAAGTATATATGTATATCCTGGATCCTTATAGATAGGGAAGTTGATATAGCCATTTTTGCAGTCAAATAAAGTGATACGGACCAGTTAATAGTGTAAAACTATTAAAAATATCCTGGAAACAATTGCTATTTAAATTCAGCAAAATTTTTAAGGACAAAATCTGTGCATATGTCCCTATATATTTCACTAAATATAGTAATTTTTGCCACAAAACTTGGCACGGATACTCTGATAATCGGGACCTAAACAACGAATTTTTTTTTTCATATTTTTTTTATTGAATCTTCGCTTATGCGAACTAATAATAAGTATTCAAATCTTAAGACTAAGTAATTAATATTAGTCCAGCCAGTGTCAGACTAAAATATAAGTTCTCATAATAAATAGTTTTCTTCATCTAAGCGCAATAGTATGCCTCCTTTTCAGACGGGTGTGTCTACTATGTTGCAAGATACTTCGAGCAAGCGGCTTTGGATGTGTTTCCAGAAAAAATGTTTTTCAGATAGGATCAGGGGAAGTGGTTTTTCCCCTACAATTGCACAAATTTTGTGAAATATTTCATGCGCTAAATCTTAGAAACTATAACAACTATCGACTTTAAATATTCTACAAAAAGTAGTTGGACGATAAGACCTACGCTTTGAAAAAAATATTTTTTTGGGTAGGAGAAGGAGTAGCTCCCATAGAAATTAACAATTTTATAAAATTTTTGATTCGCTATATTTCGGGAAATATAAGAACTATCGACTTCGAATATTCTACAAAAAGTATTAATCAAATAATTCTTACATTTTGGGGGAAAATACCTGGAGAGTAGCAGGGGGACGTTCTAGTCCCCCTTTTATTAAACTTTTAATGCGAATAATGTCAAAAACTTTTATAACTCTTGACCTCAAACCTTCTATATCTAATTCTATTATTCTTACGGACGTTAAAATTTTGTAAAGTTTTCTATAGGCTTTAAAACTGGCACAAATCATTTTTATTTTATTATTTGCAGTAAAAAATAACTTGGTTAGGAAAGACGGCTGGGTATATTAAAAGGCCAATGTGGAGGGGATAAAAGATTCGGCGCAGCCGAATACATATCCTGTATTAAATAATCAAGACCAGGTCTGAGGTCTTAATTTTGAATAGTTAATAAAATATATCAGAATTTTGTTAAAACTTAAAAGGCTATCACAAGTTCTTCTTGTTTTCAACAGAAATTGTAGTATTTTATTGGTTGTTAAAAAGTTTGCTCAGGAAAGAGTTGGTTAAATAATTAAAATATCTTAATTCCATATTCAACCAGTCAGACTACTGTAAAAGTTCTCAAAATTAAGATAATTAATTCTGGGTTTGAATACTTTTACAGCTTATTTAAATACTTGTCCACATTTACGATATAGTTGATAACAGATTACTAGGTCTGTAAGACTCCACATTTGAAGGATATTTTTTAAGGCCTGGGAACTATCTTAATCAATGCAACTTTTTATATTGCCGGAAAATTTTCAAGCGTTAAAAATTAAGAGCCCGGAGATCCTTTAGCATTTAGCTTATCGATAGCTTCTACGACATCTAGAAATCAGAAACGTATTTAGATAAGACGTCTAGCAACAATGGGCAGTAATTCACTCACAAATATCAGTTGTCTGCCACTGCAGTTGTCAAGCTAAGTTAAGCTTTTATGAGTTCATTATTTATAATAAAATTAAATGTTTTCCTCAGTGTATAAGTTATATGAAATATTTTCATTTTTTTCACTGTAAACCCTTTTCTGTTTCACTGTTTGAAATGTTAAGCTTTTGGCATTTTCAAAAAATTTAAAAATATACTTCTCATATACTCTTATATATACTTAGTTAAAACAAAGTGCTGTAACCATATCTTTATATGAAACAGATGTGTGTACACATACATGGATGTGTGCAAATCAGTGCTTGTGAATTCATATTTGCATGTAAGACTGTTTGAGTATGTGAATATGGAAATTTTAGTAGAGTAAATATTTAACATCAGTCCCAAGTAGACATTGTGCAAACAAATAAATGCTCAAGAATATTTTAAAACAACCACCCAAATTCTTAAAAAACTCATGAATATTTTCTGTCTTTATACAATAACCTCATTAAACAAAATGAGAATTACTATAAGAAAACCAAAACGTTCAAGTTTTTTTAAGAATCCAACAAACCATTATTCGCTACTCGCTTGTTTTGATTTTTGCGAGTAGCGAATAATGGTTTGTTGGATTCTTAAAAAAACTTGAACGTTTTGGTTTTCTTATAGTAATTCTCATTTTGTTTAATGAGGTTATTGTATAAAGACAGAAAATATTCATGAGTTTTTTAAGAATTTGGGTGGTTGAAGTCTACTGATGATTTGGTGTAAGAACCAATGAAATGCATATAGACAAACTTAACCAACAACAAACCCTATAAATTAACAAAAAATTGGGATTAAATCCTAAATAATTTTTAAAAATTGTGTTGTTTAATATTTTAAAACTTAATGAAAGATTTTTTTTGCAAAGTTGGTTTTCAAACAAAAGCCACATTTTACATTCCAAGGTTAATTGTTGGAAAAAATATTATATTCTTTTTATCTTAAATCTTAAATGAATGAAACTTAAGGAAAATTGCTATAGTAAAAAAACAAAAAGAAAATAATTTTCTGAAAAAAATTAAGAATTTATAGGTTTACAATTTCTTTTAAAAAAAATAAAAAAAAATAGTTAATTGAATGCCCAGAGATACCTAAAAAAGAGAAACTAAAATAATTACTCGTACCGAAACGATTTACGAGATCATAACGGAAGAATCTTAAAAACAAATATTAAGTGAATTCACACACAAATACATTCAAACAACATCTTATATGTCCTTTACTCTGCATTTTTGAAAAATATTAATTTTGAATTTTATACAAGAACTTCTTCAAGGCTTATGATTTATTTTTAACTTTCTTATTGCACTTTTTTTTTAATTTTGTTCTTCAATCTTTTAAAGGCTGCTATTTTGACCTCCTAATTAAAATATAATATCATCACTATTAAGTTTTCTTTGTTTTTTTTTCTGGTGTAACTTCCTTAACATTTATTACTTAAGTTGAAAGTTTCGGAAGTGTTGATAAGTATTTTAAAACATGATATATATTTTAAGCAAAAAAAAAAATAACTCAACTTAAACAATGAACATTTTATAACGCTAAAACAAAGGATGTTTTAAACTATTAGGAACATGCACAAGCAGAAAAGTATAAAAAAAAGGAAAATTAAATGAAATTGAAACAGTTACAAGAAACAAAAGTTTCTTTGTGTTAAGGCAAGAAGTTCTTGTGAACTTTTATATATAAGAAAATAAAAAAAACTATAATTTTTCTAAAATATTTTTAATTTTCAAGTTGTGTGTATAAAACTGAATTGTTTTACTATCTTGAGTTTAAATAACTGCGGGAGTTTATATATAAACCTATTGTTGAAAATTTCTCTAAAAATTTTTTTGAGAGAAGTCAGGCTTTTTGAACCTTAAGTTTGTGTAGCTTTTAACTAAAATATTTTTGAAGATTTTTAAAACCAAAAAAGAACAGTCTAACATTAACCTTGAATTTTACCGATTTATCTATGGCCATGTCTAAAGTTTGAAATACCTGTGTCCTAACGATTAAAGAACAGGTTGTATGTGTGAAAACATTTTGATGAAATTTCGCACTGATAAATTTTTTGTCATTGTGAGCAAGTTCAGTAAAACCAGTTATATTTTGCATATTTTTTACAGAAATTTCCAGCCGAAATAAGCCTTTTAAACAATAACGCCCTTCAATTAAATTTTTTTCAAATATTCTTTTACAGCTAAAAAAATAATTCTTTTTACTTTTAACGTAATAATTCGGCTTGAACATTTCCCGTCTATATGAAAATTTGCCTTAATAAAGATGATTCCTTACCCTGGCAAAGATCCTTCGAAGGTAGAGTCTTATAGGCCCATAAGTTTGTTACCCACAATGCCGAAATTGTTCGAAAAACTGCTTAAAAGCAAGCTGACTACAATCTTGAACTGCATTCCAAATCCCCAATTTGGCTTAAGAGGTCAACATAGCACAATCTAACAAACTCACAGATTGGACAGGTTACAAGAAAAACTTTTGAGGAAAAGATGTACTGCTCCGGGCTTTTTATCAATGTCTCACAAGCTTTCGAAAAAGTATGACATTAAGGCCGTTTAAACAAACGAAAGCTTAACCTTTCAGCGTATATTTTCAACCTTTTAGAAAAGTGCATAACCGGTCGACAATTTATGATCAAAGAGGGAAATCAGATAAGTTCTTCTCAACCAATAGGGGCTGGTGTACCTCAAGGGAGTATACTTGGTCCAATTCTGTACTTGACTTACACAGTAGATATGCCAACCAATAGTTTTACACACACGTCGACATTTGCTGATGATACTGCTATCCTTAGTATTCGTTAAGACCATAAAAAGGCTTCCATCCAACTGCAGCAACACGTAACCCAAGTTTAAAAATGGGCAAAGTTATGGGGAATAAAAATAAATGAACAAAAATGTACTCACGTACCTTTTACTTTACGCAAAGAAAGGTGCCCTCCAATCACTATTAACAACCATGTGGTGCCTTAACAAACTGAAACAAAATATCTTGGTATTCACCTAAATTGCCGCCTCATATAGATGCGAACCTGACTCAAATAAAACTTAAAGTTGCTCAAATCCACTGGCTAATTGGTAGAAACTCTGTGCTTCGTCTTAATTGTAAACTTTTACTTTACAACTCGATTTTAAAACCAATTTGGTGCTACGGTATACAATTATGGGGCACTGCTTCCGCCTCTAACATCGAAAAAATACAACGTCGTCAAAACAAAATTCTGAGAATGATAACTAGTGCTCCTTGGTATATTAAAAACAGCAACATCCACAAGGATCTAGAAGTTCCACTAGTAAAAAGCGAAATCCTAACTATGTGGATATGTATTTAAGTAAGCTGGAAACACATCCAAATCCGCTCGTTCGAGGCATCTTGCAACAAAGTGGGCACACCCGTATAGAGAGAAGGGATACTACTGCGCTTAGATGAAACCTTTTAAATTAGTTAACTTTATTGTGAAAGCTTAAATTTTAGATTTGAACACTTATTGTTAGTTCGTTTAAGCGAAGATTCAATAATAAAATATGACAAAAAAAAAAATTCAGATACTTAGGCTATTACTTACACAGTTTCTATATAAATCTTGCTTCAAAAAATCCCATTTATTTCCATAATCTCTCCTATTTTTTTATTCTATTTTAAAGGTATCATCCTATTATTACCTCTTATAGAGGAGCTTACCTGAAGATCGAATTAATTTTAGATAATTTTTGTTTAAAAATCTTAAGTCTTAAATTGCATTTTATATCTTATTTGTTGTTATTGTTGTTTTTCTCCAACAAGCTATGTTGGCAAAATTCAGCATACGTTAAAATATCAGTTTTTGTCAAACTACCTTGCAGTGGTTCCAAGTCAGGAATCTCCCTAATTTTTTTTAAAAATTTTCTTATTTTATTGCAGAAATGTTAAATTCTATTTCGTGGTTTTCTATTTGTAAAACAGAGATTTAAATTTGGGTTTAAACATTTTCTTATTAAACTTTATAACTTTTCATTTGTAGTCAGTAAATTTTTATTTGAATTCGAGAATTAACTTCATGTATTTTAGAATATTCGTACTGTACTTCGAAACTAAACTGTGTTAGAAATTATTTAAAGTAAAATAAAAAATGCTTAGTATCTTCGCAGCTCAAATTTCCAAAAAATCACATTTAACTATAAAAACTGATAAAATTAGGATTACAAATTATCATCATAACAAAAAATTTAATCTGCAGCATATCTTAAGGGGCAATCATATGTAGGTCAATAGTCTTACTTTTAATCAAAGTTTAAAAAACACTTAGTTTTTGAATTTTCCCATAATTTCAGCAAAAAAAAGGAATACAACGTTCAAAACCCTTAATATGACAAGCGTTCCGTTTTCTCTTATATTATTTTTATATTTTTTATCCTGCCTTAATATTTTCCTCCCAAAGTTATTTTATTATATCTGCACAAAGCATTTGTTTGAGAAATTAAATATAAATGTTGAACAATTAATTCAAAAAAAGGGACTGGATAAAAATAGTCTTGATTTTAGTGAGATTATTACCTTAAACTCTTTTCCCTCTAATTGAAAAATTTCAAGCTTCCAATATAATGCAGAGAAAAGAAAACATTGATTAAAATTAAGCAAATGTACCTAAAGTGGTTGTTTTAAAATGTTTATCAGTTGCAGCAAATTTAAAGTCACAATTTGACACAAATTCAATTAAAAAGGTAAAAGTGTAAACATTTTTTCCCCTTGAGCAATAGTATTTAACACAGACGGCATTAGATATGGTTTCATTTAAAATATTAAACAATTTGTATCAGAAAAAAAATTATATAATGATCTCAACCAAAGCCAATAACCACTGTGGATGAACAAACGCAGGAATGACACCGAAGTATATTTGAGTGTAACCTCAAAAGTCATCAGAATTATAATTAAAATCATCATCAGCTTTACCATCATTATTGTCAACGTTATTAGTGTCACTGACATTTGCTGTCGTTGCTAATTTTCAAGTTTATTTAACTGAAACAAATCGGATTACAAATAAACAAAAAGAGGCAATTGCAAATTTTAATATAAAAACAAAGCCATATATGTATATATAGGTTTGCAAATAGGCAAATAGTTGAAAAACATACGAATTTATACATAAATGAAAACAGTCGCGCTAATATTTATCGCTCATTTGCCAGACCAATGTCATAACTCAAAAAATTAATTTTTAAAGTTAACGATGCAGACTTGTTGGTTGTGTTATGGCTTGTATTGTATATAAAATTCAACTTAAAATAAATGTTCCTTTTTACGTTAGATGAGAAGTTTCCTTTTGTTTTTATTAGTAAATTTAGGCAAATCAAAAATTTCAATCTTGATTTGATCGAAATGACTTTATTTTTAATTATGACGTTGTTTGAGCAAATGAGCTATGCAACAGCAAGCTTCAACCATGCACATACGTTCTCATCTTGGTTTTGTGGAAGTGTCAAAATATTCAAATATCCACCCTCTGTAGCCCAGCTGTAATATAAGAATGGAATTTTGGTTTTTTAAGCAATCAAGGTCTGCTAAGATCTTAAATTTCAAGCTGAATACGGCAAGCCATAGGTCCAGGTCTGCTAGGATCTAAGACTAGGACGAAGAAAATTAAAAAAAACTACTTGTGATCATAATAGTAGTTAGTGCACATAAGTATCCCTTAACTGGACAAAGGTATTACAAAATTTTATACATCAGCATATGTAGAAGAACGTGCTGTTGGAACAGAAGCTATTGCGTATAGTTTTCTGAATCCCCGGTCTTTTGTGGCCAGCATGAGTTTTCTTATCTTAGTGTTATGCAAAGTGTTTTAAGGACTCCAGCCTAATTGTCTCGAAATTTTAGACGTGATGTAAGGCCAATATACCATAAAGCTTCTGTTTTAAGCGGCGAAGAATTAAAATGCATGACATTCTGAGGCATCACTCGCTGTCTGTTCTTGGGTGCGTATGAGTGATAAATAATTTTTGGGCTAATTGCTTATTAACATATAAAGTTGTTTTTTTTTTGTGGGATGATGCTAATTTCATTTATTTGTTGCAATATATTCTTTGCTACTTTCGCAGTTATTTATTTGTAAGTTTTTAAAATTTGTTTGTTCTGCCCAACCACTTTATTACATTCATCCTTACTAATAATATTAATGTCGTTTGCAATGGTTTTTTCATAATTTCTACAAATTATTTATGCTGAATTTTTTTAATATTGATTGTTATTATTATTTTTCTATTGGATTATTGAATAAATATTAAATGTAACAGTATATACATTTATATACACACATATAGTAATTTCTGATTGTTTGTGTGGTTTGTAGCAATAAACCTAATAATATGGGGAAAAATATACAAATAAAATTGTTAAATACACAAAGTATGTTTACTAAGCAAAAAAAGTGAATGTTACAATTGGATAGCGCAAGCTTTAATGAAATAATTAATAATAAATATAGTAATTTTAAAATGAATGCAATGCATGTTTGTACAACTGATTACAAAGTTATTATATAATATTTTTGTAACTTAATGTCATTTTGCAGTTAAAGCATTAACAGCCAGAAATTAATTTCATAATTTCATAATATTATTAAAAATATCTTTAAATACCATTTTAAAAGATCAAATCGACAGTACATAATTACCTGTAAAAATTTTAAATAAAAAAAATTATAACAAAAAAACACTTCAAGAGCAAGTTTGTTTATTTCTTATACTCATATTTATTAAACAAGATTAAATTTGGCAAAAGATTTAATAATTTTACTTTTTGTCAATCAAAAGAAAGAATATGTTGGTATAAGTGTGCTTAAAAGCACTTAGGCGTATACTCTTTATACGAGTACATTATTAAACCATATTACTCATACGCCAAAATGAAAAATGTAAAAGAAAAAGTATTAACATAACGAATTGAAGATTTTTTTAATTTACAATTTTATATTTATCTTTATACTATTTGAACATGTTTGTACATATATGTGTATGTATGTGTATTTTATTAATTTGAGTGTTTCTTCACAAAAGAGATTACTGGCAATAATTGTCACATTAATGGCCAAATTTTAATTCAAATATTTAATGTTTGAAAAATCACTAAGAAAAAAGATTTTTTGCTACCAACAACTTGAAATGGATTTTTTTTCATATTTTTTTATTATTGAATCTTCGCGTTTGGCGAACTAACAATAAATATTCAAATCTTAAAACTATTTAATTTTTATTAGACCAGCCAGTGCCAGGCTAAAATTCAAGTTCTCAAAATAAAATGGATTTTTAAAATAAATTCGTATTTAACTTAAAAACTATTAAAAATTTTTATAACAATTATAGTTGATTGCCAAACATTTTTTGAAATTACTCGTGGCAATGTTGTGTGTGCTTGCTGAGTCTGATGGAATCTTAGAAATCATCAGTTTGAATTATTGCTTTGTAAACAAATTTGTTGACATTTTTTGAGTGTCACGAGTTGGATGAATTTGAAGCGGATGGAAAAATAAACCCCTTATTAAAAAATTTTCGCATTAAGGCTACAAGAATGTTTGTATATTCTGACTCACGCCAAAAGAATATTTAACATAAGTAAGCATATAAGCACCTGTAAGGTTCAGCAAGGATAATAATACCTAATGATACCAAATGTGGAATATGTGTTGCAATATAAAAGGATGGCCGATAACTTTTTAAAATTGGCCATAGTCGAAAATGATCAGGAACATTATCTGGCGATTTAAACTAAAAGGCCATTGAAAACTGGCCTAAGGAATTTTAAATTTTGTTTTCGATTACTGCTAAGTTGAAACGACAGGTAAGAATTACTTACAACACTCTACTTAATCATGAAAGCTGGCAGATTAACAAGACTTTCATAGGATGACCTGAAAGGTTAGAAAACCATGTAAATCCTAAATTTGAGAAAACCTAAACTTATGAAGGTAAAAGGTATTCTAATTTGCCGTATTAACTTTCAAACGCCAAGAGCGAGAGATGCATTTAAACTTTGGAGCATATATATTAGGCTTGTGAGGGACTTTAAAAAGGCTCATGGTGGGATTTGACCTTCAAGGTAACATTTTGTTGGGTTAAGCGTCACTGCGACGTAACTGCAACTGCAATAACCGACCCTTAAGCTGATATATAAGGGGGATATAGTGAACATGGTTGCTTATCAGGACGAACCTTTAGTGGGGAAACAGGAGTGATAGCAAAGTGGCTTAGGCTACGTGCCTATGGCTAAACACAGCAGGCAAAAGGTTTGAGAAAAATGAGCCTGAGTAGCATAATTGGGGTCAATAATAACAACTGTCCGGTAAGGGCTAGGGCGAGCATATGGTATCGTGGCCCTCATGATTACTTAAGATTGTGTGATGATAAAAAGAAATTAGAAACGATAACATTTGTTGTTTGTTACTGTCTAAAATTGCAGATCCACAGGGTCAAGTGATTGGGTAAAAGAATTCAAGATAAGGACGATGATTTTTAAATGCACCATTGAGTTCATCGGTGCAATCAGGTGAAAGGGAATGAGGCAGGAGTTTCTTAGATTTTTTTCATATTGGAGGTCTTATAATTCCCTCCTTTTTTCCTACTTGGTAACTCCTTTTTGCTTTTTCTTTACTTTACTTGCACATTGTTGGCTTGTGCCTCTTTAATAGTCCTTTTCAGCTTTACGTAAGCTAATCTTACATGAAAACAAGTAAAAGCGCTATATTCGGCTGTGCCGAATCTTATATGCCCTTCACATTGGCCTTTCGAGATCCAAAATTTTTTTACTTATAAAATATTTCTTTTTTTAAATTACGCTCCACGGGTGACTACGGGGAAGTTGTAGGGGTTTTTATCCTAATTTTTTCAAATTCTTTTATTGCAACCCCTTTAGAGGTTGGTGATAAAGGGTAAGTATATTCTAGGAATATGTTTGAGAGGGGAAACTAATAAGGGTCAGTGATACATTTTATTCCTCTAGGGGCGACTCCAGGGAAGTTGTAGCCTTTTTTACCTTATTTTTTAAAATTTTGTACGGCAGCCATGTTAGGGGCTGGAGACAGAGGGCAAGTTTGCTCCTCAAAAATGTTTGAGTGGATAAAATAATGGGGGTTGGTCTTACATTTCATTGCTTTAAGGCTAAATCTGAAGAAGTTGTGGGCATTTTCATATATTTTTTGTAAATTTTGTATAGCAGTCCCCTTAGGGCATGGAGATAGGAGGTAAGTATAATCTAGGCAAATGCTTGGGAGGGCAAACTAATGGGGGTCCGTCCTAGACATTATGGCTCTTAGGTCGACTCTGAAGAAAATGTGGGCATTTTTGCATCATTTTTGTAAATTTTGTATGGCAACACCTTTAGGGCGTGGAGATAGGGAGCAAGTATACTCTAGGAATACGTTTGGGAGGAAAAACTAATGGGGGTCTGTGCTACATTTCATTCCTCTATGGGCGACTCCGGGGAAGTTTTAGCGGTTTTTACCTTATTTTTTAAAATTTTGTATGACAACCATGTTAGGGGCTGGAGATAGAGGTTCCACAAAAATGTTTGGGTGGATTAACTAATTGGGGTCTTACATTTTACCTTTGAAGTAGAACTCTGGAAGCCGTAGGAGCGATTTAAAAAAATTTTTAAATTCAGCTTTGTATGGCAACCCTGTTATATGTATGAATACTAAAACTAATAAAATTTTCGTTTTGAGTTTGGTTCAATAATATCAACATGACTGATTCTGTTTTTTTGTTTTTTTTTTATTATTACATACAAAAGTATGCTCTTTGTTGTTTTTATTTTGGAATAAAAAATGGAAGGTAGTCTTGGTTTTTTGCTTATATCTCGGTCATTTATGGGGCGACTTTGCTGAATTTCAATATCGTTTTTTCGCGACTATTACTGACAGTTTAATACCACTTACGGGTCTATGCGACATCGGGGGGTTCATTTAAATACAAAATTTAATATAAACTTAAAATAAAACTAAAGACTCTTAAAAACAATTTTTAATTTAAAACCATTCCGGTAATTATCGTATAAGACGTAACTTGGCTAAGTGTTTGTGTTTGTTTATAAACACATTTATGTACATGTTTTTTTAAGTATGTGATGAGGTGGTATGTGAGTGTGTTTTTGTATTTACTGGTGTGCAAGCTCGTTAACATACATTCATATACATTTACTTAGTATATTCAAATATAATAATATTAACCCAAAAACGTTTACTTAAAACACTTTCATAAACGCGTAACTCATTAAGTGTTACAAACACTATTATTTTTATCACAATATAATGTTATTTCATGTTGCTTTTGAAGACATATTTCGATAGTACATATACATATGAATGTTTATATATTTATACATATGTATGTGTACGGTCATTTCATGTGCTTGTATGTTTTAATATGAATTTACATTGTACATACGTGGATAAAGCCAAATGTGTGTGTTAAAATTATGTATGTGTAAAGCTATAAAGGTATTTATGTGCATATTTATATACATAAATATGTATGTATATACACACATTAAGCCTATAGATCATTTGGTGGTCTGCTTAATGTCACATAAGATTTAAAAGCACATATCCCCAACAACGCCTGTATGTGTATGTGTGTATGCACAAATATGTATAAATGTATATGTGTGTACCTATAAACAAACAAATCCTTTAGTGAATTTTATCAAAACTAATGACTAAAACGAACTATTAAACATCACGAGCAATCTCTTCTAGGAATTAGGGTAAAGGGTTTAAGGCAGCGTAGAAGTAGGATAAACAAGATTATGTTTATTTTTGCGGTAAAAGGTCTATGGGCAATATAAAAAGTTTAAATGGTTAATTAATGTTAGTTGAAGAAAAAAAAAACAATAAAATAAAGTTTAGACATTTTTTGAAGATATTAGATTTTTAATATTATTTTGTTTGCTTTTAGGGTGTGACAATTCAAACCAAAAAATAAAATAAAGGCTTTCTAATCTGATTTGTTTAATTGTTAGCTGTAAGCCATTACATTCTCTGAAAATAAAAAATTATTTTAATGTTTTACCTTTCTGTTATAATCTACACTGTTGGAGATTAAATTAAAAGTGGAGTTTTTTTTATTGTTTAAGGCATTTAGGAGAAAAATTATGATTAAAATAAAAATAAAAAATAAATCTTAAAATGTTTTTTAAATGTCTAAAGTGTTTAAGTGTTTAAATCCGTTTGCGTATTAATTGAATGGTTAAGAAAAATTTTAAATAAGAGTTTCATGGTGGCACAGTCAAGTTAAAGTTTGTTATACACCAGGAACCTAACAAACAATAGCACCAGTAGCTTCGCTTAATTACTTTCTTTATTACCAAATCTTGTTTGTAGTTTTTGCATATAAAAAATTTTAGAAAAACACGAAATAAATCAAGTTAATTTAATAACGAAATGATCACTCTCATATTATAAAATTTTTGCAAAGCAACGAAATATTTTTGTTTCAATTATATTTTTGTTTTTCAATTTAATTTCTAAAAGCTTATATTTGAATATAGTTGAGGTTAAACTAATTTTTTTTCTTGAATGTCCCGCACATCAGTGGTTTGTTCATGAGTCTACCAGTCTGGGGTTTATGGGTTCGATTCCTACCAAATACCCTGGTAAGTCTGATTTATTCTTCTTTTTCTTCGTTTGCCTTCTCTATATTTCTTCTAAACTTCTATTCATCTCTACTTATTCCCCTTGCCTCTCCAAGTGATACAAGAGACCTTTTTTTAAAGGTTGCCTGTTGTACCTAACCTGACTTGGCCTAATATTTTTTCTAAAAATAAAATATTAACAAAGTAATTATGAAAATAATTTTTATCGGGCGTTTTTTTTTATCTTTATGCGAGAATTTTCGATACCTTTGGTTTACCAAATGAGATTAAATAACTGGAATTTCCATTCATTAGGTTGGGTTAGGATAGGTTGAATAAAGAGGGGCTTAAGTTTACGAACACCTCCCTTTCTACATCCTCTAACTAAGTCACATCTGGCAAAGAATCAGGCACAAGCCATTAGGCACGGGCATGTGAAAAAGCCGAATAGTAAGACAGGAAATTTTTTATTGCTTCGATTTTTTCCCTGCATGCCTCGCTGTCCTTCGAAGTGCCTATAGGGTTAAGGTTTGCTCGTAAATTTAAGTAAGTCGTCAACAATAACTGAAATTGGTTTTTGGTTGAAATTGGGTCACCCCAGATATTCTGTTTTGTCAGTTTGATAACAGTTCCGTTATTCCATTGTACCCTGTGGAAACTTTGCGCCCACTCGGCCTTTATTGCAACAAAGTGTTTCGGGTTCACAAGGTCAACCGTTCAACCTTCCATTGTCCCCTGCCCCTATTCACTAGATCATTGACCGGTTCATTCTCGCCAACCTTCTTAAAACCAAGCTCTAGAGCCATCCCTAAAAAACAACACGTCCATTCGGGTCTCTGCTTAAGAGAAGGGACGTTTACTAAAGTTTGAGTAATTCTTAAAATTATTTAATGAAAAATTAATTCTTACAAATTGTTGAATTAATTTTTACACAACGTACGCAACAGTATGCAAATTCATTGATCGCTGTGAAATAAGATAAGAACAAGAACAAGAAATTAAACATTAACGACAGTTGATTCAAACAGAAAATTTCCACTTGCCTTAATTCGCTTGAAAATTGATTAATTATACATTTTTTTTATTACAACTTAATTTTCAGAGATAGCACAACCCAAGAAGTTCCCTAGCAAAAACTCAAATTGCTTTGTAATGAGTTAAAATCCAAAAAACTCTTACTCATTAGCATTTTAACCCATTATTTTAGCATGGCGATGACATTAGAGGCAAGTACTTACCATGCTCGCTTACGAAGAGGGAGATAAATAAGTACTTACCATGCTCACTTAACATGACCTATTACTTTATTGGCACTAAAATAAACTTTTCCTTGGGCCCCTAGTAACTCATTGTGGCATGTAGTGTTTTTCTTTGATGTTTTGGTTAAAACTGGTTTAAAATATTAAACTCAAATAAAACCATATATTCTAAAACTAAGACTATCTGCCTAAATTTATGAAAGAAATAACTCATTCTCTAACAGGTGCTAAATAATATAGACAGTATGTAATAGTAGTTGAAAAATAAGAAATTTGTAATGCCTAATCACTTCTGAGTTTTTGCTGGGTCGTAAAGGATTGAAGGTCACTATTGACACCACATGTCCAGATTTACCAATTTTATAGCGAGTCTTTTAACTGCCGAATGCTTAACTTAAAGTCATAAAACAAATGCAAAAAAAGCTCAAAAACCTGAATAAATAAAAAAGTTATTTGGGTTGATCTACTGCATATCCTGATATTGGTGGATTTAGCTTCAAGTATTGTTGTCTTTAAGAATTTCTTTCATATCTGACAAGAGAGGATTTTTCAAGCGATCTTAAATGCAAACCTCTGACAAGGATTCCTCGCTTGTCCCACTCATTAATATCTTTTGCTCCCTCTGGGATAGTAGAGGATGTAAAATTATTACACCTGGCGTTTGTAAAGAACTCTTAATATTAATTATATTCTTAAATAAATTTACATTTTATTAATAAATTTGGGGTTTTCTACATACAACCATGCACACATATATACACTCATATATATGAACTTAGACAAAATCTTTATATATACATATATTTGCCTTCTTAATCTTAAAATTTCTTTAAGGAAAAAAGTAAACCTGAATCTCCAAGTAAAGGGAAAGTTACTTTTAAGTGAATTTATTTTTTGTGTTCTGAAATTGTCAGATTACACAACATGTGCAAACACATATCTCTACACATATTTGTAGACATACCTTTAATATTTATTACTATCGCCAGAGTGTTTGTTTATTTATGCATAAAAAGTATTTCAAACCTGTACAAAACTAATGTTGTATGTGTTTGTTGTCTATAAATTCATGTGTGCATTTAAGTTATTATAATCATTTGAATGATGCCGACTGTCAAAGGAAAGCACAAGTGTAAGTTTTCAATTTCAAATTTAGCATGTTTATCTTAGTAAATGTATGCGTAGTCACTTGTGCACACACACACACACACACATGTTCACAAGACAGCAAACTAATTACATACACATCTTTGTACAAGACTTTTATATGTGTGTGTATATTTTGGTTGGTATGTTAATGCATATTTTTACACACACAAATATTTACTTGGAAATGTTAAGCAAATTAACAGTGTTTATACAAAGAACCTTGATTACATCAACTTAAGCAACTCCTTATTAGTTTTTCTAGGAGAAATAGTGATAACATTGAAATAATGTGCACTTTCTATGCACACGCACACATACGTATGTATGTTTATAATCATATAAAGATACATTTGTGTATGTGCTACTCAATGACTTCAATCATTTCAAACAGAAACGTGTCATGGGGCTTTTGGCAGCGTATTTTTTACTTTGACATATACTTACATGCATTTGTACATATATTTCTTGGTTTTATTATTACCTGTTTCGTTTACTTTTAAACTAAAATGAAAACAAAATAAACAATTTTTTTTAATAAACTTCATGCGAATTGTTGGTAAATTATTACCTCACCTCTCTCTACGGCAGTTTACCTACGTGGCATAAAGTCATGAACAAATTATTGAGGGCGCAAATTTAAGCACTAAATATATGATCCTGTTACTGAGTTAACGGAAACTAGTTTTCGGGGAGTTGGATATGACTCAAGGGAAATACGATTGATTTGCGAGTCTTCGCCTAGACCACATATCCTTCAGCGGTCTTCTACAGAAAATTATTCGTACAAGCTTTCTGGTTACTGTAATTTCTTTTGAGCAGATACTGTTTCATTTACTTAGTGGCTGATCTTGCCCTGTCTTACAAAATTGAGAAATCTTAAGTAATTAGGTTTGCTGAAATTCTGTGAGTAAACAAGGCAATTTTTAAAAATTATACCAGATATATGAGATTAAACGTGTAAGGGATCCATTGATAAACTGGGTGATGTGAGACAAGGACTAAAGGATACCGAGAGGAATACCATTGCAGATAAACAGACAATGCAAGTATTTGTTTGTCTTTTAACAGGGCTATAAATATGCAAACTTCACATCATTTCTTATTACATAGAGGCATAGACTATGCTGTGAGAGGTTGTCTGGGAATTTTTTTGGCTTAAGAGCTATGAGGTTAGGACAAAAGCAGTTCATTAAAGGATAGCGATAAAGGTTTAAACAGCAAGCACTGATTGCAGGTTCTATAGTATGCCGGAGATGGAAAAATGGTTTCACATATTCTTTGTCTCTATTCAACTCTCGTTTTCTATAGAATTAACGGTCTAGGGCCTCAACTCTTCTTAAGCCTACAAAAAATATCTGGGATTGCTTAGAGAATATTGAAGATGGTTGCCAAAAGAGAGTGGAGCGTTTTTTGTAGTAAAATGTTTTTTCTTTAGCTCTTGTATCCAATTTTTACAAGCTCTGCCTCAGCTACTATAATATTGAAAGTAGTAGACGATTAGGGTTTCAGGCGCCAATAGGAGATTTTTTAAGGGAAACTTATATTCATATAATCGTTATTTGAACAATGCACCACTTCCAAGAATTGGTATTTTGTTGAGCCCCTTGAATTGCCTACAGGCCTGGGCTGTGTATAAGTCCTAAGAATTTGCGGGGTTATGAATTCCTCCTGCTGGGGGGTGAAGGGTATTTGCAAAGTACACGCTCCGATACAGGTCATTGCTGATATTAAAAATGTGGTGTCTAAGATTACAGTGGCCAATTAGAAAACGAAAAAACCCTTAGATCCTTTCTTTCGAAAGACAGAAGCCCCCTGAACTCGCCTTATGCTAAATTGGCCTATTGCTGTCCCTGGGCCTTCCTCTAGTAGGTGCCAAATTAAGCGTCCCTTGAAGCAACCAAATTCTCACAAGAGCAGCTGCGAGAAAAACCGCGAAACCACTCCTAACCAACAAGAGGGCAATTTGCCCCGCAGTATGCAAAGCTGTTGCTATCCGCGGGCTTCTATTCAGTGACCAGCAAACCTGAACTCCCTAAGAGCAGCCAACCTCCCACGAACCCAGCCGCGAGAAGCACCGCAATACGGCTTCGAGCCCATCACTATGGTCTTTTGGAAACCAGGCCTTAATATTCTAGCACCAGTATCGTCATTATAATGTTTCGACCCATAGCTATACCATAGCGAGAGTTCCTAACAGGCTTTCAAGACATATTGGTCTTATTTGTACATTCGAAGATCTCCACATAAAAGTATCTAGCAAAGACCTGTATCTCTGGAACCTTGTTCTTTATCGCAGAAATACGGTCATTAACCGGATTTTTTGCCCAGTCAATTTCCTAGTCCTCAGAAATTTGTTATCCTGCAGTCGTGAGATGCGTTAGCGTGCACTGTCGATTACGGACAATTTGAGTGGTGCTTTTTAAGTAAGAACCCCTTTTTAAATAAAGATACTTTTTGGTCTTCAAATTTGAGCATCTTTGGTCTTAGAGAAG
This sequence comes from Melanophora roralis, assembly GCA_963583895.1. Lineage (NCBI taxonomy): Eukaryota > Metazoa > Arthropoda > Insecta > Diptera > Rhinophoridae > Melanophora > Melanophora roralis. The sequence continues at coordinate 21,287,169 of OY757191.1, forward strand.
CTTTAAATCTTAAGCCTTATTGTGCTTCAAAGCTGCGATTCTGACGTGAAATTTAACCATTTACTCCTTAGCTTGTGGTCGCTTTTACTTTTTCTCAAATAAACGTATCTGAAGATACATGTGTATGTACAGGTGTGCACACACTTGACAACCAAAACATGCAAAACACATTAATGTATGTACACAAGTACTTGCGGATTTATGCTTGATAAGTTTTCCACGTACAAAAAGATACACAGAGGATTGTGTTGACATCTTTACTTTGGGCCTTGATTATATGGAAGTGTTGATGCATAAATATGAAAGTGAATATCCTTGAGGTCATTAGAGATTTAATTAAAGCAACTGTTTAATGTAATGTAATATTTAGCTGAACATAAAGTATGTTAAAGTAAGTAAAACAGTATCTGACATATATTTTAAATTAACTTTTAAACATATAAATCTAATTAACATTAAATCAATAAATTTAACAAAGGACCGTGTAGCAAAAATAAACAATATTTAGTTGTAAATGTTTGTAATGCTCTTTACTTCTGAAAGCCAAATTAATTAATTTAAAACATAAAAGCAAAACAAAATCGCAAATGTTTCCTTTACTTTTACATCAAATTTTATTGGCAATAAATCATCAATATAATAAATTTAGCTTGTTATTAATAAATTTATTATATCATATTGTGTAAAGGTATAAACATACATATAAACATGAACAAAGGGTCGTGTTTTTATGGTTATATAATCATATCAATTTTTTTGTATGTCAAAGTTTGTGTTTAAATTTAAGCGTAAAAGAACATGTATTGTAATGTTCTAATGTAAAGCGAAGAGAAGAATAAATATATTTTGATACACTTCATAACTAACCCGCCATGGAAAGTAGATGATACTCGTAACGGAAAATAAACGAGCCAGTCAATACACACATATACGCGTACATAGACATACATATGTTTAAACACACATAAACACAATTTTATCTATTGATTTAATATTGCATTACACTTATGTCTAGCATATAAACATTTTTATAACGAACACTCACACACACACTCACACACGGTAAAAACCTACCAACATATTTTGCCAATCAACTGTAAGCATTGTACACCTCAACAATCAACATAGTAACGGTTGAAAGCACTTTTAGCTTTTGACGTTTGTTCAAGTTTGTCTAACCCAGCAAAAATGTTTTTCCTTTTTTTTGTTATTTATTTTTGCCAAACAAGGAATCGATTAATAAATAACATCGAAGCTTCCGATTAGGATGATACTTTTACATTTATTATACTTAAGTAAATGTACCCTGCGGGAAATGGGTGTCAATTGGTCGGCGTAGTCGTCCTGTTACAGGTACAAAACATGTATTGGACCAAAGTTAAAAAGGCACACATCAAGTAACTGGTTAAAAGATGTTAAGGAGGTTAGGGGAAAAAATAGAAATACTGGTCCCTACCCATAAACATACATCTGTTTCATTTACACATACACACCCGTAAATACGAACATATTAAAATTAAACAGGATCTTAAACAATTAATGCAAAAATTGCTTATATAGGATTGGACTGTAACCCGTTCTGAGTTGTTTGTTTTGAATCAATTGCCCCTTCCAATGACAATGCAATGTAAAAGTGACAGGTTCGCTTCATATAAAGTGCAAGGACTAGAACCAGTCCCTACCTTAATGAGCCGTTCTCGTCAATAGTCTTGTAGTTGTAGTTCACTTACCTGTAGGGTGTATACACTAGGGTCGCTTATATTTTCAAGTAAAAATTTTAAAACTACTTTGTCCATGTGGAAACCCTTTAATTTTACCCCTAACATAGTGATAAGGGTATATATCAGTTAGTTATTTCGTTTGTAATTTCTTTAATATCAATTTGCGAACCCATAAAGTATATGTACTTTGGATCCTTATAGATAGGGAAGTCGATATAGCTATGCCCGTCTGTCCGGGCAAAACGGACCAGATATTAGTCTCAATGCTTAAAAATATCCTGAAAACAGTCGCTAATTAATATCAGCATAATCGGTTCACTATTGATCGAGATATAAGAAAAAATCCAAAATAACCCATTTTTTTAGGACAAAATTCTTGCATATCCTTATATATCTCAGTAAATATGGTCAATCTTACCACAAAACTTTGCATGGATACTTTGAGAATAGGGATCTTAATAATGGAATTTTTTTTTCATAAAGGATCAGGGAAAGTGCTACAATTGCACAAATTTTGTGAAATATTTCATGCGCTAAATCTTGGACACTATAACAGTTATTGACATCAAATGTTCCACAAAAAGTTATTGGATAATAAGACCTACATTTTGAAACAATTTTTTTTGGTGTAGGGTAGGGGAAAGGGTAGCTCTCATATAATTAAAAATTTTTATAAATTTTCGATACGTTATATCTCGGAAACTGAAACAGCTATCGACATCAAAAGTTCTACGAAAGGTATTTGGAAAATAAGGCTTTCATTTTCAAAAAAACATGTTTGGATAGAAGAAGAGGAAGAGTGCCCCCATATAAATTAATAACTTTAATAAAATTTGATAAAAATACGTCATGTCTGGGAAACTATAACTGCTATCGACTTCGAGTGTTCTAAAAAATGTAATGATCAAATAATTTACTTATTTTGGAAAAAAGATTTAGAGAGGAGCAGGGAGAATAGAGCCCTCCATACAAATTAACAACTTTTATTAAACTTTTAATACGAATAATATCGGAAACTTTTAAACTCTCAACCTCAAACCTTCTACATGGTATTTCTATTATACAAACGAACGTTAAAATTTTGTAAAGTTTTTCATTTTGAAAACTAGGATTGCTATGGACCATAGACCCGGCACAAGTTCTTTTTATTCTAATATTTGCAGTACGAAATAACTCGGCTAGAAAAGACGGCTGGATATATTAAAAGACCAATGTGAAGGGTATATAAGATTCGGCACAGCCGAATATGGCGCTCTTACTGGTTTGGTTACAACGAATACAAATTAAATTCTATAATGAAGACAGCGCTCAAACCAAAACTTTGAAAACTAGGTTATTTTAAAAAGGCTTTAAGGGTTGGCTGAATGGTAGAAAGAATTTTTTTTTACAGTAGAAAATGGATAAATAATAAAAAAAATTAAGTTAACCAAGTTAAGGTTTGCTTAGAATAACTGCTTTAAACTTTAAATTATGGCTTGTTTTGTCGTTTTAGTAGAAATATAAAAGCGTTGATCACTGCTGCTGCCCCACGTAGGGCATTAAAATTTATATACTACACCACCAATAACTAAAGTAAAAAAAAGATAGTGGGTGCCCAAGTATATATGTGAGTTTGAAAATTTTTGGGCCACCCTGATGTTCACACATACATATACTAATAATAACCTTAACGGCAAACAAGAAATTCGTTTAAAGAAAATCCTTTAAGGAAAAGAAAAACTTAATCATCATTAATATTTGTCAATTTGTTGTTTGTCAGTGTGTCTGCTTAATTTTTTGATTATTTTTCCAACAGAACACGAGTTAGCAGTCGCTCAGCTCCACAAAACCTAGTTGATTGGAAAATTAGTGAAAACGTTGGATTGAAGCAGAAAAAATATTTAATAGATTAAATAAGAGTAATCCTAACTCTAAAATATTTGAAATCTAAATCACTTAAAGAACTAAGAACAAGTTTTTGCTTATTTTTTTGTTAGAAGATACTTTAAAGGCAGGATGTAAAATAAGTCACCGCAAGCTGGACGGTTTAATTAATATTTTTTTTAACTAAGTATTTTGGGGACTGAATTTAATACCAAAATTATTGAGAAATTTTTGTTTTAGATATTTAAATAGGAGATGCGTGTAAGGTTTAAAAATAAAGAAGTTTAAAAAAAATTATTTTCAATTAATGTGTCTATCAGAATGTTATTTGCAGTAAAAATTTTACAAAATTTACTACGAGTATAGAGACATAATAAAAATTTATCTTTTTTGAGAATTGACAATATTGCGGTGCTTAGCACATAAAGAACTTATTAATATTCGTTTGCAATTGGGTACGGTAAAAAACGACAAATTAAAAGATGAACGTCATTCACCATAAGATTTGCTTTTTAGTTTAAAAAGAAATTTTCACTAAACGTGTGCGCAAATACATCACTCTGTTAACAATCCTAATGCAAATACGACAATATTTCTTAACTTTATGTTGCCGGCATATTTATAGAAAAGTAAATAAAAATTTGCCATAATTCTTTCATTTGAGAAGCTGTGAAAAAGAGCTTTTCTCTTTTAATTGGAGAAATATTATTTCGTAAACAGATTTCTAGATTTAGTGAATTTATCTCATAATGTTTCATGACATCAAAATGTTTTCTCTTTTTTAATTTACTCTTAAAATAATGCTCATTGCTGGTTTATCTCTTAAAATTAAAAAGAGTCCTCTTGTCCTTTACATCCTGTCTCTTCACACTATTTGAATTTTTATCTGAAATAAATTAAAATTTATCCACCAAATTTAACGCTTGTATCTATAAGATTTAGGTTCTTTGGCTAAAAATCCCTTTACTTGAAGGGACATTTTTAACATTGTTAGGTAATTTTAAGGACATTTTGGGTTGTTTTTGCTGTGTTTGTATATATGTACTTATGTACGAACTTATGTATGCCAAATTCATAAACTTTTCATGTGTGCGTGCATGAGTGTTTTACTGCTATAGTTGTGGTTTTATGACGATGACAATGAAAATCCTAATTAAATGTATTCTTCTTTTTTGCTTTTCTTTATTTTTTTAATGATAGTATTAAAAAGGAAATTAAGAAGTGCGTCAAGATATTTTGAAATTTTCTTCATTTAAGTTTTATGTTCTTCCTTATATCATATATGTGTCCAAATATGCAAGGATATTTACCCAGATTGCCTTTAAATCTTTTAAATTAAAAAAAAATGTATAAAAATTTTACCTTATATTCATTTGCATATAAAACAAGTATAAGCGATTTATTCGGCTGTGCTGAATATTATATAGCCTTCACATTGGTCTTTTATTATACCCAGCCATGTTTCCAGCCGAGCTATTTCGTACTGCAAATATTACAAAAAATACATTGTGTCGGGTTTAAAGTCCATAGCAATACTAGTTTTCGAAATAGAAAACTTTACAATTTTTTAACATTTGTATGTATGATAAAAATACTATGTTGAAGGTTTGCGGTCGAGAGTTTTAAACGTTTTTGACATTATTCGTATTAAAAGTTTAATATAAGTTGTTAAGTTGTATGAAGCGGACTAGTCTTCTTGCTCCCCACCAACAATTTTTTCCAAAATGTATGAATTACTTGATTATTATTTTTTGAAGAACATTCGAAGTCGATAGCAGTTATAGTTTCCTAGATATATCATATTAAAAAATTTATAAAAAAATTTTTCATTTAAGCAGGGAGCTCTACTCGCTCTGCTTCTTTCCAAATAATTTTTTCCAAAATGTAAGCATTTTAATCACTTCTTGTAGAACATTTGATGGCAAATAGCTGTTATATTTTCCGGGATATAGGATATAGATATTGGAACTACCCCTTCCCCTGCCCCTACAAAATGTAGGTCCTATTTTCCAATAAGTTTTATTAGAACATTTGAAAACGATAGCTGTTATAGAGTCTTAGATTTAGCGCATAAAATATTTTATAAAATTTGTGCACTTATACGGGAAGTACCACTTTTCCTGATCCTATCGGAACAAAAGTTTTTTTTATTTTAGGTTTTTTTTTCAAACTTTCCGTGCCAAGTTTTGTTGCAAGAGTTACTATAATTACTGAGATATGTAGGCATATATGCACGGATTTCATCCTAAAAAATGGGCTATTTTGAGCCTTCGCCTATATCTCGGTCAATAGTAAACCGATTTTGCTGTTTTTAAATAGGGATGATCTTCAGAATATTTCTAATAGTTTCAATTCAGTAACTGCTCCGTATTTTTTATATGACTCCGAAACTTGATTTCAACAGACGGACAGATTAACAGACGGATAGACAGACGGTTGACATGACTTATTTACTTCTCTATCTATAAGGATCCAAAATATATATACTTTTTGGGGTTGCAAATAGATAATAAAGAAATTACAAACAGAATGACAAACTAATACACATATTTATTCTTATCACTATGTGAAGGGTATAAAAAAGAAAATCTAAGTATGATCTGTTTTATTAAAAAATCTGAATTAAATTTGCTAAAAAAATATTAAAGTTTAAAATAAATCAATGTCATTTAATGTTTTTAAGATCATCACAAAAACAAAACAAAATAATTATTCTGGCAATGCTATTGCACATGCTTATGTATGTGAATAAGTTCATTAGTATGTGTTTGTATACATAAGTGTGCGTTCTTATGATTTTATATATCTTGCCAGTGTATAAAAGATAATAATTAAAACTTAAGACACTTGCTACAGTAAACACACACAAACATACATGAAACAGATTAACATACTATATTCGTGTAAAATCATTAAACATATCGCTGGCTGAATATAACAAAGACTGTATAAGACATTTTTTTGATTTTAATGGGCTGTTTGTTACAGTTTGTGGCTTTAAGTGTTGATCAAGGTATGATAGAGAAATACTAGACCACTTAAGCAAAGGGGTTTTATAGTTGGCTAGTTGGCTTGTTTTTCGGTGGAAAAATTTTAAGTTTGCTTTCGTCTATATCTGTAACATTGCACCTTTAGCCACTTAATATAAGATGAGTGATATGTTAATGTGAATAATAAAGGGGAAACGTTTTATTGCTGGTTATTTGTAAAACAAACAGACGCATTGTGGTACCAAGGAATTGGGCTGGGCAGACACGTTTATTAATGATGTCTGAATACGTCAAAGAAATATTTCTTTTAAAATATAAGGAAACAAAATGAAACTTGTAAAATCCATTAATATATAGTTACCAGCAAAAATCTAAATAAGCCTTTAGTAAACATAAGATATACTTCATGACTATTGCCGTACAAGTATTTTTTTTATTATTTTACACAAATTTAATTAATTCTTAAAAGACGTGCAAGGAGCAGAACTTGTTTCAATTAATATCTATAACAGCATTGGCCGGCCAGAAATCATGGCACTCCTGATAATTGCAGGATATTGGAGATGAAGAGGAATTAGAAACAACAGAGCATGTCTCATGTCACTGCCCGAGATTACAGAAACATAGAGTGAAGTGTTTGGGTAAAAGAGTTCACGAAAACTAGGTTAGTTTCCGCAGTGTGAACTGGAAAACGTTCATCATGGAAATCAAGTTGCTAGAATAAAGGCAATGGATTAGGAATTTTTTACACCGTTATTTGGATTGTTTTGTTTTTCAGTACTTTTCTCTTCTTGTTGTTTTTACTACTTCTTTTTTTTTTACAAAATTTTTCTACTTTTTCCTTTTTTTCTCGAAGGAACGCACAGTTACCTTTGGAGGTATCCAAATGTTCATGTAGTGAAAGGTTTAGCAGTTCACATGATGCACCCCAGTATCTAAAACCTTAAGCGTCAGCAAACATTTCGTGTCCCTTAACTTTTTATGTCCTTAAAAATATCGACATAAAATGTTATAGTCCTAATATATATACATATTTATGTATATATGTTAATATGTAAACATGTAGGTTTGTATGCCAAGTGATTGTGACAACAATGACGATAATGAGCAACTGTAGCTAAATGTAAATGCATGCATGAGCTTGACATATATGATTACAAAAATACTTAAGCATGAATCCATTATCTACATACATACTTATGTACATACAAATAAATGTGCATTTGTTTATTTATTTACATATGTAAAAGTATGCATGTATTTATATACATTTACTATGTTTTTCATTATTTAAAACAGTGTTTGTTGAAATACATATCAGTAACTTATAATCACAGCTAAAGTTCATAAAGGCAAAAACGAAATAAAATTTTTTTCGCAAATATTTTAAAGTTCTTGCAGTAATTTTTGTTTGCTAAATTGGCTCTTTTTAACTTTTGTTTTTGTGTATATGTTAAAAGCGATTAAATGTGATTTTAATTCTTATGGGCTTTTTTTATTACAAAATCTTAAGTAATTGAAAAATAAAGGATCAATCTCGAGAGCTAAAATTGTAATAAGTTTTATATTTAATAAGGGTTATTATACCCGCGCCACATTCATGCATAAGTTTGTACTTACTTACGTGTTGCAGGTTATATGCCTTTGTGCTGATGTTTTCTAGGCACAAAATTAATTTTATTGATCGACTTGGAAATAAAAATCTCCTGACTTTCCGTCTGTATGTCTGTCTGTCCAGCTGAGGGCCCAGGAATTTTTGTGATCAAATTACAGGTCGCACTATTTAAGAAAGTTTAATAAAATTCCGCACAGACTAGTGTTTTGGCTCAAGGCCCTAGCACATTAGAACTGGTGATAATTTTTTTACTTACTTAATCGAATATAAGTATATGAATCCTTATTTTTACAAAATTTTAAGAATAGAACACTCTACATTAAAAAAAAATAAATTTTTTTTAAGCTTTTATTTATTGTTAAGGCAAGGTTGCTTTAAAATATTTTTGCAATCAAGATAAAATTAACGGGAAGCATAAAAATGGTAAGGTATTTCATATTTTTTGTGCTTCTCTTTAAAAAAATCTTTGAAAACTTCAGCTGAAAAGTCATCACTAATTATAATAAATATAAAAAAAAATTGATCATAGTATAATACATAATTATTTAGAGAAAGAAACCCACTTTATATAGTACGCAGATAAGTCAAGGTTAGGTTTCAAAAAATATTGGCGAGAGCAGCACGCCACCTTCACCCAGAGGCCTCTAGGCGTATTGTTAATCCTTTTAGAAAAGCTGGAAAAAAAATAGAAAAGGCATGACATTTTATAGGTGGAAGAAGTTAAAAGAAATCAATAATCATAGACTCTGAACGACCTATCTTCTCACTCACCCAAGCTCTTTGATTAATCCTTTGATGTTCCCCAGGCCACAGCCAAAGACTTCAACAAAGTGATATAAAAAGCGCCCTCCCAACCACCACTGTGCGTGGATCTGCAGCCTTGGGAAATGGCAAGGTGTCCCACAGCTTTCATCTCCTACTCATTCCCACACAATATAAAGAAATCCACAGAGTTTCTGTCCCATTTGCTCGTAATATATCTCACATCGCAGTGCCCTCACTAGCCCATATAATGCACTTCAGAGTCTCTCTGCTCACGTTTAACAGCAGGTCGGTACCCATCCTGTCTAGCCTGGGCCAGAGAAGTCTGGAGATTTCCTAATCAGCCCTGTCCCTCCAGGTTTAGTCCATAATAGTAACCCAATGGTGGCCTTACCGGCTCACACCCAAGTTCGATTCCCCACGCCGATAAATTCCTCACCAGTCTATTCGCAGGCTCATTGTCGGCAACGTCACAATGGCCTGGATCTCAACAGAGCCTTACCCTGGGTATCGTCATGATTTCACTGAGAGTACATCTACAATCGTCCACAAGTCTAAACCTGACGAAATGCCCTTCTAGAACCTTGAGCGTGTCTTCACTGTCAACGTTGATTGTAACGTCTCCTCTTTTATCCGCGTCCTCCGCTATCGATTTCGCGGCACTCGTTACCACCAGAAGCTCAGCCTGGAAAACGCTGCACTTGTCCTGAAGTCTGTATGACATCACTTCTTCCATATTGATTACCTAAACACCAGCCCCGGTGACCACTTCCATCTTCGATCCATTAGTGAAAACTGAACACCCCTCATACGGCCTTTTGGATCCATTCTTTGTCTCCCGGAAACACTATCTGGGTCATGATCCTAAGGTCACTGCCAAATAGCCCGTCCACCCAATATTGTATTTAACTTTGTGTCAAATAAAACATTTGTCTATTTAACAATCCAACAACGTTGAGCCTTCAAATATATAGAAGAACTACAGGTTTCAAAGATCAATGTTACCATATGGCAACCAAATATTGAAAGGGTGAGAGAAATAATATTCCAGAAAACATTTTTAGTGGCAATTTAACATTAACGTTTTTGTTCTTATTATGAAAAGTGAGTTAATTGTACCCATTGTGGTCTAAGTCCCTTATATGTTAGTGGTACCCCCCTCCCTGTATCTTAGGTTATAAATACCTATTTTGTTTTTACAAATTTTGCATATGTTTCTGACCATTAAAATAAAAAAAAAATTATTTTTAGTTGACAGACTTTTGCTTTAAAAACATTCTTGTAACAAATTAATAAGGTGCGTTAAAAATAAAAAAAAATTTAATTGCATTTTTTATGCTCTTAACTTAAACACAAAAACAAGGTCCTGATCAAAATCCATAAAGACTTATAATGAATTTAATAAAATGATTGATGGAAGTTGTTAAAAAACTTCCAAAAAAGGCAGTTTTTCAAATGAATGAGTTTGCCTTTTGACGTTTGCTTTCTTATCTTTTTAAAAAGTTCTTATTTAATTTTAAAATATGATTGATATTTTTAATTTTACTTAAAAGCACATATGAGTATACACGTACATGTTCATACATACATAAATATATTATAGCAACATATACACTTTGACGAGTTGTAGTCAAAAAGAAATTCTTTTAAAAGTTATTATCTCATTTATGCGTGTATTAATTCCCATGGGTATTTAAAAATTTTAAAAGAAATAACAAATACATACTCATCTGCAACATAATCCCTGTGGTTCATGCTTAAATACTCATAAGACTTAAGAAATTGAGAGATAAATAAGGGAATTTCCAATTTAAATTCTTAAAATATATTCTCGCTTTTTGGGATATCTTCGTTTTAAATTAAATAACTAGAAGTTTATTATTAAAACATCTGTTACTTAAAATTGTTCAATTGCTATTATAGGTTCAACAGGGATTTGTTTTTGTATTAATGATTTAATTTTGAACCCACATTCCTACAGTCTTGTAACATTTTATAAAAAGTTGAGAAGACGGTTCACATACCAAAAGTTTAAAAAAGATATTTTGTTGTTTAAAATACAAAAGAATGTTAATAAAATTAAAACATATTTTCTTTTAAAATTTTCTAAAAAAGTTATTATAAATTGCTTATATACTTAAAGCATATTATTCGCTTATAAGTATTCGTTAAAAACCTTTAATCGATTTTTAGGTTCTTTAAATTAAAACAACATTTTTCATAATACCTAAGCAGCAGTAGAACTACACGATTCGGTTATTATTGCCCATAACCAGGGTTGGGCAAAAATATGCTTTGCTGTATTTAAAATACAAAATACTTGTTCCAGTGGTATTTCAAATACAAAATACTAAATACTTTCAAGTTGAGTATTTAAAATATAAAATACAAAATACTTTTATAACCACTTACAGATTAGAATTTCCTTTCATGAACACTAGATTTTTAAAAGTATCATCAGATAAGCAGCCTCTTGTTGGAGAATATATAAATGCTGCTAAAGAAAACAATCTTTCTACAGGTCCTGATGAACACAAACTAGTGTTAAATTTTATGAAAACATTTCTTATATTTAGGTAGCCCTTAAGACTGGAAAGATCCTTACTTTTGTCATTTAGAAAGTTGACTAACTCCAACTCCAAATACTTAAGAGCAAATAGTTAATTGAAATCAGTAAGATCAGCCAACTACAAGCTGAGATATAGGAAAAAGCCTGAGATTTTTTATGCATATATTTCTATGTACCTTGGCTGCCCAATGGCTAGGTTAGCTGAATCACCCGGATAAAAGAAATAAGGTACAGCTTAAGCCCGTTTATTTGGGGTCGTATTACAACAATCTAATAGATGAACGTAAAAAAAAGCCTTTAGTTTACCTATCATAAGTATTATGAATATGAATTAAGAACCCTTATTGAAATAGGAAAATTATCAAAGTTAAAGCTGCCGTTTAAATTGAATGGTAAAATAAACAAAAACAAATTCAAAATTCTATTTATAGCTCGCATAAGCCTTGTGACATGATTCGTACAACACGTACTCTTTTTCAGATTATTGGGTAATTTACAAATTAGCCAGAGATATACAAAAGTGATTAGTAAAAAAACAAGTAAAAACACTTTGTTCGGCTATGCCGAATCTAATTTAGCCTTCACATTTATCTTTTCGTATACCCAGCCATCTAATCTATTTAAGGTTTCGTACCGCAAATACAATAATAAAAATACTTTGTGCCGGCCCGGCACGTTACAAATATCAGTTTCGTATAAAATTTTAAATTTTTCTGTCATTTCACCGTTCAAACACAAAAGAGAAACGCAGAGAGCAAATTTCTTGAATTTGCCTTGCTATTATCTTGCTTAGTGTGTCCTGGGAAATTGTAACATTTTTCAATTTTGCTAATGACAACTTTTTGTATAACAAAAAAATGTATTTTGCAAAAATGTATTTTGACACCAAAAGTATTTGAAATACAAAATACTTCAGTGTTGGGTTTTTAAAATACAGAGTACAAAATACATTAAAAGGTGGTATTTCAAATACGTATTTCAAATACAAGTATTTCAAATAATGACCAATCCTGCCCATAACAAAACTAATTATGTAACAGGTCATATTACACCCAAGGGTTCTGCTTACGATGGCCCTTGTAATACTTTAAGTAATAACCAACGGTTATCTAAATGTATTAGGGAAAACAAAAATCTAAGCAGCTTATATAGAAAGCGAACGAAATGCATTTAGGCAAATTTAACCTACACAAAACTCCATAAATAAAGTTTTGTTATAATTGCAAAACATATAATTATACATAATTTTTAAGAAAAAAACATAAAATAAAATTAAGAACAACGTAAATGCCTAAACAACACTGCAACACTGCTTTAAATGGACGTGGCACTGTCAGTTGCAACTTTACTGTCCCTTCAAAACTTTACAAATAATCAGCTTTTACCATTGTTTTTATATAACCATACATTGTGTCTAACAGCCAAGTTTATTGGCTTCCTTCATGTGAAAGTGATGTGACAATTATGCTGCCATCAATGTGATGTTCATAAATTTAAAGGTAGTAAAACTGTAAGTGTTCAGGCAATAAAGAACTGTTGGGATGTTACTTAAGTGTATGAGAAGTTGGTTGTTGCTTTATATCTTGTTGGCATAATTTAATGATTAACATACGTACAAACACAAACATAAAACTCAGACTCATACAGTATTAAAATATACTTTTCCTTCGTTCATTTTATTGTTGGTAAACAAGTTGATGTTTTCGTTGCTTTATTTTTTATGTAAATAAATACCGGCATTTGTAAGTGTGTGTGTAAGTGAAAGTGTATGAAATTTACCTGCCAGTAGTTTATTGTATTTAAATTACTTTTGTACATTAAGTTGGTTATTAAAAAAAAAATGTGCCATTAATAATTATAATAAAATCGTTACATTACCATGTGCCCATATTAGGGAGTTAAGTAAGAAATAACTTTTCAGAGATGAAGAATAATGACTAAACATGTTGCTATACTTGCGAAAATTTTATTAAAGAATATGCTTATTTTTAACATTTTAATTTTAGCGGCTTTGTATCTTTATTTGATTACGTTATGTTTATTTCATGTAAGTAGTTGCCTTTTAAGTTACTGCCCTAATGAAAATATTTAATATATGAATATGAATTATAATGGACTTTTAGTTGCCAGTGAAAAATTGTTTTAAATTATCTTATGAAGATGATGATGAAGTAATCGTATAAAGAAGTTGAAGGTAATTGTGCTAAAGGCTTTTCAGAATTAATAAAGATGAAAACTTCAAAAGGTTTGCTGTTGACTGGCCATAAATTAAACAGTGGATACAGTGGCGATTAGCAGTAATTGTTGGCAAATGCAACGGCTTCCCGTAAGTGTTTTTAAAAATTCCGTAATAAGCATTTCTGTGAGGGAATGCAAAATTATTTTATATTAATTTTTTTGTGAACCATTGAGCATATACAACAATGGAGTTAATTTTAAAACAAGTTTTAAAGCTCTAAAAATTAAATACTCTAAGGCTGGCCCACTTAGAAAAGTGGAATTATATTTTAGTAAAAAAAACCTTAGAAAGGCTTTTGTTTGAGTCTTTGGCATAATATATTTTATATAACCAAAAAAATTTAACAACCAAACTTGTAGCCTATAGACTTCTGTAGGCATGCACATGCATGCAAAATATGTACATATGTGTTCATTATTAACCCTTATGTCTACAACCGCCTACCCGGGTATGTTTTCAGTTTTCAATTCGATATAACTTCGCACCCTGGTAAGATATCGGTTTGAAATTTTTAATATGCTTCTAAAATATTATTTTTTAACTTGTAAAAATTAATTTGAAAAAAAATCTTTTTGAGGGGCAAATCTATAGGCCGTTTTTAAAACATACCCCTTAAACATACAAAAGACTTACCTGGGTAGGCACTAAGGATTCATGATTTTTTTTAATGTACCAAAATATATTGGCTTTTTATTTTAAAATAATAACGTTTTATACTTTTATTTTATTTGTAAAAAAAAGACTAGAACATTTTTAAAGAGTTTACATTTTTTTTTTTTTAGTTTCAGAGAACATTACAAATAGTAATATCCTCTGAATGTTGTGCACCTGCTAGCTTTTGACATTTTTGCAAGATTTTCTTGTTGGTCTCGTTTTTTCACCAACATAACGATTTATATATTACTTAGGTCTTTAAGAATGATCTCGTTCTTCTGCAGCACGAACTGCGTAGTTTTCTGATATCACTGGATAGCCTAAAATACTTTTTTTTTCCACCACTGGGCGAAAAATGCTTCATTTTTTTCATTGAGGATTTTGTGAGCAGCGTTCAATTTGCTTCATAGTTTACTCAGCTGTTGGAGAAATATTATTCTACAATTTGTTGATACTTTTAGATGCGGGTTATTTTCAGTATATATAATATAGCTGCAAATTCTGCCACCTCAAAAATAATATAAAAAAAAATGCTTAAGGTCATCTATTAGTTGTTCTCTTTGTTGTGTATTCTTCTAGACATTTGTCCATATTATCAACTCTACCTTTGTTTTTATTGTAATGCAATATTCATATTGGTTTACTTTTTGAACCTGGAAATTACTGCTCTAGTGAGTTGAGATAAGCACAACCGATTTGTTTTTTTTTTGAAATATGGGAGCACGTACTAATATTATTGCTGAATCCAAAAATTGATGGCTCAACTACTCTTCCTTTTGGGGTTGAGAACTCAGCTGGAACAAATGCTCGGAGTTTCCTTACTGTTTCCAATAATGATAAATTGTGGTCTGACATTAACGTAAAAGTCAAACCGAAACTTTAAAATTTGTCACAAATGACGTTTTGACTTTCTTGAAAGAGATAACAAATCTTTAGCAACTCGTTTGCTTTGATTTTTTTTCTCTTTCCCCAGAAGGCGCCAAGCCATTAGATTGCCCTCTGAGTGGATAGGAAGTATTAGCGACGTTATTTGTCATGTAAAGGGTTGCAGTTAACTAAAACTGGCGATAAAAACATGAAACAAACGATATGTCAGAAAAATCCCTTACCAAACAGCAATGCTTTCCCGGGTATGATGGTTGTATGTTTGACAAACAATTTTTGGTTGTAGACATAAAGGTTAAACATTATTTTGTATAAACAAAATTTTAATTTTTTTTCAAAATAAACTTAAATAAATATGAATATAAAGTTAATTAAACCAAAAGTGTAAAAGATTAAGAAGAGTTAGTATTTGCCAGTAGAGAGACAGACATTTGAAATCAAATGAATATGCAGGTAATTTAGATTGAGCTTTAATATTTTATACAGTTGAATTTTCAATAAGTTGGTTGTAGGGTTTTTGTCATTGATTTGTGAATTTAAAAAAATTTATTGATAGGTGCTTATCATTATTTTAAGACCATTAAAAATTAAATAATTTTCCACTTCTTGTTGTATTTTAGCGTTTTAATCTTATTTCTATTGATACGGTTTTTATGATAATTTCCTATAAATAATTTAAGTGTTCTATCTAAGTTAACCCTTTATTAAAAAACTTATCTCTAAATAGAAATAGTATTGACTAATTTATATAAATTTTATAATTTTTTATAATTTTTTACATAAAATAATTTTATATTTTATTATTATTTTTATTATTATTATTATTATTATTATTATTATTATTATTATTACATATTATTATTATTATTATTATTATTATTATTATTATTATTATTATTATTATTATTATCCAAAATATCCTATTGTAAATATAAGCCACAACTGCAAGTGGTAGCAAATTGTTTATGGTTTTTTTAATATTTGTTTATTATATAGTTTAACTGCTTTTGGCAAATACCTCTTTTGCTCTTTTTCAGTTGGGCACTTAAAGATTTTAAATAAACTGTATTTTATTGCATAAATTATTAATGCAATTTAGAATAGTTATACATTTCATTTATTTATCCTTTTGTTTATTTATATATTTATTAATTTTTTTTTATATAACATAAATTCTTAGCTTGTCATGACCACAATGATATATGTACAATTTAACACTTACCAACAATAAATGACAGACGAAATAAGGAAAACATCAAAGCCTGATATGTATGTATGTAAGTATGTATATGAGACCAAACGTATAAACCAAAATAAAATAAGAAGGATACACATTCAGAAACTTACTAAAGTATTCTTATATCAGCCAAACAAACATTTTAAAACATATCTACGTACAAACATTTATTAGGGCGTATCGTTAAAAAGCTGACCTAAAAACTAACCTAGTTCGAACTAAGGCAAGTGTTATATATAAAAAAATGAAAAAAATTAAAAAAAAACTAAGAAAATATATCAAATAACTTTTGAATGGATAGACTGTTTTCAGTTGTATAAAACTAAAAAAACAAATATTTTAGAAAGAATATTTAAAAAAAAATTAAAAATATTGCCTACGTTTTCTTAATTCTAAGGCATATATTGTTATTTTTATTAATTCTACTTTTTAAAAATTTTTATATTAAAACGATTTTTTACAAAGGCGACAAGAAAAATCATTATTTGCATGAAACATCCTAATGTATGTTATACATATGTGCATACACATACGTACACTTACTTCTTTTTTTGTTCCCTAGGATACGGGTACTGCAATCCATCACAATGGCAAAGTACACAAATTACACATACATTAATAAATAAAACCTAAAAATAACATACAAACATACTTATGTCAAAAAGCTGCGAGACTTTCCCAACAAACACTGACCATAAGAGAAATACGTATTTTTTAACAACTTTTTTAAATATTTTAATTATTTTAAAATATTTTCCATGTTTAAACACTTGAACATTTTTTTTATTACTTGTTACAAAATTACTTTCCACGTTAACGCCAAGTCTCATAACACTACACTAATACAAGATCGACCATCCTAGTTGGACGTGACTGAGATATATATCCAAGTCCCAGGCCAAAATACTGTATAGAGCTTCGAGTTATCATGAAATGCTTATCAGGGCACTAGTAAATAAAACCGACTTAAGCTTTGGTATGGATAACCAAAGCTTGATAAAAGGCATTTATTCCGGAATGACCAGATGTAGTGTTGAAATGCAAAAAATGACTAATATTTTTTTAAAATGTGACCAACTAACTATTCACTTTAAAAGTGATGGAACATTCTGCATTAATCGCCAATAAACCGGCAACCTATGTGGTGTTTAAAGCCAGCAAAAAGCAGGTCCTTGACCTAATATACCTTAGGCGTTTCATTGCAATAGAAGCTTATTTATAGGAGCTTGTAGAAACCGTCCCTATGGCAGAGAAACAAGCCGATCGGCTCAGAGCCGGCTTCTAGCCGCCGCCGGTATATTTTCGATAGCCGCGCCGCCGCCGATTTATATTGGCTCAAAAGCTGAGCCGGCGCAAGCATAGCCGCCGAGTAAATCAGCTCCGCTGCTACATTGTATGTAAGGTGGCAATGCTTTTTTCTTACATATATGCGTTAAATAGGTACAGAATGTAAAAATAATATTAATGTTTGCACTTATGTAAATTTTTCTAGATAAAAGTGCCGTTAGCTTATATTATTAAAAAGTGAAGCGTCTAGTTTTTAAAATTTTAAGTGTTGTTAAAAATTTTAAAAATGTGCAAAAGACAATAATTATTATAATACATTTATGGTTATTTATTTGAACTTTTTCTATATATCTTATAATTATGTCTATTTATTCGGCTTAAGTTCATTATTAAAAATGTGATAGCTAGGAATTGAAATTTTTATTAAAAATTAAGTAATTCCGATACTATACGAGTGTAATGCATTTTCCATTCTTAGCTATCACATTTTTAGTAATGAACTTAAGCCGAATAAATAACCATAAATGTATTACAAACACATGGCTCAATGTAAAATTATGAATAGAAAAATTATCGAAATAATAATAATTATTATATTATATTTAATAAAAAATAAAGAGCAGTCTTCGGAAGAAGAAAATTCTGAAGAAGTGCAAACCCCTCAAAAGGAAATTAGTTATTATCAGAACCTCTTAGCAAACAAAAGGTTTTGCAAAAATTGTGACAACCAGTGGTGGTGCTGAATGTTGGCGATATTTTGGAAAGCTTTATGTGTCCAAAAATGTCGTGTTAAAAAGACAAGTTCAAGGTGTATTGGTTATATCACTTGCCTAATGTTATTTCATCATACAGTATTTAGTACTGTGGTTCAGTATCTTATTTTAACGATATTTGCATCGTTTAAATAGGTTAACAAGAAATATTTCGATTTTCCGATTCAATTAAGTTTTTTAACGATATTTGCTATTGTTAAAGAAAGCTGTTATTGTTAAGTAAACAGCAAAATGCTTTAACGATGTTAACAATCACTAGTTAATTTAATGACAATAATTTTTGTTTGTTAATTTTATCGACAAAAGTTATTTTTGTGTTTTAGAACGACGTTTAAATATTTAGTAGTTTATTATTATTATTTTGCCTTTCGTTCTTTTGAAATTTATTTTATAGCCACTTTATTGAAAAAAAAATATATACAAAAATCAAGTTGTTCACTATCTTTAAACATTTCTTAGTGAATTACTTAACCGTAGCTGCAAACGACAATTTCTGTCGATAAATATAACGATCGTTAAAAGTTACTGAATGGCACTACAGGTTGCTGACAACTCTCAAAGGTATTGTATGAAATAGTACACTTGAGCCGACATTTAAGCCGCCGCCGTCAATTTTGTCTAAGCGCCGCCGCCGCCGACTGATTAAGTTTGCGCCGCCGCCGCCGATCATTTGACATCGGCTTGTTTCTCTGCCCTATGGTACTGTGGAGAGAGGAAGCGGAATAATTAAAAGCCTCTGCAGCCACTCAAATAAGGAAAAGATTGGAGAAATCCTAAAAACGAAGAAACCTTAATTAACCAACGTGATATGTGCTACTGGATAACTATAACTTACAAACACATCTCCCTCCAACAGTGGTGGCGGGGAACTACAATTTAGTGGCATATAGGACGGCAACCGATTTAATGATGCACTTTCACAGGGTTCAATGTTTTAGGTCTCACGTTATACTAGATGTCGCTCGCTTAAGTTTTCCTTACGCTTTTAAGTCTCTTAAGTCCTTCCCCTAACCCATAATCTAACATTACCTAGTCACTACTTACCTACTAATATGAAGTGTTCTTTATGTGCTTAAGGAAATAATAAATTTAAGAGCTTCTTGCTTGTTGGGTTAAGGATTCTCAACAAAAAAAAGACATTCCAACCCAAAAGCATGTTTGTGTGTTTACAATACAAAACAACAGTTTTATCTCCCTTTACACTTTAAGTTTTTTTAAGAGTCCTTGACTGTGCTCCTTTTTCAAATTTCTGTTGTTGAAATTGTTCGTAAAAAAAAATGAAAATAAATATCCTTTATATTGACCAGTTCTTTCCTATTGTTATATGCTCTCTAGATTGTTTGCTACCACTACAAGTATAACAATAAATAAATTCTTAAAATGAATAAAATTTTTACAAACAATTTTCTTGAAGTTTCAATTTGATAAAAGTTAAATGCACTTGTATAGCAAAATTACGAAACAAAATTTATGAATCTTTTTCTATTTAACTGCTATAACTACTATGACAGTCACCTAGTAACCATGTATAAGCCACTACTATTACCTCAGCAATATTCGTTTTACTTTGGGGTTTTATTACTTGCTTTTTGGTGGCATTGCTGACATTTGATATTTTATTTTGTTCAATTTGTTTACGTAAGAGCGTTGTGATGAAAAAATTTATCGTTTTCAATGACAAGCTGATAAAATTTTCAGTTGCAGTTGGTCATTAGTTGGTAAAAAATATAAAAATTGTGCTCTGCGGGTGCAAGGATTTTTTTAAATATAAATAAAGTACATGTCGTTATTTTAAACCGAAAAACTTTGTTTTACGGGGAAAAAAATATAATAAAAAACATTCGCAACAATAAAATGCAAAGATCCATTGTCCTAGATTTTTATTTATTGCAAACGCTTTTGTTTTACCACCATAACAAACGTATTTTTAAATCCATTATTAACTGTTAAAATAACAAAAAAAAAAATTTTGTTTTTATTTAAGCTATAAAAATTTAATTATATGCAGTTAAACTATTTGATATAACCCTATAAATTTTTATATAAATATTTTGTTTTTATGTCTTGCGGATACAGTTGCAGGTGGAAATAAGCAAGAGGAAAAAACAAACACAAATCACAGAAACCCTTTTTATGAAAATTAAAAATAATCTACGATAGAAAATTATTTTACAAAAACAGACTTGGTTAGGTCAAAGCAAGCATATGAAGAAAGAAGAGAGAAGCAAAAACTAGCCCACCCCCTTGACTGTTCTACTTCGTTCCCTTTGCCATATATTCGGAAGAGTGAGATATTACAATAATCGCTTACTGCAGCCCTTAATTAGGGATGATATATTAGATAGGTTTTTATATCCCCATGGGACAAAATATCGATTTTTCTGACCCTAAATATAGTAAGCCAGATGAAAACATAAGAAATACTCAGTGTTATCATCCACCTCTTCACTGCCCCTAAAAAGTCTTTGAAAAGCAGTCTCTGTCTACTAGTAGGGTTGCACTGAAAATTACGCGCCTAAATTTTTCACAAAAATTAGTCACAGGGTTTTTGATACGTTTAATGGGAAGAAATAGAAATGCCCCAGTGGTAGTCAACTGCCCAATCTTTAATTTTGGTACCATTTTCCGCTTGTGTGTTAGCAACGCAGTTCCCTGCATTAATCCAACCTTTCCGCATTCATAGCAATACAGTTTACGGATATAGGATATTCCTATATAGGGTGTAAGGTATAAATTAGCCAGGGAGCTAAAGACGATGTTTATATATATATAGTCCATGAAATTCCAATAAAAAACATAGAGCCTGGGGAATGAAGTCTTTTACAGAGGCTGAAAGCTCTCCGTGTGCTATTTACTTGGAGATAACAAGAAGTGATTCCCTTGCTAAAGTTTCCAAGCAGCTCACCACTTCCGATCTTAGACCAAACTTTAAATTGTAATGCCCTTCAAGAACTCGCATTTCGGCAGCTAGAGTGAGAAGGCGAACTGGCAGTGAGGTAACCTGAATTGCATGCTAACAGCGATTTATCTCAGGCAATTAGGTGGCAAACGATCGTACAGGGTCACTGAAACTTAATTCCTCCCTCCACCTGGGGAAGAAGTCTGACTGGGGACTACCATTGTCAGCCCCAGCACCAGTCTAGGACGCAATCCGCTAATCTTTTTCCGATAATAAAACCGAAAACCATGTGCCTGTCGGTAAAAATCCTGATATATCTGCCAAACATCCTTCAGTACAGCCACCAGTAACTACATACAGACAAAGGACAAAAAATTCTAATAAACAATGTACTTTAATATCATTACAATATGAAATATATTTCACAGTTAAATTTCTACAGAAGGGTAGAACATAAGGAGGAACTTTTTATAAAACGGTAAACTTGCCAGGCTTTAACTATGAAAAAAGATTTTTGTTTTTCGGGGTACTTTTTAAATCCAGAAACCAGTACGGAAAATATACTTCAAACTAATGTCTAAAAAAAATGTTATAACATAATTCAATGCCTAAATAAATGTCATTTGCTGGGTACTAGGTACTAGGAAAATACTTCCAATACGAATAATGTTTAGGTAAAATCCACATCATTATACAAAAATGCAAAATCTGTAATGGCGTATGAATAAAGGTAAAATCAAAATTTTCTTTAATCCTTTAAAAATTATGGTAATAAAAGAAAAAGCTCTGGAAGTTTGACTCATTAAAAATATTTTACTGTTTTGTGCTTAAGCTAAATTAAATACAAACGCAGTGTAATAAGGCTATTAGGTGATCAAAAAATGATTCAAACTGACTTTTAATGCCACGAAAAAAGGAGTCGAAAATACTCTAAGCCAGCGATCGGCACAGTAATACATTTATAGGTTTTGATTGTGTTGATAGTCTGTTTCTTCGCGAAATTATATGTCATAAGGGTGGCCATAGTGGAAAGTTTTAAAAATTAAGCCGCTACTGTTTAAGTAAAATTTTCATAAATGCAAAATTATTTTGCCATACTACTTAGTCTTGTAAAATCCCATAAATATCAAATATATTTTGACAATATTTTATGCGAATAAGACCTTTGACATGTCTATAACTTAGCTCGTTTCTGATTTAACTTTTAACTATTTTTTATAACGAAAGTGAAGACTCGCAGATATAAGTTAAACCAATTATTAAATGTAATTTAGAAATTTGTCCATTAAACGTATTGAATATCGTAGCTGTTTAGACAAGAGACTACAAAACCTATTTTTTTTATTCTTACTCTCTTCAATGCTCAAAAAGCACGCACACACGTGTGCGACCTCACGGATCACATTTTCCGTATTTTTATTAGCGCAGTAGAGTCAAAATTCAAAAAATTCAAAAATCTCCGGCTGGGCATAAACGCAAAAAAGACTTATGAATATGTATGTATATGTGTACAAATAATATATGTACGTATGAATGTATGTAATTGGTAATTTGTTTTGCTCAATAATAATACATTATTAAAAGATAAGTACATTAATGCTAAGTAGTCAAGTTGTTTGCTAAAACTAATTTGCTTTTTAAGAAACAAAAACATTGTTTCATAGCTCCCATTTTTGTATTATAATAAACATATACAGATACATGAACATACATATACGCCAATGTTCCCATAAATTGCCTACATCTTATCCCTATTAATTACTTATACTTACTAATATATGTATATATATGTAAGCACACATACATTCATACACACAAATTTACATATAATATTAGTTAACTTAGTAAAACACTAATTGCTTGTATGCTTCCGCTAATAACGTTTTACAACAATTATTAACATGAATTTTACCATAACGGCAACAACAACACGCCAACAATAGCCCGCCACCATTTCTATGTATATTTTGGTAAGAATAAACAAAATTAAATCTAAAAATGTTTCAAGTAATTTAAATGAAATTATGGACGTGTTAAATTTCATCTACTTTATTTTAAAGTTTTTAAAGTTCATAAGAACACCAAACAGCCTTGTTTTATTTATTTCTTTAATTAGTTAAACCTTAATTTCATTTCTTACAAACTTTTTTGATGTGACATCTTACTTAAGTTGTTGCTCAATTCATTTTTAATTCATTTCAAAAGAAAATTAAAAATGCTTAAAAAAGACTAAAAAAAAAACTAGATCAAAGTTGTTGGCGATGAATTAATTTTAAGTGCGTGGCCCATAACAACAAGTTGTGCGACAGCGGAATTCAGACAACAAAATAACTTTGAATTTAAGTGAACCCCAAACAATGTTTGGCTTTAGTCAGACATTTTCAAAGGAATCTAAGAAAAATTATTATTGTAGATTAGTTTTAATTACTTGTTGTTGTAGTTGCTTGGTGGCCTGGCTTGTAACTTCATTAAACATTTCCCTCGTGTATTACAACAATAACAGCAACTGCCTCCCATAATAAAATATAAAACAAACATTTTCAAATATTAAGCCTTAAAAGTGACTACACACAAAAAATAAACCAAGTAATCTTTACTTAAGTGAAGCCGTAGAGGTACAATATTCTTACTTCTAGCCTTGTTAAGGCCAAAAAAAGGATGGATTTTAATTGGAAAACGTACTTGATCTAATATTGAAAAGATTGATTTAAGCGTAAAAGGGATTTACCCAAAAATGAGACGTAATTCTATTTTATTTTATTTTATTTAATTTTATTTAATTTTATTTAATTTTATTTTATTTTATTTTATTTTATTTTATTTTATTTTATTTTATTTTATTTTATTTTATTTTATTTTATTTTATTTTATTTTATTTTATTTTATTTTATTTTATTTTATTTCATTTTATTTCATTTTATTTCATTTTATTTTATTTTATTTTATTTTATTTTATTTTATTTTATTTTATTTTATTTTATTTTATTTTATTTTATTTTATTTTATTTTATTTTATTTTATTTTATTTTATTTTATTTTATTTTATTTTATTTTATTTTATTTTATTTTATTTTATTTTATTTTATTTTATTTTATTTTATTTTATTTTATTTTATTTTATTTTATTTTATTTTATTTTATTTTATTTTATTTTATTTTATTTTATTTTATTTTATTTTATTTTATTTTATTTTATTTTATTTTATTTTATTTTATTTTATTTTATTTTATTTTATTTTATTTTATTTTATTTTATTTTATTTTATTTTATTTTATTTTATTTTATTTTATTTTATTTTATTTTATTTTATTTTATTTTATTTTATTTTATTTTATTTTATTTTATTTTATTTTATTTTATTTTATTTTATTTTATTTTATTTTATTTTATTTTATTTTATTTTATTTTATTTTATTTTATTTTATTTTATTTTATTTTATTTTATTTTATTTTATTTTATTTTATTTTATTTTATTTTATTTTATTTTATTTTATTTTATTTTATTTTATTTTATTTTATTTTATTTTATTTTATTTTATTTTATTTTATTTTATTTTATTTTATTTTATTTTATTTTATTTTATTTTATTTTATTTTATTTTATTTTTTTTTTTATACATATTTAATATTTATGGCTAAAATTTTTTGTTGTACTTGCCGTAGCTGGGATTTGAACCTGGGACTCTCCAAACTCTTACGCCAGCACCCTTCCATCTAGGCCACCTAGACCCTTTTGAATGTTTAAATAAATTAAAAAACAACAAGTTTTTGGATAAATTAAATAAAAAAATTTTAGTTTTAGAATGTGTTTGTTCTTTCTGTGTATAATTAAAAAAAATCTTTTGATATTTGCTTACATTCTACACAACAAAGATAATAAAAGCGCAACGTTTAGGGCCTTGTTGTAAAACCAAAACTTGTTAACTAATAAAAGCAAAATAAAATATTTAAACATTTTTAGGTCTCTAACACAAACTCACGTGCAGCAGAAATAAAGTAACGGAAGTTATAATAAAATGAGTGAAATCCGGTAACCACGAGAATCGTGTAATGAACATTCTGCGAAATAGCAACAACCCTTTACTCAAGGGAACAATACATAAATAAAAAAAAACAACTGAAACACATAAAAATTGCGTAGACATTTTTGTGCTCGTTGCTGAATTTTATATCAGTTTTGCTTGGTTTAGTTAAAACAATTCTCAAATCATTTGTTACTGTTAATAACATTTAAAATAATATGTTCGGTCTGTGCTGGGACTAGGCGGTATCGTGGGGGTAGAAACTCGTAAGCAAATTGCCAAATTTGTTTCTCTTTTTCTTTTGAAAACTTACCTTGTGCACATAAAAAAACATTGGTAATTTCCGTTTCATAAAACATGATTTTATTTCAATGATAAAACAACACGAAGTAAATAAAAAAATATTTTATTCGCACTTTTATGACATGTTTGTTTTATGATGTTTTATGTGCGTATTTGTTTTATTTACAAACACATACAGGTGCATATCTGGCTTGAGTACTGTATTCAAATTCATATATGAAAGCAGTAAAAAAAGTAAAAGCCCTATATTTAGCTGTGCCGAATCTTGTATGCCCTTCAAATTGGTCTTATTTTGTACCCATCGATCTGATCTAACTAGTGGATTTCGAACTAAAAATATTACAATAAAATTGCCTTCTGCCAGGTTTTAAATCGATGATTATTCTAGTTTTTGAAATGAGCGATGCTTCTTCCAGGTTTCTATTAAGCAAATTTTTGAAATACCTTGTAAAAGGTTTGAGATCGAAGGATTTAACATGCGTTTGTATGGGCGAATCCGTTCTCTTGCATTTATCCAATTAATTTTTTTCAAATATGTAGGCATGCGGCTCAGCTTCTCCTTGTATTAAATTTAAGGTCTAAAGCTGCTTTAGTCTCTGAGGTATATTGTACAATATTTTTTATAAAATGCGTTTATTTTTATGGATGCTGCCACTCCCCTAGCTCCGATCTAAGCCGTTTTTTACATCTATGCATTACTGCACAAATACTTTAATGGGAAATTTAAAAGCTGTTATAGTTTCCTAAATATAGTGTATCAAAAATATTATAAAAAGTGTTTATATGTATGGGGGCTGTTCCCTGCCCATACTGTTGTGCAGTAGCTTATTATAGGATTTGAGGTCAATAGCTGTTCTAGTTCCTGGTATCTAATGTGTTAAAAATGTCTTAAAAATATTTCTTTTTTTGTAGAGGGTGCTGTGCTCTCCGCTTTCATTTAAAAAATTTTTTTCCAACGTGTAAGCATTGCTAAAAAAAATTTTTTTTGTAGGATGTTTGAAGTCTTTAGCTGTTAGATATTCCGTAATAATAAATTTTATAATTGTTTTTGATATATAGGCTTTTTTCCCCTCCTCCTCCGTCTCTGCTTCTACCCATTTAATTATTTTTCAAATGTATGCATTACACTGGAACTACTTGTACCTGGTTCCATGGTTATAGCTGTTATAGTTTCTCGAATAAACACATGAAAATTTTACAAAACTGTTTGAACTTTTAGAAGAAATGCCTCTTATTTGAAAAAATCTTGTAGCTTAGTTCCCCACCAATAAAGTAAATGTGTGAAGTTCTGTGACAACAGTGGCTTTATTTTTTGAGATAAAGAGGGAAATATGAATTGATTTTGTTCCAACAAAAAAAATGATTGTTTAAAGATTTAACTTATATCTCTGTTCGTAGCCAATCGATCTTTCTTATTTGAAATATTGTTCTACCTAAGAATATTTCTTCTGATAGTATGAGGTAATAACGTTTTTCGTCCGAATTTATTTCGCTCCGGAAACTTGACTTCAACAGACGGACAGATGGACAGACAAATAAACGGAGAGACGGATTGACAAACATAGCTAAATTGACTTCCCTATTTATGAGGATCCAGAAAATATATTTTTAATGGGGACACAAATGGATATTAACGAAATTACAAACAAAAGGACAAACTGATATATACCCATTATCACCAGGTGAAGGGTATTAAAATAAAAGGCAATAAATAGTAGCGTATGTGAAGGGGCTCAGTATATGTGTGTGTGCGCTGTTGTTTTTTTTAGAAATTAACATACTTCTTATAATAAACATTGTAGGGTAAAATTATTGTTATTTATTTCTTAAAAAATATTTCACACATAAAGATTTCCAGTTAAGTTAAAAAAAATTAATTAATTTGTTATTTCAAGCAAAAGTTATTTTATCTTAGACCTTATTTTTTCCGCCTTTTGTAATTAACCTCAGATGTGCACCTTAAAATTATTTTTTTTATTACAGATAGCATTTATTTTTGTTTCTTATATTTTTTTTCTGGTTTCCCAGACAATTCTCTGTGTGAAAATTATTTAAAAAGTAACAGCTGCCTGTTTGCGTTTGATTCTTTTTATGTAACTTAAATATAAATTCAAAGTTTTTCTTTTGAAGATTTTCTTTGTGTTTTTGTATCAAATAGTAGATTTGCTTCAAAGTTATCAAAGCGAAAATCCACGTTCTGAGGCGACAAACTTTTTTTACCTAAAAGATCCTTAATTCAATATATAAAATAAAGAGCAGACAGGCTGCTAGTCTAAAGCCAAGTGCGATAATTGTTTTTCTTCCACGTACAAAATTATTTTTACCTGCAATAATAAATAGGAGTTAAAGTATGTTTTTATTTTTTTTCCTTCAAAAGAAAAAGCCCTCCATATCCAGAAAAATATAATTATTTTTAACTTTAAAGTTCTTGTGAGTACCTTCAATAAATAATCTTATTTAAGCCAAACATAACTAGTTATTCCGCAATGTTAAAAATATGTTTAACAGTTCGCTGATGACTGATGATCAGAAAATTAAAATTTAAAAATATAACAAAAGCGAGACAAAACCAATGCATGCAAAAGCATGCTGCCTTCATACTCATCTTAATAGAGATGAATAAGGCAAACATGAAAAAAGTGAAGAGATGAAGAATAAATAAAATAAAATGCGTTGCCATGATATGAAAAAATGGCAGGCCGAAAATTTCGTTCTAACCCAAGAATTAACAATTGTTAAATGAGAGTATGTGTAAAATACAAATTAGTATTTCCGTATTCAAATTTCAATTAACACTTGGGTTAAATAAAAGATATTTACTACCAATGCTCAGTACCGAACAAAGAGTGCTGATGAGGAGTTGTAGCGGGCTCTGAAAATGCATTCCACTCGGCTAGTGTCGGGAAACTAAACATTTTCAAAATATTTGTTCAACAAAAATCTTATCACAATAAAACTTGAACCAATTAGCCTGATAAAATATAAAAGGAAATTTTAGAAATAAAAATTGTTCAAAACACGCTGAAAAATAAATATATAATTAGTTATTTTTTCTAGGTTTTTGAGCTTTGAGCTAGAGACATGCCCAAATAAATTGTTATATTTTTTAAAAAAGTTTGATTAATATTTTCTTGAAATCAGTGTGTATTTAAATACAAAAACTAAAAAAAGTACAGCATACAAGCACGCACACACACTGCACTTGATATTGTAGCGAAGCGTACCGGGTTAACAAGTCAATTACAAAAACAACTGTTAACATATGCAAAGTATTTAAAATAAGTGAAATATGTATTTTCCACTCTTGTTTCTTTCAGAATACAAAATATAACCAATTGCACAGAATCAATCGATTGACGACACAACAAATATTTATTATTGCTTAAGGGTTATTAAAAAATGTGTGAAACTTTAAAAGATTGTTTGAAAAAAGTTCACAAAAGCACATACGGA
>OY757191.1:21316642-21424142 GCA_963583895.1 Melanophora roralis
GCTCCGCCTTCTGCTTTTTTGCTGTGCAAATGCACGAAAAGCATGAGACAAGATACTTGTTATCTCTATAAAATTTGATACCAAATGACTACTATGCATTTGTTTGTAGACCGAAAAAAATTAAAGAAAACAAAAAACAAACTAAAAAAAGCTAAAAAATGTTACAAAAATTCCATTCATATATTGAAAAACAAATATATTCGTATAATCGAATAGTAAAAAAATTTTTTTTATTCGTACTATAGAAACGCCAATGCAAAATATTTGCCTTTCGTACTATTGGACATTCGTAGTAGCGGAAGTACGTACTATTGGACGTCCACTGTATTCATCTTAAATTATAGCAATCAAATAAGAACCACTTCCTGAGTTGATTAAAACATAATTGCTCGTCCGACTGGATGCCCTTTCATTTTTGTAATCAAATACAGATCACATTTTATAAAACAAACAAATTGGTTTTTAAGTTAAGGGTCCAAAAATATTAAAGCTGGTTACTATTATTCTTTCATTTCAGATAGCCCCCTCACGAATGTCCTCTTTTTAAACGGTATTTAAGCCTACAAAAAACCTATTAAAAATATTTTTTATTTTTAGTTGACAGACTTTTGTTTTAAAAACATTCTTGTAATAAATTAATAATGTGCGTCAAAAATGCAAAAAAATTTTATTTAATATTTTATGCTCTTTATTTAAACACCAAAACAAGGTCCTGATCAAAATATATAAAGACTTATGATTAATTTAATAAAATGATTGATTTAAGTTGTTATAAAACTTCCAAAAAGGCAGTTTTTCAATTGAATGAGTATGCTTTTTGACGCTTGCTTTCTTATCTTTTTAAAAAATTTTTATTAAATTTTAAAATATGATTGATTTTTTTTAATTTTACTTTAAAGCACATATGAGTAAACGCGTACATGTTCATACATATATAAATACATTAAAGCAACATATACACTTTGACGAGTTGTAGTTAATAAGAAATTCTTATAAAAGTTATTATCTCATTTATGCGTGTATTAATTCCCATGGGTATTTAAAAATTTTAAAAGAAGCAACAAATACATACATATTCCCTGCAGGTCATTTTAAAATACTTGCAAGACCTTGGAAATGGAGCAATAAATAAGGGAGTTTCCAATTTAAATTCTTAAAATATATTCTCGCTTTTTTGGGGTATCTTCGTCATGAATGAAATAACTAGAAGTTTATCGTTAAAATATTTGTTAAATAAAAAGGCGCAATTGTTATTATAGGTTCTACAGGGATTTGTTTTTGTATTAATGATTTAATTTTGAACCCACATTCCTATAATTTTGTAACATTTTATAAAAAGTTAAGAAGACGGTTCACATACCAAAAGCTTAAAAAAGATATTTTGTTGTTTAAAATACAGAAGAATGTTGATAAAATTAATACATATTTTCTTTTAAAATTTTCTAAAAAAGTTATTATAAATTGCTTATATACTCAAAGCATATTATACATTCTTTCAAATACCTAAGCAGCAGTAGGACTAAGTGATTCGGTTATTATTGCCCATAACAAACTAAATTATGTAATAGATCGTATTACACCCAAAGGTTTTGCTTTCTATAAACCTTAAAATACATTAAGTGATAACCAACGGTTATCTAAATGTATTAGGGAAAACGAAAATCTAAGCAGCTTATTAACAAAATCAATGAAAATAAAATGCATTGAGGCAAACTTAACCAAACTCCATAAATAAATTTTTTTTCACAATTGTAAAACATATATTGTTTTTAAGAAAAAAACATAAAATTGAACCAAGAACAACGAAAATGCCTAAAGACGTGCATTTTAATAATTAAAAATAAATATTAATTGCCTAGTTGGCAACACTGCTTTAAATGAACGTGGCACTGTCAATTGCAACTTTACTGTCCCTTCAAAATTTTACAAATAATCTGCTTTTGCCGTTGTTTTTATATAACCGTACATTGTGTCTAACAGCCAAGTTTATTGGCTTCCTTCATGTGAAAGTGGTGTGACAATTATGCTGCCATCACTTTGATAAATTTAAAGGTAGTAAAACTGTAAGTGTTCAGGCAATAAAGAACTGTTGGGATGTTACTTAAGTGTATGAGAAGTTGGTTGTTGCTTTATATCTTGTTGGCATAATTTAATGATTAACATAGGTACACACACTAACATAAAACATGCACACATACAGTATTAAAATATACTTTTCCTTCGTTCATTTTATTGTTGGTAAACAAGTTGATGTTTTCGTCGCTATTTTTTATATGTAAATACCCTGCCGTCAAATGAGTAGCTAACTACAAAAAAAAAACTAGCTTTAAGTTAGCTTCTATAGACTAACTTAAAGCCAACTACTACGCAATGCAAAATTTGCATTAACCAAAATGTATACAAACACTGCGCAGTTTTTTTTTAAAATAAGATTAGATTGCTTTAACAAATCAAGCAGAAGAAAACTTGTTCTTTCAATATATTATTTTACATTTAAAAACAAAGTGTCTCGGTGGCCTAGAGGTAACGCGCTTGTGCTGCAGTGCAGAAATCCCTGGTTCGAATCTCAGCGTCGGTAAATACAAAAAATTAAATTTTTAAATTGTAAATATTAATTATTAATAAAATATAAATAAAATACATATAAAGTTCTTCTTCTTTAATAAAGCTCCCCATATGTCAAAAAAAAAAATGACATTTAGTTTTAGAAATAATCCCGTTTACGGCTTAAATCAATCTTTTTTGGCTTAAATCAAGTACGGTTCCGAACTTAAATCAATCCTTTTTTGGCTTAATTGTGACTAAAAGTAAGAAATTCGTAACTTATAGTTAATTACAAAAAACCAACTTAAAGCCAACTTAAAGTAGTAACTTTATAGCTAGCTACAAAAAGTTAACTTTAAGTTAACAGCTGGGTAACTAACTTCAAGTTAATTAAAAGTAATGCAGAATCGGACAATTGACTACTTCCTAGGACATCACAATGTTAAAATAGTTAGTTAATTCCATATAAAAGTAATGCAAGTGTCAACCACCACTACTTGAGAAATAGTTAGCTTCAAGTTAATTTTAAGTTAACTGAATGTCCGACAGGGTAAATACCGGCATTTGTGAGTGTGTGTGTAAGTGAATGTGTATGAAATTTACCTGCCAGTAGTTTATTGTATTTAAATTACTTTTATGCATTAAGTTGGTTATTAAAAAAAAATGTGCCATTAATAATTATAATAAAATCGCTACATTGCCATGTGCCCGTATTAGGGAGTTAAGTAAGAAATAATTTTACAAAGATGAAGAAAAATGTATAAACATGTTGCTATATTTGCGAAAATTTTATTAAAGAATATGCTAAATATTAACATTTTCTTTGAAGCGTTTTTTATCTTTATTTAAATACGTTATGTTTATTTCATGCAAGTAGTTGCCTTTGAAGTTACTGCCCTAATGAAAATTTTTAATATATGAATATGAATTATAATGGACTGTTAGTTGCCAGAGAAAAATTGTTTTAAATTATCTTATGAAGATGATGATGAAGTAATCTTATAAAGAAGTTGAAGGTAACTATGCTAAAGGCTTTTCAGAATTAATAAAGATGAACATTTCAAAAGGTTTGCTGTTGACTGGCCATAAATAAAACAGTAGATACAGTGGCGGTTAGCAATAATTGTTGGCAAATGCAACGGCTTCACGTAAGTGTTTTTAAGAATTTCGTTATAAGAATTTCTGTGAGGGAATGCAGAAAAATTTTTCATTAGTTTCTTTCATGAATCTTTGGGGATATATAAGAATTAAGTCAATTTTAAAACAAGGTTTAAAGCTCTAAAAATTAAATGTTCTAAGGCTGGCCCATTTAAAAAAAATCAGTTAAAAAAAGTGAAATTATATTTTAGTAAAAAAACGTAAGCCTTAGAAAGGCTTTAGCTTAAGTCTTTGGAATAATATATCTTACATAACCAATAAGCACACTATAGGCTATAGACTTCTGTAGGCATGCATATGCATGCACATGCATGCACATGCATGCAAAATATGTACTTATGTGCGCATAATTAAACATTATATTGTATAATTACAATTTTAAATTTTTTCTAAGTAAACTTAAATAAATTTAACTATAAAGTTTATTAAACCAAACGTGTAAAATATTAAGAAGAGTTAGGCTTTGCCAGTAGAGAGATAGACATTTGAAATCAAATGAATCTGCAGTTAATTTAGATTGAGCTTTGATATTTTATACAGTTGAATTTTCAACAAGTTGGTTGTAGGGTTTTGATATTGATCTTAGACTTTAAATAACTTTAAAATATTAATTGAAAGGTTTTTATCACTATTTTAAAACCATTTAAAATTAAATAATATGCCACTTCTTTTTGTATTTGACCTTTTAAATCCTATTTCCATTCATAAAAAAAACAAAGAAAATTTTATTCGTACGATGTTTTTTAATACGGTTTTTATGAAAATTTCCAATAATCTAAGTGTTCTATATAGAAATAATTTATAAAAATTTTTTAACTTTTTATAATTTTTTACATGAAATAATTTTATATTTTCTTATTATTATTATTGCTATTATTATTATTTTTATTATTATTATTATAATTATTATTATTATTATTATTATTATTATTATTATTATTATTATTATTATTATTATTGTTATTATTATTATTATTATTATTATTATTATTATTATTATTATTATTATTATTATTATTATTATTATTATTATTATTATTATTATTATTATTATTATTATTATTATTATTATTACTATTTTTATTATTGTCCAAAATATTCTAAATATCCTACTGTGAATATAAGCCACAACTGCAAGTGGATGCAAATTGTTTATGGTTTTTTATGGTTTTCTCAATGTTTTTTTATTAATATAATTTAACTGCTTTTGGCAATTACCTCTTTTGCTCTTTTTCAGTTGGGCACTTAAAGATTTTAAATAAACTGTATTTTATTGCATAAATATTTAATACAATTTAGAATAGTTATACATTTCATTTATTTATCTTTTTGTTTATTTATATATTTATTAATTTTTTTGTATAACATAAATTCTTAGCTTGTCATGACCACAATGATATACAATTTAACACTTACCAACAATAAATGACAGACGAAATGCTTAAATAAGGGAAACATCAAAGCCTGATATGTATGTTTGTAAGCATGTATGTATATGTGAGCAAACGTATAAACCAAAATACAATAAAATGGATACACATACAGAAACTTGCTGAAGTATTCTTACATCAGCCAAACAAACATTTTAAAACATATGTACGTACAAATATTTATTAGGACGTTTCATTAAAAAACAGACTTAAAAACTACCTTAGTTCGAACTTAGGCAAATTATATAGAAAAAAATTAAAAAAAAAAATAAGAAAATATATCAAATAACTTTTGAATGGATAGACTGTTTTCAGTTGTATAAAACTAAAAAAACAAATATTTGCGAAAGAGGGAAATAATAAAAAAATTTAAAAGGGTTGCCTACGTTTTCTTAACTCTAAGGCAGATATTGTGATTTTTTTAAAATTTTAAAATGCAAAAATTTTTATATTTAAACGATTTTTTACAAAGTCGACAAGAAAAATCATTATTTGCATGAAACATCCTATGTATGTTACACATTTGTACATACACATATATACACTTACATCTTTTTTTGTTTCCTAGGATACGGGTATTGTAATCCATCAGAATGGAAAAGTACACAAATTACACAAACAGTAATAAATAAAACCTAAAAATAACGTACAAACATACTTATGCCAAAAAGCTGCGAGTCTTTCCCAACAAACACTGACTATAAGAAAAATAAAATTTTTTTAAAAGTTTTTTGAATATTTAAATATTTAAATTATTTTAAAATATTTTCCATATTTAAATACTTGAAATTTTTTCATTTACTACTTAGTACAACATTATTTTTCACGTTAACGTAAAATCCAAATACACTGCACTAATACAAGACCGACAATCCTAGTTGGACGTGACTGAGATATATTTCCAAGTCCCAGGCCACAATACTGTATAGAGCTTCGAGTTATCATGAAATGCTTATCAGGGCACTAGTAAATAAAACCGACTTAAGCTTAGGTATGGATAACCAAAGCTTGATAAAAGGCATTTATTCCGGAATGACCAGATGTAGTGTTGAAATGCAAAAAATGACTAATATTTTTTTAAAATGTGACCAACTAACTATTCACTTTAAAAGTGATGGAACATTCTGCATTAATCGCCAATAAACCAGCAACCTATGTGGTGTTTAAAGCCAGCAAAAAGCAGGTCCTTGACCTAATATACCTTAGGCGTTTCATTGCAATAGAAGCTTATTTATAGGAGCTTGTAGAAACCGTCCCTATGGTACTGTGGAGAGAGGAAGCGGAATAATTAGAAGCCTCTGCAGCCACTCAAATAAGGAAAAGATTGGAGAAATCCTAAAAACGAAGAAACCTTAATTAACCAACGTGATATGTGCTACTGGATAACTATAACTTACAAACACATCTCCCTCCAACAGTGGTGGCGGGGAACTACAATTTAGTGGCATATAGGACGGCAACCGATTTAATGATGCACTTTCACAGGGTTCAATGTTTTAGGTCTCACGTTATACTAGATGTCGCTCGCTTAAAATTTCCTTACGCTTTTAAGTCTCTTAAGTCCTTCCCCTAACCCATAATCTAACATTACCTAGTCACTACTTACCTACTAATATGAAGTGTTCTTTATGTGCTTAAGGAAATAATAAATTTAAGAGCTTCTTGCTTGTTGGGTTAAGGATTCTCAATAAAAAAAAGACATTCCAACCCAAAAGCATGTTTGTGTGTTTACAATACAAAACAACAGTTTTATCTCCCTTTACACTTTAAGTTTTTTTAAGAGTCCTTGACTGTGCTCCTTTTTCAAATTTCTGTTGTTGAAATCGTTCGTAGAAAAAATGAAAATAAATATCCTTTATATTGACCAGTGGTTTGCTATTGTTATATGCTCTTTAGATCGTTTGCTACCACTACAAGTATAACAATAAATAAATTCTTAAAATGAAAAAAATTTTTACAAACAATTTTTTTGAAGTTTCAATTTGATAAAAGTTAAATGCACTTGTATAGCAAAATTACGAAACAAAATTTATGAATATTTTTCTATTTAACTGCTATAACTACTATGACAGTCACCTAGTAACCATGTATAAGCCACTAACTACTATTACCTCAGCAATATTCGTTTTACTTTGGGGTTTTATTACTTGCTTTTTGGTGGCGTTGCTGACATTTGATATTTTATTTTGTTCAATTTGTTTACGTAAGTGCGTTGTGATGAAAAAATATATTGTTTTCAATGACAAGCTGATAAAATTTTCAGTTGCAGTTGGTCATTAGTTGGAAAAAATATAAAAATTGTGCTCTGCGGGTGCAAGGATTTTTTTTAAATATAAATAAAGGACATGTCGTTATTTTAAAACGAAAAACTCTGTTTTGCAGGGAAAAAAATATTATAAAAAACATTCGCAACAATAAAATGCAAAGATCCATTGTCCTAGATTTTTATTTATTGCAAACGCTTTTGTTTTACCACCATAACAAACGTATTTTTAAATCCATTATTAACTGTTAAAATAACAAAAAAAAAATTTTGTTTTTATTTAAGCTATAAAAATTTAATTATATGCAGTTAAACTATTTGATATAACCCTATAAATTTTTATATAAATATTTTGTTTTTATGTCTTGCGGATACAGTTGCAGGTGGAAATAAGCAAGAGGAAAAAACAAACACAAATCACAGAAACCCTTTTTATGAAAATTAAAAATAATCTACGATAGAAAATTATTTTACAAAAACAGACTTGGTTAGGTCAAAGCAGGCATATGAAGAAAGAAGAGAGAAGCAAAAACTAGCCCACCCCCTTGACTGTTCTACTTCGTTCCCTTTGCCATATATTCGGAAGAGTGAGATATTACAATAATCGCTTACTGCAGCTCTTAATTAGGGATGATATATTAGATAGGTTTTTATATCCCCATGGGACAAAATATCGATTTTTCTGACCCTAAATATAGTAAGCCAGATGAAAACATAAGAAATACTCAGTGTTATCATCCACCTCTTCACTGCCCCTAAAAAGTCTTTGAAAAGCAGTCTCTGTCTACTAGTAGGGTTGCACTGAAAATTACGCGCCTAAGTTTTTCACAAAAATTAGTCACAGGGTTTTTGATACGTTTAATGGGAAGAAATAGAAATGCCCCAGTGGTAGTCAACTGCCCAATCTTTAATTTTGGTACCATTTTCCGCTTGTGTGTTAGCAACGCAGTTCCCTGCATTAATCCAACCTTTCCGCATTCATAGCAATACAGTTTACGGATATAGGATATTCCTATATAGGGTGTAAGGTATAAATTAGCCAGGGAGCTAAAGACGATGTTTATATATATATAGTCCATGAAATTCCAATAAAAAACATAGAGCCTGGGGAATGAAGTCTTTTACAGAGGCTGAAAGCTCTCCGTGTGCTATTTACTTGGAGATAACAAGAAGTGATTCCCTTGCTAAAGTTTCCAAGCAGCTCACCACTTCCGATCTTAGACCAAACTTTAAATTGTAATGCCCTTCAAGAACTCGCATTTCGGCAGCTAGAGTGAGAACTGGCAGTGAGGTAACCTGAATTGCATGCTAACAGCGATTTATCTCAGGCAATTAGGTGGCAAACGATCGTACAGGGTCACTGAAACTTAATTCCTCCCTCCACCTGGGGAAGAAGTCTGACTGGGGACTACCATTGTCAGCCCCAGCACCAGTCTAGGACGCAATCCGCTAATCTTTTTCCGATAATAAAACCGAAAACCATGTGCCTGTCGGTAAAAATCCTGATATATCTGCCAAACATCCTTCAGTACAGCCACCAGTAACTACATACAGACAAAGGACAAAAAATTCTAATAAACAATGTACTTTAATATCATTACAATATGAAATATATTTCACAGTTAAATTTCTACAGAAGGGTAGAACATAAGGAGGAACTTTTTATAAAACGGTAAACTTGCCAGGCTTTAACTATGAAAAAAGATTTTTGTTTTTCGGGGTACTTTTTAAATCCAGAAACCAGTACGGAAAATATACTTCAAACTAATGTCTAAAAAAAATGTTATAACATAATTCAATGCCTAAATAAATGTCATTTGCTGGGTACTAGGTACTAGGAAAATACTTCCAATACGAATAATGTTTAGGTAAAATCCACATCATTATACAAAAATGCAAAATCTGTAATGGCGTATGAATAAAGGTAAAATCAAAATTTTCTTTAATCCTTTAAAAATTATGGTAATAAAAGAAAAAGCTCTGGAAGTTTCACTCATTAAAAATATTTTACTGTTTTGTGCTTAAGCTAAATTAAATACAAACGCAGTGTAATAAGGCTATTAGGTGATCAAAAAATGATTCAAACTGACTTTTAATGCCACGAAAAAAGGAGTCGAAAATACTCTAAGCCAGCGATCGGCACAGTAATACATTTATAGGTTTTGATTGTGTTGATAGTCTGTTTCTTCGCGAAATTATATGTCATAAGGGTGGCCATAGTGGAAAGTTTTAAAAATTAAGCCGCTACTGTTTAAGTAAAATTTTCATAAATGCAAAATTATTTTGCCATACTACTTAGTCTTGTAAAATCCCATAAATATCAAATATATTTTGACAATATTTTATGCGAATAAGACCTTTGACATGTCTATAACTTAGCTCGTTTCTGATTTAACTTTTAACTATTTTTTATAACGAAAGTGAAGACTCGCAGATATAAGTTAAACCAATTATTA
The DNA here is from genome assembly GCA_963583895.1 of Melanophora roralis. Lineage (NCBI taxonomy): Eukaryota > Metazoa > Arthropoda > Insecta > Diptera > Rhinophoridae > Melanophora > Melanophora roralis. The sequence goes on from OY757191.1 coordinate 21,326,494, forward strand.
AATGTAATTTAGAAATTTGTCCATTAAACGTATTGAATATCGTAGCTGTTTAGACAAGAGACTACAAAACCTATTTTTTTTATTCTTACTCTCTTCAATGCTCAAAAAGCACGCACACACGTGTGCGACCTCACGGATCACATTCTCCGTATTTTTATTAGCGCAGTAGAGTCAAAATTCAAAAAATTCAAAAATCTCCGGCTGGGCATAAACGCAAAAAAGACTTATGAATATGTATGTATATGTGTACAAATAATATATGTACGTATGAATGTATGTAATTGGTAATTTGTTTTGCTCAATAATAATACATTATTAAAAGATAAGTACATTAATGCTAAGTAGTCAAGTTGTTTGCTAAAACTTATTTGCTTTTTAAGAAACAAAAACATTGTTTCATAGCTCCCATTTTTGTATTATAATAAACATATACAGATACATGAACATACATATACGCCAATGTTCCCATAAATTGCCTACATCTTATCCCTATTAATTACTTATACTTACTAATATATGTATATATATGTAAGCACACATACATTCATACACACAAATTTACATATAATATTAGTTAACTTAGTAAAACACTAATTGCTTGTATGCTTCCGCTATTAACGTTTTACAACAATTATTAATATGAATTTTACCATAACGGCAACAACAACACGCCAACAATAGCCAGCCACCCTTTCTACGTATATTTTGGTAAGAATAAACAAAATTAAATCTAAAAATGTTTCAAATAATTTAAATGAAATTATGGACGTGTTAAATTTCATCTACTTTATTTTAAAGTTTTTAAAGTTCATAAGAACACCAAACAGCCTTATTTTATTTATTTCTTTAATTAGTAAAACCTTTATTTCATTTCTTACAAACTTTTGCAATGTGACATCTTACTTAAGTTGTTGCTCAATTCATTTTTAATTCATTTCAAAAGAAAATTAAAAATTCTTAACTTAGACGAAAAAAAAACTAGATCAAAGTTGTTGGCGATGAATTAATTTTAAGTGCGTGGCCCATAACAACAAGTTGTGCGACAGCGAAATTCAGACAACAAAATAACTTTAAATTTAAGTAACCCCAAACAATGTTTGGCTTTAGCAAAGTCAGACATTTTCAAAGGAATCTAAGAAAAATTATTATTGTAGATTAGTTTTAATTACTTGTTGTTGTAGTTGCTTGGTGGCCTGGCTTGTGACTTCATTAAACATTTCCCTCGTGTATTACAACAATAACAGCAACTGCCTCCCATAAAAAAATATAAAACAAACATTTTCAAATATTAAACCGCAAAAGTGACTACACACAAAGAATAAACCAAGTAATCTTTATTTAAGTGAAGCCGTAGAGGTACAATATTCTTACTTCTAGCCTTGTTTAGGCCAAAAAAAATATGGATTCTAATTGGAAACCGTACTTGATATAATATTGAAAAGATTGATTTAAGCGTAAAAGGGATTTACCCAAAAATGAGACGTAATTTTATTATATTTTATTTTATTTTATTTTGTTTTATACATATTTAATATTTATGGCTAAAATTTTTTGTTGTACTTGCCGTAGCTGGGATTTGAACCTGGGACTCTCCAAACTGTTACACATCTAGGCCACCTAGACCCTTTGTTTTTGAATGTTTAAATAAATTAAAAAGCAACAAGTTTTTGTATAAATTAAATAAAAAAATTTTAGTTTTAGAATGTATTTGTTCTTTCTGTGTATAATTAAAAAAAAATCTTTTGATATTTGCTTACATTCTACACAACAAAGATAATAAAAGCACAACGTTTAGGGCCTTGTTGTTAAACCACATCTTGTTAACTAATATAAGCAAAACAAAATATTTAAACATTTTTAGGTCTATAACACAAACTCACGTGCAGCAGAAATAAAGTAACGGAATTTATAATAAAATGAGGAAATCCGGAAACCACGAGAATCGTGTAATGAACATTTGCGAAATAGCAACAACCCTTTACTCAAAGGGAACAATATATAAATAAAAAAACAAACTGAAGCACATAAAAATTGCGTAGACATTTTTGTACTCGTTGTTGAATTTTATCTCAGTTTTGTTTGGTTTAGTTAAAACAATTCTCAAATCATTTGTTACTGTTAATAGCATTTAAAATATTATGTTCGTTCTGTGCTGGGACAAGGCGGTGTCGTGGGGGTAGACTCTCGTAAACAAATTGCCAAATTTGTTGCTCTTTCCTTTTAAAGCTTACCTTGTGCACATAGAAAACCCTGGTAATTTCCGTTTCATAAAACATGATTTTATTTCAATGATAAAACAACACGAAGTAAATAAAAAAATATTTTATTCGCACTTTTATGACATGTTTCTTTTATGATTTTTTATGTGCGTAGTTTGTTTTATTTACAAACACATACAGGTGCATATCTGGCTTGAGTACTATATTCAAATTCAAATATGAAAGCAGCAGAAACAAGTAAAAGTCTTGTATTCAGTTGTGCCGAATCTTGTATACCCTTGAAATTGATGTTCGTTTGCATCCAACCATCTGATCCTTCCAAGTGGTTTTTAAACCGAAAATATTATAATAAAATTACCTTCTGCCAGGTTTTAAATCGATGATTATTCTAGTTTTTAAAATAGGCGATGCTACTTCCAGATTTCCATTAAGCAGATTTTTTTGAAATACTTTGCAAAAGATTTGATCGATAGATTTAACATGCGTTTGTATGGCGCATCCGTTCTCTTGCATCTATCCAATTAACTTTTTTCAAATATGTAGGTATGCCGCCCAGCTACTCCTTGTATTAAATTCAAGATCCATAGCTGCTATAGTCTCTGAGGTATATTGTACAATATATTTTATAAAAATTTTTTATTTTTATGGGTGCTGCCATTCCTCATGCTCCTAACGAAGCCATTTTTTTACATCTATGCATTACTGCACAAATTCTTTAATGGAAAATTTAAAAAGCTGCTATAGTTTCCCAAATATTATAATATATGGAGGCTGTTTTCTGCCCATACTGTTGTGCAGTAGCTTATTGTAGGATATTTGAGGTCACAAGCTGTTCTTGTTCCTGGTATTTAATGTGTTAAAAATGTCTTAAAAATATTTCTTTTTTTGTAGAGGGTTCTGTGCTCTCCGCTTTCATTTAATAATTTTTTTCCAACGTGTAAGCATTGCTTAAAAATTTTTTCTTGTAGGATGTTTGAAGTCAATAGCTGTTAGATATTCCGTAATAATAAATTTTATAATTGTTTTTAATATTTAGGCTTTTTCCCCTCCTCCCCCGTCTCTGCTTCTACCCATTTAATTATTTTTTAAATGTATGCATTATACTGGAACTACTTGTACCTGGCTCCATGGTTATAGCTGTTATAGTTTCTCGAATAAACACCTAAAAATTTTCAAAAAGTTTTTGAACTTTTAGGGGGAATGCCTCTGCTCTTATTTAAAAAAAATCCTGTAGTTTACCACCAATAAAGTATATGTGTGAAGTTCTGTGACAACAGTGGCTTTATTTTTTGAGATAAAGAGGGAAATATGAATTGATTTTGTTCCAACAAAAAAATTGATTTTTTAAAGTTTTAACTTATATCTCTGTTCGTAGCCAATTGATCTTTCTTATTTGAAGTATTGTTCTACCTAAGAATATTTCTTCTGATAGTATGATGTCAAACCGTTTTTCGTCCGAATTTATTTCGCTCCGGAAACTTGACTTCAACAGACGGACAGATGGACAGACAAATAAACGGAGAGACGGATTGACAAACATAACTAAATTGACTTCCCTATTTATGAAGATCCAGAAAATATATTTTTTACGGGGACGCAAATGGATATTAACGAAATTACAAACAAAAGGGCAAACTGATATATACCCTTATGTGTAGGTTATAAAAATGAATGGCAATAAATAGTAGCATATGTGAAGGGGCTCAGTATATGTGTGTGTGCGCTGTTGTTTTTTTTTAGAAATCAACATACTTCTTATAATAAACATTGTAGGGTAAAATGATTGTTATTTATTTCTTAAAAAATATTTCACACATAAAGATTTCAAGTTAAGTTAAAAAAATTTAATTAATTTGTTATTTCAAGCAAAAGTTATTTTTATCTTAGACCTACTTTTTTCCGCCTTTTGTAATTAACCTCAGATGTGCACCTTAAAATTATTTCTTTTATTGCAGATAACATTTATTTTTGTTTCTTATATTTTTTTTGCTGGTTTCCCAGACAATTTTCTGTGTGAAAAATATATTAAAAGTAACAGTTGCTTGTTTGCACTTTGATTCCTTTTATGTAACTTAAATATTAATTCACAGTTGTCCTTTTGAAAAATTTCTTTGTGTTTTTGTATTAAATAGTAAATTTGCTTTAAAGTTATCAAAAGCGTTCTGATGTTAACTAAATTTTTTTAACTAAAAAATTCTTAGTTCAATATATAAAAAAAGAACAGACGGGCCTTCCACATACATTTTTTTACCTGCAGGGTAAACTTTTATGTATTAACTTTACTAATGTAACAAACAAGAGCTTAATGCATGTTTTTATTTTTTTCCCTAACTTATCCGATTTGTATGATTTTTTACCTAAAATAGAAAAAGCCTTTATTTTATTGCACATTAAACCCTCCATATCCAGAAAACTATAATTATTTTCAACTTTAAAGTTCTTGTGAGTACCTTCAATAAATAATCTTATTTAAGCCAAACATATAAAGTGTTAAAGTTTCTAAAAAAGTTTGATAAATTTTCTTAAAATCATATTTAGAAGCCTAATAACTAAGTAACAGAGTGTATTTTAGTATAAAAACCTCAAAAAATAGTACAGCATACAAGCACGCACACACACTGCACTTGATTATGTAGCGAAGCGTACCGGGTTAACAAGTCAATTACAAAAACAACTGTTAACATATGAAAAGTATTCAAAATAAGTGAAATATGTATTTTGCACTCTTGTTTCTGTCAGAACACAAAATATAACCAATTGCACAGAACAATCGATTGACGACACAGCAAATATTTATTATTGCTTAAGGGTTATTAAAGAATTGTGTTGGACTTTAAAAGAACGTTTGCACATACGATTTTACAAACATATGAGTTTATACATAAATAGTTTTATATATGAAGTTGCAGAATATTTATTAATACTCGTATGTATTGTATTCAAGGGGTTTTTCTTTTTAAGGACATAGAAGACAGCAGATTTATTGAAATGCCAGATATTTAAAATTTATTAAACAAAAAACTTAATGACATTTATATCAAGGCCTGAAGTTTCTAGTAGGAAAAGCGGCTACAATGACGTTTAGTTTGTAATTTGGTCAACGAGAGTTTTATTTTTTTTTTTCAAATAATTTCTTATTCAAATCAGAGTAAAAAAATCAGTTAAAAGCATTCGCCATTTACGTTGGCATCGGAATTTAAAGAAAAATTCCCGACTGTGCCTTCGGCATATAAACCGTAGCAATCACTTATTTGTTTGAAAGCTTACGGGCTTAGAAAATTGCAATGCTATTAGTTTACGAAACCATTAAGCCAGAAATGGGTCTTATCACTTTAATGATTGGACGATAAAAAAATAGTTTAACTCCCAGCTGATTCTTAGCCCATTTTTCAAATGTATGATAAAGTTGAGGATCCGCTAGATATTATTGTTTTATCAATGGGAAGGGCATGATTTTTATTAATATTTTCTATATGGGGATTGACAGAGGCTAAGGATGACTTGCTGGGAACCTCGTCGAATCGGTCATTTATAGTCTCATTTTATACTCGTGTCTGCACCCTATTCAAAAAATCCAAAAGAATAAATATTATCACAATTATTGCGTGTTGCCTGGTCAGATGAGCGGAAATACGCGCTGTTAATTCTATGTAGCATTTAATGAAATTGGCGAACAGAGCATGATAGAGTGAGTCTTGGATATAAATTTGTCAAATTTACAAACGTTATAAATGTTATTCTGGTTAAAAAACAAATGGGGGTATTATAACAATTTCCCAAACTTTGTGTTGGAGCTCCCTTAGGCGATGAAGATAGGGGGTAAATATGTTCTAGGAATATATTTGGGAGATAAAACTAATGGGGGTATATGATACATTTTATTCCTCTAAGGGCAACTATGGTGAAGATTTAGGGGGTTTAACACAAATTTTTTTCCAATTTTGTATGTCAACTGTGCTAAAGGCTGGAGATAGGGGTTAAGAATGATGCACAATAAGGTTTGGAGGAAAAGTTAATTGCATTTGACCTGTGGAAGCAATTTAAAAAATAATTAGAAAAATTAAACTTTACTTAGCAACCTTGTTAGGGGATGGAGATAGGGCAGAAATATATTCCATAAAAATGTTTGTGAGAAAAAAATTAATAGGAGTCGGTCTTACATTGCACCCGTATAGGGGCAACTCCGGGACAGTTGTACACATTTTAGAGAAATAAACAGAGGTAGTCTTTGTTGCTGCCTAAAATTTCTATCAGTTATCGGGAAATATGTATAGTCGAATTAGAATAACAAAACTTGCGCAATCATACCTGATTTTTTGATACTTTTAACAGTCCCGAGAAATATCAAAGGGCATTAGAAACTTAATTTGAACAGATAAACGGACTGATAGAAGTCACTCAGTTAACGTTCCTATCCTTAAGGATCAAGAAAATATATAAATATTTATATTAAAGGGATCGAAACTACAAATGGAATGACAAATTTATATACACTCTTATCTCTTATGTGGAGGGTATAACAAGAAGACAGAAACTCTTTTTTATGGTTAAACATTTTTTGCACTCCTACACTCACATTTACGTGCAAACGTACATACTTATATACAAACATGCAACATAAAAATACTTTATATTAAATCTATACATGTCTTCATTTCGTCTTTTTGTCTCTTTTTTGTTTGTCTTTATTTTTTGACAGAAAGTAATATTTGACCTCAGGCGGATAAATATGTACAATATTATTTCTTAAATAATCAATATAAAATTATACATTCTTCCTTATGGGCACGCACATATACATTCAAACAAAACGTTACCCAAGAGCAAAGTAAAAATTTCTGAAATATTTTTCCTAACAAATATCGATACATTTTTATTAAAAAAGAAATAATCAGGAAAGTAACTGAAGCGAAAGAAGGAAAGTCAGACACGAAGTTTTGTCGATTAAAACGTATTTAAATCATAAAAAAATTATATTTTATTTAAATTCTTGCAATAAGTCATTTTTCAACTTCATTTTTTGTTGTTTTTGATTCATACTTACATTATGCAGCCTTTAGGGGTAGATTTTTGTTGTTATTTTCCATGTATTTTTGTTATACCCTTCACCACGATTAGTCAAAGTAGAGTTGTATTCGTCAGTTTGTCATTGAATTTGTAACTCCGGAAAGTATTAATTTTGGGGTCAGGAAAAATTTTTATATTGATTTTTGTTAAGGAAGTTTTTTGCTAACATTTATTAATGTCCACCACTTTGCCTGCCTGCTTATTTGGGGGAAGCATTGTAATGTCAACAAGGAAACTTTGTAATATCTCCGAAATAAGTTGAAAGTCACCGGTCAATTCAAAACTAGAAATTCTTGTTAGAAATGCATAAAAATACTCTGTTGATTTTTTAAAAATAATACTAGCAGAGAGTGTTGGATAAATTGTCGAAACCTTGCTCAGACTTCATTTATCAAATGTCTTTTGATTTAAAAATATAACAAGTTTTTCTAATGATTTTTCTTTTTTTCATAACCCAACTGTAGATTTTCATTAAAAAGTTCAAGTTAGATTTTTTTGGCATCGTGTATTAACTACCTGCAATAAAAAGATCTTGAAATAAAACCTCTGCCTTTGCTTTCTGCTTTGTGTGATTGCCAAAAATAACGAACCAGCATAACTGATCAGAAGCTTAGCAACTTGATTTGCACAAATTTTATCTGCGACAATATATATAAATTTGCTGTTTGTGCAGCTTTACTTTACTCTTAAACTCAGCGCCAACTGATTATCTTAAATCATGTATATTAGGCAGCTTCCGTGGTTGTATGTAGCTTCCCTGATCTTGTAAGTTTCAAAATCAGAGGAGAGAATTTATAATCTGGTGGTTTTTGTATTGTGGATAAGAGTTAATTCAAGGTACATGGTGTCTGGTGGCAGATTTGTATTTTCAGACTAAAAAAAACTTTTTAATTGACACAATCCAAATGCCTTCCGTAGAGTCGAACACACTGTTCACAACGGAGCCATGTGTTCTATGCCACAAGCTGCAGTAAGTTTGATGATTTTTCAGAGAATATGTTTTTTAAAGCCACAGAAGAGTAACGAATGTCATAAAAAAATCCGTTTAGTTAGTTTGGATGCCCTCGGTAGCCATGGGATGACCAAAAGCAACTGATCAATTTTCGGGGGAAATTTTCCCGGAGCAAATTTATCAAAGTTCTGGCTGTGTGTGCTGAAACCACGTGTGAAGAAAACAATGGATGAGCTCACAGGTTTGGCATGTGTCAAAAATTTTCACTGTTGACATTCGTCGCGTGCTTTGATAAGGCACATCAAACAGTTACCCTGGGGCAATGCAAAGTTCTTGGATGCTTTAATCGAGAGCGTCGGCTTCTTGGTCGTTGACGGGAAAGACCGCCTCGTTACTCAAAAAAAAAATGGGATTGACAGTGCGAATTATCCCATGCGTGGATAAGTCACGCCAAACAATTACCCTGGGGCAATGCAATGGTTTTTGATGTTTAAATAGAGGGAAGCGGGTTGTTGGAAACCAGTAGATGCAGTTTTGCTTGTTGACGTGGCCTTTCAAGTTAAAATTAGCCTCGTCATTTCAAAAAATAGGGGTTTCAGTACAAAAATGCTACAAATTTCTTTTACAAAAGTTTTTGCGTAAACAAAAGTCACTTTTTTTTAGTTTTTGAACAATTAAAATTTTAAAAGCATGGAACGAAATAAATTTTTGTTAGTTGACCTTTTTTTTTTATAGTTATGTTATTAAATTTTCGGCTTAAGGTCATATATTTCTTCAAATAATAAAGTAAAACAATTAAGTTTAAATTTTAATTGTTCTCGTTTATTAAACTTCATGGAACTTCATAAATAATTGCTTTTGGAAGTTCTAGTGAGGCTGCATTTTTCCGTTTTCAAAGTCGCGGACTTTCATGTAAAGAAACAGTTCACTGTTTTCGAGAGTCCTTGAAGATCGACTGGGTTCTGGCCGTGGGAGCCTTATAGTCGAAGCAGTTTTGAGGAATCTCTGCACCCACGAACGAATCACGTATTCGCTGAATGCCAAACTTTGAAAAAAATTGTCAACGAGCAATTACGTAAGTAACGGTGCTCTTAAAAAATGTCTCCATAGCAAACATGCGATGCTCACACAACCACTGGGACTTCGTAATTAACAAATTCGAACAATCGATAATTCCAACAGCGTCCCCTCCCTCCACGCCGCCTTATATTTTTTAAAGTAATCGTATTTAAAAATATAAATTTAGCACCAGACATCCTGTACTATTTATTTTTTGATGCATCTCGGTACCGTTTGTTCAGAGTCTTATAAAACGTTTCTTTATTTGTAGTTCGAGTTTAACAAATTAAATTTCATTTCTTATGGCTTCGTTCTTTTTTTAAAACCTCTTTGCTCCAAGATCTAAACTACTGGGTGGGAATTAAGGTTATAAACTCTCACTAAGTTAGGGTAAGATAAGGTTAAGGTGAGTTTAAGAATGTTATAAGAAACTCAAGGATGCTTTACACTTCTTGCCATATTCCGTATGTTTATTTCATTTTAAAAGCCCAAGATAGTTTCTTTAGAAACTCAAACTAATTAGCCCTAGACAATTTGTTGTAAGTCGCGCGAGCACTGGATAGTAACTCAGAAGGTGCTTAACAGCCTCCTTATTCCCAGGAATACCACAGAATCTAAAATAATCTCTGATTAGTCGTGTTGTTATCTTGGCAGCGTAAGCCGCTTTACAACAATGGATTGTTGCCACCCCCACTAGGAGCCTGCTTACAAACTTTTGTAAAGATATGTAGAACTCTTTGAGCTCTGACCCCAACTGCAGAATATGTACTGATAACTAAAATTAAATCTCAACTTCCATTGCCCTTTTTATGGGGAAATCAAATCCTTAATTTTCGAATTTGACTCGAAAGTACTTAGCTTTAAAGTTAAAAATTGTTTAGGCAGGAAAAAAAGGGCTAATAAAAACTTTTAATTAAATATGACTTAACACGATCGGACAACAAATAGAAGTGTACAAGGACGTGGTAAAAACATATAAAAATTTTTTGGTATTTGTTAAAAAAAATTTGTTAGTTTTTCGTATGACTTCCAAACAACGTAACAAGGATATATACAAAGGTCTAAATCTACTTGATTTTCTACTAACAGTTTAGTTTTAAAAATTAAATATTATTTTGATATATTTTTAATTACTTAATAGTTAGGCTAGGTTAGGCAGAAGAAGCAGCCGTTAAAGAAAAGCATACATCTCACTTACGTCCGCATAACTCGGCTCCTTTGTATTACCTGGAGGTGCAGATAGAAAGGGTGGGGATAGAAGGTAAGAAGAAATTTAGAGAAGGGTAAGAATAAGAAGCAGGATGAAGCAGACTTACCAGGGTTTCTGGTGGGAATTAAACCCATTATCCCCAGACTGATAGATTTGTTCAATTATAAAAGATCTACCGAAGCACCACTTCTTAATTGTTATTTAAAACTCATTGTAGGGCATTAATAATTCTTTATAGTCGACTGTAGTTCTTAAACTTTTTTATATTTAAACACTTTTTTCCTCATCATTTTCTGTCATTGTTCCTCAGACTGTTTCCTTTGTTGCCTTTGGCAAAATACAATATTTTATACTTTACTGTTTTCATATTTACTTAAATGGTAGTCACTTTGTTAAAATTATGTTAATAAGTTACAATATTTTGCCTTTTGCTTTCTTATTTTCTTCTGTTTTTTTTAAATGATGTAAAAATCCACTAACGAAAATTTGCATGATAATATTTATAATAAATTCATTTAAACATAATTTTTTTAAGTCAAATATATGTGCTCTTATATTTCATGTAGGCAACAAAAACAAGAACAAAAAAATTAGGCTGAACGACAGCGGCTTGCTTAAGCCTTACAAAATGCAGATTTTTAAAAGAGTGGTTATTTCTTAAACGCTTCTTGGTCTGTTGAAAAGCTTCAGTTGACTATTACACCCAGCTAAGCAATTTAAAAAAATTAAATTTTATTTTCATAAAGTGGGCTTAAGCGTTGTGAAATTTTGTTTAGTCGGTAAACTAAGTATTGAAAGCTTATTGCACTTAGGTAGGGTACTGGGGGCGAAAAGATAAACGATTAACTATTTTATATTTTAAAAAGCTCTAGACTTTTTTTAATTTTTACAAAAAGGAACCAAATTAAAATTTGAATGCAAATACTTTTGATTACCTAACCAGGCGCCAGTCTAGCATATATTCTCTTTGGGCCATCTTTGTCCTTAAAACCTTTAAAATTATACACATGTTGTCTATGCATGGACTTAATAATAATAATAATTTGTACCAGTAAACAAAAAAAAGCAAAGAAAACATTATTCATATTTTTAGATTATATGTGTAAGAACGGATGAATTTAAAAAGAATTGTTGATTGTTGACAAAACATAACACATACTTACAAGCCCTAGTTGAGGCACACTTACTCTCATACACACAAACACATATACATGCTTTCAGTAATAAAATAATCTAAAAGAGCTTTGGACCGATCCTGTTATAAAGGCATTTTTTTTTTATCGATAAACAATCGTTTTTAAACATTTTGGTTAATTGAAATTCAATTAATGAATCCACAGGACAAAGACACAATTAAATACAGGTAGGCATAGCAATGTTATTGTATACTTAACATGCCTAAAAAAGCTAAAACTTATGGAACTGCCATTGAAGAAGCCTTTAACAATGTTTCAATAGAGGCTAGTGGAAATGTAGTAAGGGAAGTAGGAGTTCAGTGCATCCTTATGGAGTGGATCTTTTCTGCGCTGGGTAGCAGAATAATCAACTCTGAGTGGGGAAATGAACATCTGAAAAGAGGTGTGGTTAGGGGAACACCACAGGGAGGGGTATTGCTACCACTACTGTGGATTTTGGTAGTCAACGGGATATTGAGGCGGCTTAACTCAAAGAAAATAAAATTCCTAGCTTATGCAGATGACATGGTGGTTTTAGTGACGGAAAAATTCTTGTCCACTATGAACGAGGTAACGTAGAGTACATTATCCGCCTTGTCTGCTTGGGCCAGAGACAAGGGACTGGGAGTAAGCCCAGGGAGGACGAAGCTAGTTCTCTTTACCAGTAAGAACAATGTGGCGGATTTTGAGCTGCCAGAGCCCGATGGGGTTCAGCTGAAACCAGCGGATAGGGCTAGGTATCTGGGAATTGTCCTGGATGGTAAGTTATCTTGGTGGGCGAATGCAGAGGAGAGGGTAAAGAAGGTTCTCAATGCCTATCGTACCTGTAAGAACACCATAGGTAAGAACTGGGGGTTACAACCGGCTATGGTGAACTGGACTTACACATCCGTTTCAAGACCAATTCTTACGTACGGTGGCCTTATATGGTAGAGGGCCCTAGAGAGGGGCCACATAACGAAACTCTTGTCGAAGGTCCAGAGATGTGTTGTACTAGGCGTTACAGGGGCCAGGAATAGTATACCACAAGCAGCGCTGGATATCATTCTACATCTTCTTCCCATCGAGGTTTTTGTTGCTCGAATAGCGGCTAGGAGCTTGTTTAGACTTAGTGAGTCAGGTATTCGTGGGGTGGGTTCAAATGGATATACTGGCATTCAGGGAAAGGTCAGGGAGGTCGACTCCTACGGCAGTCAAGTTTAACGGACTATATGGTAGCAAAACTTTACTTTGGGATCCTGCCCCAAGTAGTGTTTCCGGATAGGAAGACATGAAGGGGATAAGAGAAGCGGTATGAGGGGTGTTGAGTTTTTACTGTTGGATCGGAGATGGATGTAGGCAGCGAGGCTGGTGCCTTTATAATGCACACGAGGAAAGGAATGCCTTACAGATTTCCGGACGAGCTCAGCGTTTTCCAGATTGATGATGGCCACGGAATTGATAGGGAGGAGGCGGATGGAAGGGGGGTGGGGAGCATGACAATCTACGTTAATGGTCAGGGAGCGGTTAAGGCTCTAGAGAAACATTATTTCAGGTCCAGACCCGTGAGCGAATGCAAACGTGCTCTTAGGGCGATCATGGGCCCCCAAGGTAAGAATCTGTTGGGTTCCGGGTCATTGTGAAGTTTTCAGCAATGATCTTGCCGATGGACTGACAAGAAAGGGACATTGGATTTGTTTGTAAGTCGGTGAGGCCACCACTGAGTTTCTACTTTGGGCTGATAGAGGCTTGGATAATGGATAAGATGGGCCAAACCTGAAAGGACAGGGCTAATTCAAGGATCTCTAGACTTTTGTGGCCCAGTCTAGAGAGGATGGGCACTGCCCTGCTGCTCAATAAGAGAACGGGATTCTAAGGTACATTGTTGGGACTCTCAGAGTGCACTGCGATGTGAGATATATGACAATTGGGACAGGAACTCTTCAGATTTTTGCAGGGTATGCGGGGATGAAGAGCACATTGAGATGGTAGAGTAGCTTCCTTCTTCCCCGGGCTGCAGAGTCGCCAACAGAGCTGGTTTGGAGGGCGCTTCTTAGATGGACTTGGTAAGGTCCCTGTTTGTGGGCTAGTTAGCATTATATGTTTCGGGAAGGGGCTTGGGTGGCTGGGCAGATAGGTGATTCAGCGCCTATGACTACCGACTTTATTTGTTTATTGTTGTTTTCTCCTTTTTTAACGACGCCGTGTTCAGACTGTGTGATTTTCTGAATGGAACACGTCTGAGTGCGTCAACGTGCTGCATTCGTTGACCGGATCAATATTCAATATTGATGTCAAAACTTTGACATCGCAACCACTATCATGCTACTCTGGGTATTAATTCTTTCTTCTGTATATTCGCCTCAATCGCATTACAATCGATGGTAACAGTTACGTTTTTACCACATAGTAGTATGGGTCGAAGCAGGCGACAGAACAAAAAGCCAATACCTAAAAACTTTTTGGAGTGTTAGTCATGAATTAATTATTAATTTATTTATTTTAAAAATATATACAAAATATAAATTAGCTCATCCTAAAACAAAGTGATATTTTCTTTATTGTTATAAGTATTTATTGCAAATATCTGGTTGAATTTTCGGGTTGAAGGGTGAACTTTGAATCTTAAATCTTGTAATCGTTCGCTTTAATAGTTTTTTTTAAGAGTAAAAATGAAATTATTTTTACTTTGAAAGTTCTGTTTTAACGTAAATTTTAAATTGCGTTTTATTATAATTTATATCTTCTTACTATACTTCTGTATTTTATATTTATATTTTGTGTTATTTTAAGCATTGTTTTTGCTAGTTGTCATTGCTATTGTCCTTTAATACTTTAAAAGTGACTGCAAATTCATTTGGCAGATACTTCAAATGCCCTTGACTCCATGGGTGGTAAGGACATATATATACTTACATACATACATTGATACATACAGACACGCATATATATTTTGTTATTTTTTGTTTAAAAAATTGTTGTTATTATATGATTTCTTGGGTAATGCTTTGTTGCACCATATTATAAATATCCTTCATATGCATTTGTTTATTACTTTCCATGGTTGGGTAAGTTAAGTGCTTATCTAATCTTAAGATCTACTTATTGCTGAACAAAGACAAAAGTAAGAACTAAACGAAGTAGGAATTCTTTCATTTATCCTAGTATAAATGGAGAAGAATGAATGTATGAATGCAAGTATGTGGGTGGTAAACAAACAGCAAACCGTAAGAGCAAAGAGCAAAATACCAGCATTTTTGTGTAATGCTGGGAGCACAGTGCCGGCTAAAATAAATTTAACCAATCTTAACTATGGCTTCCCTTGATCCTATAAAGAGTATAGGGGCTCATTAATTTCTTTGTATTTTTGCCTGCCCTTTACTACGACCTTCATTTAGTTTATTCCACGATTTGTTTTTTTTTTGTGTATTTTTGTTTAAGTTACCACCCCCAGGTGTGGCTGGGCTGTCCTAAGGGTTTCACTCAAACGCATATCTTCAAAGGAGGTGTCTAATTTATCTTTATTTTTTATAGTTTTGACGACCCCGTGACAAATCACGCTTATTAATGATTATTATATATGGCCACAGCATCAGCAATATTCATCGAGAACATGGTTAATGAAAAATTAAAGCAAGTTTTTATTGCAGCAAACTATGGTCCACAGTTTCTGTTGTACTGTATCAAATTATACTTTAACAATAAAGAAATATATAAATCGTTTTACTTTTGATATTTATGTTACCTAATTTTTTCCCTACAATTCAAATTAAAATAAATTACTACGTATTGAGATACCAAATTAAAAACATTGACTTTTATTTTTCAATAGGTTATGGGCCTTATTAATCATTGATAAGTTTTTTAAATTTTATTCGGTTATCTTGGAATTATACGATAAAGTCTTTAGAAATGTCGAACGTAAACGCAATAGCTCAAGTCGAGAAATTAGTTGGATCTGAAAATTGGTCCACATGGTGTTTTGCGTTAAAGGCTCAGTTTGAGTTAGAAAATTTGTGGAGCTGTGTTGAAGGAACGTGCGAAGATCCCTTGCGACAAACACAAGCAAGATGCCGCCTTATACTGGCAATTCACAAGGACTTATATGTTTATATTCAAGAAGCGGTTACTGCCAAGGAAATATTTGACAAATTAAAGAATTTATTTCAAGATTCTGGCTTAGATAGACGTATTGGTCTTTTGCGAAAATTGTGCTCAATACAGATGATGGATTGTAACTCCATAGAGCACTACGTTTCTGAAGTTGTTTCTACTACGCAAAAGTTAAATGGTATTGGATTTAACGTATCTGATGAATGGATAGCATCAATTTTGTTAAAAGGTTTACCAACAGAATATAATCCCATGATAATGAGTATGGAGAGTTCTGGAAAGCTGTTAACTGCGGATGCTGTCAAGTCAAAACTTTTGCAGGATGTTAAATTTGAGTCACAAATGCCAAACTCAGCTTTAGCAAGCAAGAAGCAAAACAGAAAGAAGGATATAAAGAGTATAAAATGCTATAATTGTAAGAAATTTGGCCATTACGCAACAAAATGTCCAAATAAGGAATTCGGTAATAAAGTCCAGTCCATGTTTGCGGCCTACACCGTGGAAAGTTTCTGTAAAGATGAGTGGTACTTCGATAGTGGGGCATCTATACATATGGCTAACTCAAATACATATTTTAAAAGTCTTGAAAAGTACAGTGGCGAAGTACGTATAGCCAATGATAAAACTTTAAAGGCAGTTGGTAAAGGTGTGGTTGAAATCAATGTTTCAATTCTGGGAAGATTTCAAACAGTTAATGTCGAAGATGTCTTGTATGTGCCAGAGCTTGGAGCAAATTTGTTATCAATTAGCCAAGTTATAAGGAAGAACAAAAGAGTGGTTTTTAGTAAGAATGGGTGTAGTATATTAAATGAGCGCAATGAACTAGTAGCTTGTGGAAAATTGGTTGATGGTATGTATAAATTATGTACTTCTAATAATCCACGTGTTTACTTGGCTAGCGAATCATCAAATTACGAAACATGGCATCGACGTTTGGGACATGTGGGACAACAAACCATGAAGAAGATGAAATCTGATGGCATGTTAAAATATGATAGTCCTGCTATTATAAACTGTGTAGCATGTGCTCAAGGGAAACATGCAAAATTGAAATTTCCAAAAGAAGGGTCAAGAGCCAGTGATATTCTAGAAATTGTACACACTGATTTATGCGGTCCTATGGAAGTAAAATCAAATGCTGGGAGCATTTATGTGCTCACGTTTACTGACGATTTTAGTCGGAAAGTTTTTACCTATTTTTTGAAGAACAAAAGTTTGGTCTTCGAAACATTTGTCAATTTTAAAACATTTGTTGAAAATCAGTCAGGAAAGAAATTAAAATGCCTACGATCAGATAATGGTGGCGAATTCGTTAATCAAAAGATGTGTGATTTTATGAAAAAATGTGGAATTATGCACCAGAAGAGTGTGGCTTATAATCCGCAGCAAAATGGTCTTGCAGAGCGGATGAATAGATCACTGAATGAAAAAGCTCGCTGTTTGTTATATGAGGCAAAATTACCAAAACAATTTTGGGCAGAAGCTGTGTATACGGCTGGTTATTTAATTAATCGAATTCCACATCGAGTTCTTCAAAAGTGTCCAGAGGAAATGTGGAATGGAAGAAAACCAAATCTTAAACACTTACGGGTATTCGGTTGCAATGCAATGGTGTATATTCCTAACCAAAAAAGAAAAAAGCTTGATCCAAAATCTGAAAAAATGATCTTTATTGGTTATTGCAATGAATCAAAAGGTTATCGTTTATATGATCCAATAAAAAAGATGGTAACTACAAGTCGCGATGTAATATTTTTTGAAGAAGAGTTTATGTCATTGAATGAATCTAAATCTTTTGAGAAATATTGGTTCTTAGCTCCTTCTTTAGCCCAAAATCAAGATGAAGTTCAAGAAATACCCCAAAGTAGGGATAATGATGTTGACAACGATTCATTGTTATTCAGTTCGTTCGCAGAGGATAACAATGAAGTGGGAGAACTAATAGAGAATCAAGATAGTATAAGCTCAGAGTTCCAAAATGTGAGAGTTGATTCTGAACACATAGTTACATTTCCAAGACGTAGTGAACGTTTAGCAAATAAGTCTCAGAGTGGCCTTATAGCATCAACTGATATAGAAGATCCATTATCGTATGAAGAAGCTTTAAGTCGTCCAGATAAACACAAATGGTTGGCAGCAATTAACAGTGAAATTAATTCTTTGAAAACCAATAACACATGGACAGAAGTTGACCGTTCCGGATGTAAAAATGCAATAAAAACAAAGTGGGTATTTAAAATTAAGGATGAACCAGACGGATCAAAAAGGTATAAAGCACGTTTGGTTGTTAAAGGTTTTACACAGGAAAAAGGAATAGACTATGAGGAAACCTATTCCCCAGTTATTCGCTACACATCCTTAAGAATGCTTATAGCGTTAGCTGTAAAATATAATTTAGATATTGAGCAAATGGATGCAATAACTGCTTTTTTGCAAGGAGAACTGAATGAGGATATATTTATTCTTCGACCAGAGGGTGTAGAATGTGAAAATTCAAACTCTGTTCTAAAGCTTAATAAAGCTCTGTATGGCTTAAAACAAGCAAGCTTAGTATGGAACAATAAATTAGATAAAGTTTTGCAGAAGATTGGATTTAAAAAATCAAAAATAGATCCATGTGTGCATTATCATATTGTAAAATCAAAGCGAACATATTTAGCTATTTATGTTGATGATATGTTGCTGTTAAGTAACGATTCAGCATATTGTGAAACTATTAAAGTAAAGCTGTGCAAAGAACTGAATATCAAATTTCTTGGAAAAGCAAAAAAATGTTTAAATATAAGGATCACCAAAGAAGATAAGACGATATATTTAGATCAGGAAGAATATATTGATCAAATACTCCAGAAATTTAACATGTCAGATTGTAATGCTGTGCAACTTCCTATGGATCCAAATCAAAAGCTTAGAAAGGTAGAAGACAGAAATTTAAATATCGTAGTTCCTTACCAGCAAGCAATTGGAAGCTTGATGTATTTAACACAGTGTACACGACCAGACATTTCTCATGCAGTAAGTTTTCTAAGTCGATTTAATAATAATCCAAGCCCAGAACATTGGAATGCCGTGAAGAGAGTGTTTCGTTATTTAAAGGGAACGAAGCATTCCAAACTTTGCTATACTCAAAATGGTAATAGCAATATGATAGCCTATTCAGATGCTGATTTGGCCAACGATCTTGATGAGAGAAAATCAGTTACTGGATATGCTGTTATTTTGCAATCCGGTGCTATTTCATGGAGCAGTAAAAAACAACAAACTATAGCTTTGTCATCAACTGAAGCGGAGTACATGGCGATGTCTGCAGTTACTCAAGAAGTTTTGTGCTTAAGAGAACTATTTAATGAACTCGATGCAGATATACAAAATTATCCGACTCCAATATACTGCGATAACAGAAGTGCAATAGCTTTGTCATCTTCTAATGTTTATCGTGCACGTTCGAAACATATTGATGTACGTCATCATTTTATAAGAGAGAAGAAGGATGCTAAGCATATAAAATTTTTGCCTGTAAACACCGAAGAAATGGTAGCGGATTCTTTAACAAAAGCTACAACTATACCAAAACATAAGTATTGCTTTAAAAAATTGGGTTTAATTATGTAAAGTATATTTGAGTGGGAGTGTTGTACTGTATCAAATTATACTTTAACAATAAAGAAATATATAAATCGTTTTACTTTTGATATTTATGTTACCTAATTTTTTCCCTACAATTCAAATTAAAATAAATTACTACGTATTGAGATACCAAATTAAAAACATTGGCTTTTATTTTTCAATAGTTTCGAGTTACAAATGTAAATAGTTCTTAGTTGTATGCAATGATCTTTGTTTTTGGAATTAAATACTAAGCCGATAACTGATCGGTTCACTTGTAAGGACATCCAACTTGGTTTGCACGTTGTTATGCATATGTGATAACCCATGTATGTTGAGCGTGTGCTGCTTACGAGCAAATACAAAAATCTTTCTTTATAACGCCCGACAACTAAGGTTTAGGTACTGACTTTACAAGTAGGCTTTCTTGGAAGCGAATTGTTGAGGCAAAAATGGATCCAAGGGAAGAACTGGTATTGGTGAAGGCATAATTATTGTACAAATAGGAGATTAGATCTCATTTAGTATTCCTGATGAATGCAGTGCACTGCAGGCTTAACTGTGGGCGATTGGCAAAGTGGTAAACTATCTTCGGCACTACAAGATATTTAGCAGGTTCCTTTGGGATCTTTACCGACAGCGGATCCAATATAAGGTCCACCACTGATGTATATTTTGCATTCCAACTAATCTGCAAATGAGGGAAATTCTTGAAATGGATGGCAATGCATTCTTATGTTACTCTTATATGGGTGCGGGGAAGCGAGATCATTGCGGGTAACTGTTTTGCTAAAGAACTTGCTAAATCTTATGCGTAATTGGATGACGGGGCAATTGACTACTTTTATGGAACCCTTTTATGACATTTCCCGCTCTGCTTGTAAGCACAACAGGGATAAATACGTCGACAGAATTACAAAAACCAGACGGAGGATAGTTCACGGATATTCCAAACGTCTTTTTAATCAGAAAAGACAGAGACTGAGAGGTGTTCTGGTTACAATTTAAGGCCACATTCGATTTGACACCCATGCAAGTAACTTGGGACTGCCTTTTAACAAAATGTGCAGAAGCTGTTCGAACGCAGAGGAGGTTGAAAGTATCCAGAATCTCTTGTGCTTTTGTCCGGAACTGGACGATATTCGGATCAGTATCTGATTTTAAGAAAAGGTACTAGATAGTTTCCGACAGAAATAATTACGGGGCCAGTGTTGCCAACTACTTGAATTGACATCTATTTTTATCTTTTGAAATTACAAAGGAACCAAAAAAAATGGACCCAAATGGGCTTCACCTCATTCTTTTATTATATTTCACGGTAAGTATAATATTATTAACCCAAAACAAAAAATTATACAGTCATAACTAATTTTTTAATGCGGTTTTCTTTTTCATTCTTTTACTTAATTATCAACCAGTTATAGTAATGATATATATTTAAGTTGATACAAAACAGAAAACCAGTGAATTTAAAAAATAACTATTTTTGTTACACAGTGTATTTTTCCCACTGTCTTTATCGTTAGCACTTAAGTAGTTTGCAAGTAAATCCTGTTGTTTAGGTGAGAATTCACGAGGCAAAGCAATGTGTACTTACGTGAGACTTCGTTTTCTATGTTCCTGATAATGTCAGCTAGTCAGTCACCGTAAAAAGTAAGTAGTTTTTAAGACTATAATTGAAATTTCTTTCTCAAAGAAGAGTATTAAAGTCAGAGAAATTTCAAAGAAATATTAACAGCGAATGTTTATTTAAAATCGCATTTAAATGTTTTCATACTTAAGTCATGCAGTGCGTGTAGGTTTATGTCAGCAAAAATTAGAATTAATTTACTTTAAATTAAAAGTTTTGTAAAAAAAGAACCTATAGAAAGGAAATGAAATTTAGGTTGCGTTTTTTAAGCGGTTTGTCATTTATATTAGGATTTTTATTTCAAGTACGTTCCTCTTTCCAGGTTTTATAAGGCGTTGATGCTGGCAATGAATTTGGCTGGGATGCATATGTTTGTAAGATGACTTAAAGTTTGTCTGTAAAGGACTATAAAGACATTCTCTGTATGATTTTTTTTAATACAATTAAGTTAAAGAGTTTGTCAATAATATGCTGGTGGAAAATAAGAGTAGTTGTTGATATTGACAGCTGACATTTCAAGGTTAACTTAAGACATTTCAGAATTTTATTTAACTAATAAATAATTTAAAATTATAAATAAGCAATTCAAAAAAAATTTTAAAGCTTTTAAAAAGCTTAAAATTACAAATAAAAAAATTTTTAAGAGACATTTTTGTAACAAGGCCCTGTCGCAATAATAGTCACATAAACCTTACATTTTTAATCTGTTTTATATTGGATATTAAAAAACTCTTAACCTGTAAGCATTTCCTACTTTATTTTAGTCCTTTACTTTCAAAGTTTTTAAAACCCATATTTTTTATCTGAAAACTTTTGAGTTATTTAGTTTATTGGACAAATCCTTTTAGACTCATCGGAAGTTGGCCTAATGCTTTTATTTGTCATTATTTTCATAAAATTTTTAAAAGCTTTTCCGGGTTTTTGTAAAAGGTTTAAATAGATTTTATTTCTTATTTTTTTATTATATTCAAATTAAGAATTATCTTTTTTATTTTTATTTTTTTAAAGGGGTAAATTTTTTTATTTAAAAACTTTTAAGTTTAAAATGTTCCATTCTTTACAATTTTATTATTTTTTTATATAATTTTTAAAGTTCCTTGGAAAAAGTAGGCCAATGTTGTACGTAATAATTTTCTTCGATACAAAAAGTCTAAGCAGATAATAAATATTTAAGTGGTTATTATTTTGTCAACTATTGAAAAAACAATTTTAAGTTACAGTTGTAATTTTTTAAGGTTTTGAACAAAGCAAAATCCAAATTGCTTTTAAAAGTATTGCTGGCTTTTTTATTTCAATGAGTTTTATTAAAAACATCAATAAAAAACTTATTTTTAACTGTTTTCATAAAGTTTTTTTGTAAAAGGTATAAAACAAAAATTACACAACGAAAAAAATTAACGACAATGCTTGTACAATATTTTGTGCTTCAGAATTTGCCATTTGGTTTTAATTTTTTTTTACTTAAATTTGCCAATTTTTTTAATGCTTTTTATAACACATTCTCTACTTAAATAATAGAAAAGAAAAAAAAAATAAACGATCGATTCAAAAAAAAAAAAAATGATTTACCGATTTAAGTTTTTTTCGCACTTAAATTCACATCGGTACCAAACAATACAACTGTCTGTTTGCGGACTACCCGGGTGCGTATGATTAATTAAATTTTTGGTATTAGAATAAATCATACGACAATATCCGTTTGATCAACAGCCAAGCTCGTTTGTAAAAATTATAATTTTTTTCGCGCACCAAACTAAAGAAAAAAAAGATGTTTTCTATTTTTTTTAAATTAAGTATCAATTATATCCTTTCAACCACGCTATTATTAAATGTTATTTTTTATATAATTATTTTTACGTATCATAAGCACAAGATTGTAACGATATTAAGCGGTTTTTTAAATCAAAAACTGAACAAAAAAGTTTAATGTATTTTAAATAATATTAATTACATGAAAGGCAAAAAACATATTTATTTAATTAATAGGTGATGGTTTCCTTGTGAAAAAAATTTGTTAAGCACGACATTTGCGTCAATTTCAATTGTATTATATCTATGCAACATTTTAAAGCGTTAAGCTAGTACTCTGCCATGGTTGATCTCAGCTATTTTTTAATACGGCGAAGAGTGGAAAATGTTATTTCAGCCGCAGCATTACCGGCACTTAAATAAAAATTATGAATATTTTTTGCAAATTTAAGTAAATATTTGGGTCACATCTTGCTAAAATAGTTACTGTACTTTCTGGTCGGTCTAAATAAATTTTCCATTTTTGTTTTCAATGCAAAATGTCAGCCATTAATCTCGATATAAACAGTTTTTTTTTATAAATTTTTTTAAATTCTAATAAAATTAAAATTTCTAAATCAGTAAATGAAGTAATATTCTAAGACAAAAGTTAGGGGACGTTAAGCAAATAAAGGACGTCCTTTGAGAAAACTGTTTTAAAGTCTTGTAAACAGATTCAATTAAGAGTATGCATCCCTCGATGCGGTAGTATATTTCGACCTTCTAAAAATTATTTTTTCTTAAAAATCTAGAATTTTCAACTAAAATTCCCATAACAACACAAACAGTTTTTTGCCTTTTCAAAAATTGTTTTAAATTCTGTTTGAGATTCATTCCGTTGAGTATCAAGACACATTATCGAAAACCATGGAAAAGAGGATCTTTTTTGTAAATCTATATTCTGCTTTTGTAGAATTACACTAAGCAGCTGAGTGACATTAAATATATATTTAAGCCTCAAATAAATTCGAAAGTGCTCAGATAAAGTTCTTAATAATAAGGCCTTTGAAGACGTATCCCTATCTTTCCACTGAGGTATCTTTAATATTGCCGGTTTTATTTGCTTTATTCTTAGTGTAAATTACAAAATTGAACCATGATGATTCACACATTGTATTCTGCATAATGAAGACAAATTTGTTCCTGGATATTTTAGAGAAAATGCATTACGCTAAGGATGCTATTTTTCGAAAAAATGTTAACATTTTCTAGTGTTGTTGGTACCTTGAAAATTGTAGAATTAAATGGAGACAACTTATTACCTAGATATTTCAGAAAAACTGAATTACGGTTAGGATAATGTTTTTCAAAAAATAAATTTGCTGGTTTCTTTAACAAGCGATACAAGTTTTTGTATTATTGGTACCTTGCTGCCTTTTGATATGGAGTGCTTAAGTCTAATTTTCGGCTTCTTGTATTCTTTTTGCTGCTTCTTTTTCTGCCAGCATCAAAGGACATTCTTCAGTTTCAATTTCTACGCAATTTTCAAAATCAAGACCAACGTTTTTTGAAGCTCTTAAAACTATTAATAATAGTTTATTCGCATTAATTGATACTTTGACGTCATCGCAAAAATTATAAACATCCTCTTCATATGTGTCGATAAATCTAATGAATTCTTTTTTTTGCTCAATTCTCGTTTTCGTTAAAATACCTTAAAGCTAAAGAAGTTCAGTTTTTTCCTGATAAATCAGTGGTTTCGTCAAAAATAATGGAATAGTATTTAGCGTCATAAATATTTTTTAGTATAATTTTCAAAATATGATTATTAAACCTATTATTTATTTATTTTGAACTATTTTTGAACTAATATATATGAATCATCTGAAGGGAAAACTTGGAAATGGTGGCCTAAAAATTCATCTCCGGCATCCATTTCGTAGAAGTGAAAAAAAAATACCTTTCAAGCTTGTGTTATCAGAAGATAACAAAAAATACCATCATCTCGATGCGCACGGAGAGGTATATTATACCTTCCAAGAGAAATTTCAGTTTTTAAAACAGATAAGAAATGTTCCCGATTTTAAATTTTTTGTTGAAGTGCAGATATTTGTATTTAATTTCCCACCACAAGACATAAGTTTTCTTGTGTTTTTAAAAACATTTTTCTAAAATGTTTTTTCATGGCTACCAATTTTTTTATTTATTTATTAAATCAAATATGAAGTTTTACTTCGTGTTCAAGATTTTGAGGCCTTAAAAATTCAAGTAAGTTAGTAAAACCCACAAAAAAGTAAATCCTTTAACCTATAAGAATTTAAAAACAAACGTAAGAAATACTTGAAACACACCAGTACTCTTAAAATAATATTACACTTTATGCTTGCACACACGCAAACATACATATGTAAGAACAATAATAGAAATATTGTAAAAATATTGTTTTAAATAAAGAAAGCAGGTGTTTTATATAGACACATGCGAGTATTAAAAAATATACTATTTGCTAATGGACTGAGCACGAACAATTGAATTCTTTTATCTGTTTTTAAAGAATGAAACCAATGCAAACATCTTTTTAACTTAAAATTTATTTAAGGTAATAACGCTGTTATCCCTCAAAATGCGTTGTTATGATTTGTATTGTTATGGCTCAGGTTTTCAGAACATCTTTTTGTTTTGAGTTTCATTTTAATGGTTATTTGAATAACATCAGCTTTTAACTTTGAATTAGATGTTTATAAAGTTGGCCAGACTATATAACCGAGAGTTTCTTCTCAGTAGGCTTAGCCCCATTCACAGACAGGGCTTTATCTTAATAGCTTTGTTAGTTAGTATGGACTTAAGTAAAACTATGGTAAAGCTAATAACATATCTTTACTATTTAAAGATATTTTATAAACTTTTTTAAGGCAATAGGGGTTTTTTTAAAAAACATAGTTAATTTCTGAGCTCTAAAGCTTAATCTAGAACTGTTTAATGACTGTAAGCGGACATAAAGGAGGGAAAAAGGATACATTTTGTTTGATTCTATTATTTATCAAATTGTCATTTCGTTTGTAATTTATTTACTATCCATTTGCGACCCCATAAAGTATAAATATTCTGGATCCTTATAGATAGGGAAGTTGACATAGCCATGTCCAAATGTTAAGCTGTCCGTCTGTTGAAATCAAGTTTCCGAAATCAAATAACAAGATACGGAGCAGTTTTTGGGGTCAAACTATTGGAAATATGCTGCAAACAATCAAAATTTAAAATCAGCAAAATCAGTTCACTATTGACCGAGATATAAGCAAAAACCCAAAATAACCCATTTTTTTAGGACAAACTCCGTGCATATATCCCTATATATCCCAGTAAATATAGTCATTCTTACCACAAAACTTGGCACAGATACTCTTAAAGTAGGGACCTAAATAATGGAAAAAGGGGACGTGGTATTTTTCTTACAATTTCACAAATTTGGTGAAATATTTTATGTCCTAAATCGTAGAATCTATAACAGCTATATACTTCAAATGTTCTACAAAAAGTATTTGTATAACAAGACCTACACTAAAAGAAAAATATATTTTTAGATGGGGGCAGAATAAAGGCTAGCTCCCATACAAATTAACGATTTTTATGAAATTTTCGATTCGCTACATTTCGGAAACTATAACAGCTATCGACTTCAAATATTTTACAAAAAGGAAAATTCAAATAATCCATACATTTTGGAAAAAGAAGTTGGAAAAGAGCAGGGAAACTAAAACATCCCATAAAAATTAACATTTTTTATTATCCTTTTAATAAGAATAATGTCGAAAACTTTTATAACTCTCGACCTTAAACCTTCTTTATCTATTTCTATTATTCAGAAGAACGTTAAAATTTTGTAAAGTTTTCTATGGCCTTTAAACCTCGCATAAGGTATTTTTAGTATATTATTTGCAGTACAAAATAACTCGGCTGGATATATTAAAATACCATTGTTAAGGCAAAGCCGAATATAGCGCTCTTACTTGTTAAACTTTAGATTTGTTTCTTTGACCAATACTGGTATCAGGTAGAAATATTAAAATAATTTTATAAAAAAACTCCTTATTAGATATTCTTTTTAAAATTTTTTTACTAACTTTATTCTTAGCTTGGTGTAAAAACTATGAGTGACAATAGCTGCCAGATAAGTTTGGTTTATTATCGTCAAATTTTAGAGTACAAATGGTCAAAACAACTTTTTTAAATCTTAAAAAAACGTCAACACTAAAATGTTGTCTTTTTTATAATTTTTTACGGGATAAAAGACAAACTCGGGACACAAAATGCTTGCAAGTGGTCTCTTCAAAAATAATAACAACTCAAAAACCAAAATATATAATTTTAAGCAAAATAAACTACACACAAAAAAAAAATAATATAGGTTATATTGACTAAGCTTCGTTAGTTAATTTTTTTTTTGTATGAACAGAAAAAAACCAAGTTTTACTAACTAAGTCAAATAGATGATTTCAAATCGCATATCACAAAAGTTCCAAGTTAGTGTTACTAAGCGAATTAGGTATCGTCTTCGATTTTTTACTGTTTGTTTTTGTATTAAGTTGTTTATAAAAGTTATTAATTTTTATGGGGTGTTCTAGTCTCCCTGCTACTCTTCAACTTTTTTTCCAAAATGTATGATTTATTTGATTATTACTTTTTGTAGAATATTCGAAGTCGATATCTGTTTTAGTTTCCGAGATATAGCGAATCGAAAATTTCATAAAAATTGTTAATTTGTATGGGAGCTACCCCTTTTTCATAAGTCTTGATGTCCAGTTATTTTTTGTAGAACATTTAAGTTCACCAAGTTTGTGCAATTGTAGGAAAAATACACTTTCCCCTGATCCTATCTGAAAAAACTTTTTCCATTTTTTAGGTCCCTTCTTTAGGAGTATCCGTGCTAAGTTTTGTTGCAAGAATGACTATAGAGATATATTTTAATTTTTTTTTTATTTATTTATTTAATCAACATAACCAAATTTTCAGTTAAGCATAATTAAGTATACAGTTGAGCGGTAAATTTCAAGAGGCAAATGGATTTCGTCCAAAAAAAAGGGTTATTTTGGGTTTTTTCGGTCAATGGTAACCTGATTTTTGCTGATTTTAAATAGCGATTGTCCCTTGAATATTTCAAATAGTTTGACTGCTTTCAAACAATTTATTTTAAAAATATATTATTTTGGGAATCTCTTTAAACTAGTATTTCTCATCTGTGTTACATAAAAAATATTCGAACTAAAATCCTAATAGTTTTATATAAACAAACAATGGTAAATATGTTTTAAAATATATATTTTTTAAATAAAAACATAAAACAGCTTTTTTTGCCTTTAACTTTCTTTTAAAAAGCCAGAAACCTTTTATCTTAAAAAAATCGTCAAATTCAGGGCGAAATCGTAAAAAGCCTAGTTTTGCACAAAAAATCGTTGAAATGACGGAAAATCGTCAAATCTGGCAGCGGGTGACTGCAGTTTAAAAATAAATTTTTCTTGAGATTTAATTTGTATAAAACTTGACACGTATAAGTTATATTTCAATAGAAAGAGAGAGGAAGAGGGGGATTGAGTTTCTTTCATAAGAGAAATATAAGCTGACGAGTTGTTTCTCTAGTAAGGATACCTTTGTAATTCCACCATGATTTCGTTATCATTTTAAATTTCAAATTACTAGTTCGTTTATTGGGTTAATTTTTTTTATTATTATTTTGTTTATTCAACAAATGTTTTTAAATATTTACTTATTCTTGCGCATGTAAATATGGATAATAGTGCCAAAATAAAATTTTTAAATCCGAGGTTTTCATTGCCACTTTTCTTGGTTTCACGTAGGTATTTTACAGATAACAATTATTATATTTTTAACATAACATTTTTTAAGGAAATCGAATAAGATTTACAAGACTCAAAGAGCTAAGAAAATATATAAAGAAAAATATTAAGGTTTACCGCGAATACATTGACAAAGGTAAAGTGTGTAAAATTCAAAAACCACAATTAAAATTATAGAGATTTTTTACAGAATATGAAAGAGCTACTCATAAACATCTTAAGAACATTTTGGGCCTTAAACCAAATGTGACATCATTAGTAAAAAAACAAAGTTTGAACTTGGCTAGCAAGTCCTGTAGTATAAGACAGGAGACCTGGTATATGCCACCTAACCGATATGATACTAACAAAATTCCATATGAAAGTAAACGGGGTCTTGGTGGAGCACTTTGGGCGAAAGAACACTTACATCAATCAAAATTAATATCCAAATTTCGACAGCAGCAAACTCGTTTTTATAATTTACCAACAATAAATGAAAAATTCAATTCACGTTGTCTAAGGTCAACAGGAGTTTTTTTAACAAGTACTTGAGACTTAAATACATTTACTTTGGGTTTCTCAGAAATTTTTTTTATTGTTTTTATAGATGCTCGAGAGCGTCGTGCTACCAGTCGCAATATGATTAACAATAGTGGAACATGTTACAAAAACCCTTCCGAGCCTGGACCAACAACATATAATCCTTTTCATAAAGAGGAATTATTGACTAAAAAGTATAAAAAAATATTTAATTTAGGAGCTTTAAAATCACATTTAAATTTTTTTTAGTATAAGAAAACCAAATCCCTATATCTTTTATCGTTATTCTACAGTACCAGTCAAAAAAAATAGCATTCATTTACCAAACACAAGCTTTTTGCCTGCACCTGGCCGTTATGAAACACGTTATACCAACATATGTCCCTGCTCATCAAAACTAATCTATCAGCCACAAAGAGATTTACTAATTGAAAAAGAAAAACGCAATAAATTTCGCCATTTAACGTATAAAACTATTAAAGCCAGAGCATTTTGTGCACCAGATTGGAGACATGTAAAAGGCCAGGGGTTTCGTCATCTTTTCAAGGGGGCTAAATATACAAAAAATTTTAAACTGTCACTTCTAGAGGATAAAAAATTGGAAAACTTTCAACTTTATGCCGATTCAAAATACATTGAAATGATAAATAGTCCAACACGCCAACCAATTTCAGTACCGCCAAAGACTTTAATTAAATTAGTCCACACGCCCCTCAAGTTCAATTGTATTGTCAAAAAAGTAATACGCAAACAATTAAGAAATAACAAGAAAATTGCTTTCAATAGCAGTCAAGAGCGTTTTCATGATGGTTATCGTTTGCCGATTTTAACGTAAAAGCAACAGGAGAAAATCAAACAAACACTACCACTTGAAAGGCAATTGCGAGATCATCCAGTTATGAACAAGCAAGAGACGGAAATAAAAACAAAACTTTTTCAAACGCCTAAGCACATGTTACCGGTTTATGAGCCCACATTAAGGAAAAGGATGTTTAAGTTCCAACCATTGCCAGAGGCAAAAGTGTTGGTAACAGAGGAAGACATTAAAATGACTGAAAACAAGGAGGAGGGCTTCTATCTTAAGACATTAGAGGCCAAGCATTTTTTCAAGGATAATGTTTAATTTTTTAGTTTTGGATTTGGATTGGTTCTATCAATAATATACTTTGCATTGATTTGCAGTTATGTTAAAAATTTTAAAATTTATTGTAACTAAATTGCATATCTTTAGCTACAAGTTTGCCCAAGAATTGTGAAAAATTTTTGGTATTTTTTGTCAATAATTAGAAAACGCAAAGCAAAAATTCATGCATAGAATTTGTACAAAAATATTTCTTTGCAGAATCCATCAGAGCATAAAACACTTTTCCTAAATCCACGATTTTGGAACTTACTTTACTTACAGAATTAGCACACATGTGTATGTGGCCTAGGGTGAAGCGTCAAAGGATCGCAGGGGGTTACTTTCTTATTTACTCTGTTATTTAAAACAAGTTATAAGCTGAACTTAAAATTATTTTCAAGAACTTTCGTCTTCTGCGCTTCTTATTTAATTCCTGGTATTAAGGTTGGAAAAGTTTTCTTGGACTTAGTCTTTCCAATGGAGTTTCGGGCGTCCTTATTTGCGTTTTGCATCATACTCAAACGCGTTATTTGCTCATTCATTAATTAATTTTTACAGTATGTCCAAGCCAGCGAAATATATGGAGTTTAACACGCTTCACTACACCCAGAGTTGGGCAAAATACATGCTTTGCTGTATTTGAAATACAAAGTTCAGAACACTTGTTCCGGTGGTATCTTAAATACAAAATACTAAATGTTTTCAAGTCGAGTATATAAAATACAAAATACAAAATACATTTGTAAGCACTAATCTGTAAAACAAGAATTTCCTTTCATGAAAATTAGATTTTTAAAAGTATCATCAGATAAGCAGCCTCTTGTTGGAGAATATATATATCCTGCTAAGGAAAACAGTCTTTCTACAGTTCCTGATGAACAAAACTGGTGCTAAATTTTATGAAAACATTTCTTATATTTACGTAGCCTTCAAGACTGGAAAGCTCCTTACTTTTGTCATTTAGGAAGCTGACTAACTCCAATTCCAAATGTTTAAGAGCAAATAGTTAATGGAAATCAGTAAGATCGGCCAACGAGAAGCTGAGATATGACGAAAATTCTGAGATTTTTTAGAACAAAATCTATGCATATACCCCTATGTACCTCAGTTGCCACAAAATTTGGTATGGAGATTTTAAAGGCGGGAAAATTAACTTTGAGATAGTAACAAGGACAATGATAGCCCCCATACAATTCCATAAATTTTATCAAATTTTTTATGCGCCTTATTTCGAAAGCTATTACAGCTAATAACTTCAAAACTTCTACAAAATAAATCAATTTACAGTTTGAAAAAAAAATTAATTGGAACAAGGGTAATGGTAGCCCAATGGCTAGGTTAGGTGGAACACCCGGTTGCGGATATAAGAAATAAGGTACAGCTTAGGCCAGTTTCTTTGGAGTCTTTTTACAATTATCCTATAGATGACTGTAAAAAAAGCCTTTAATGAATCCGTCATAAGTATTATGAATATGGGCATAAGTAGTTTAATTAAGAAGCCCTATTGAAATAGGTAAATTATCGAAGTTAAAACTGCCTTATTTTCTCATAAATTGAAAAAGAAATTTAAAACTCTATTTATTGCTTATGCAAGCAATGACGTGATTCG
Organism: Melanophora roralis; assembly: GCA_963583895.1. Taxonomy (NCBI): domain Eukaryota; kingdom Metazoa; phylum Arthropoda; class Insecta; order Diptera; family Rhinophoridae; genus Melanophora; species Melanophora roralis. The sequence goes on from OY757191.1 coordinate 21,358,338, forward strand.
TACCCTTTTTCAGATTATTGGGTAATTTACAAATTAGCCAGAGGCATACAAAAGTGATTAAAAAAAACAAGGAAGAACGCTTTATTCGGCTATGCCGAATCTTATTTACCCTTTACATTTATCTCTTCGCATACCCAACCATTTTATCTATTCAAGTTGTTTTCGTACCGCAAATATTATAATAAAAATACTTTGTACCGGCCCGGCACGTTACAAATATTTGATTTTTTATGAAATTTTTAATTTTTCTGGCATTCCATCGTTCAAACACAAAGGGGGAAATGCAGAGGATGAATTTTTTGAATTCGCCTTGCTGTTATTTTGTTTAGTGTACCCTGGGAGATTCTAATATTTTTCAATTCTGGTTATGACAAATTTTTGTGTAACAAAAAAATTTATTTTGCAAAAATGTATTTTGGCATCATAAGTATTTAAAATACAAAATACTTCAGTGTTGGGTATTTGAAATTCAAAATACAAAATACATTAGAATGTGGTATTTCAAATACAAATACAAAATACGTATTTGTATATCAAATACAAGTATTTCAAATACTGCCCAACCTTGACTACACCAGTGTCGGCATAAAGCACATACAGCTCTTGCTTCTTACGATACCGATACCCGCCTACGCAGATTGCTCCATATACTTATTTAGCGAAGTATTTTTCTCTCAGATACTTTAAGAACATCTTTTGCAGCTTGACCAAGTCCTCATGCCTCCGTAGCGTGTGAGGTTTATCTATCGAGAAAGGGAACTATTCTTATATTACATATTTAGCCCAAAATATCATCTTTTGGAAAATAGAATTGTTCGCCTTATTTCCAAACTGATGTCATTAGCTTTAGTTTTGGTGGTTCTGAGGTATACAAATTTCTCTACTACGCTGAAATTGAAATTCTTAATGTTCAAAGATTGTCCTGATCTCGTAAATTCTCTATTCGTTGATATCTTCAACTTATTCTTAACTTCATTTACTGTTAACAACAATTTTTACCGATTCTTTTCCTATATTAGCAAACGCGGCAGAAACATCTCGTAATGTTTGTCTCATGTTATCGATATCACCGGCATTGGGCCGTTTCTATTTGCTGCTGCTTCTGCCACAATATTTTCTAATAATAAATTGGAAAATTGAAAAGATGGCCGGGCAGTTGCCTTGTTTGAAGACCGGTTGGGAATACATGGTTTAAAAAGGATCATAAGGATGGGTTTTAATCCGCAAAAGTTATCCTGCACAATTTGTTTAGCTTTGTATGTTAGCCAAATTTAGACATGGCGTTAAATATTTTTTTTACAAATCGGACCATGGAGTGTGGCCTTGTATTAGACAAAAAACTTGTTACTCTCGATCTGTTTCTTATGCGCTTTCTTCAAGATTTAACATTGTGAAAATATCTGGTTGGTGGTGTATCTTTCAGGTATAAGGGCAGGTTTAAAATTGCTGATTATTTCTCCAGTTTAGGTTTTTATTTTTCAAACAGTATTTTAGTATCTTGTATAAGACCCCTTTTTTAATAAACAGACCATAGCACACTGAGGTTCTACTCATCGAGCATGTGTCTCTTCAGCCAGATCTAGCAAATAAGTTGATGCCTCTGGTGTTAAACAGCTTCGACAGTAAGCCATCAACACCTGCCGCACAATTTTTTTTTTATTTGGGATGTTGACATTTTTGCTACTCCTTTAATGGCAGGTTTCTGACGTTTAGCCTTGTGTAGCTTTAAGTTTCACTTGCATCAATTTCTCATATATATGTGACTTCCATGTAAGGTGAAGATCCAGTTGAATGCCTAAATATTTCGTCTCAAATCGTTGAGACACTATATGGTTGTTAATATGGATTGGGGAGCACGTTTCTTTGCGTAACGTGAAAGTTACGTGTGTGCATTTTTGTTAATTTATTTTTCTTCCCCATAACTTTGTCCATTTTTCTACTTGGGTTGCGTGTTTTTGCAGTTAAATCGAAGCCTCTTTAGGGTCTTGATGAATACTGAGAAAATCTGAGTCATCAGCAAATGTCGACGTTTATGTAAAACTGTAAGTAAGCATATCTGCCGTGTACAGAATTGGACCTAGAATAGTCCCTTGTGGTACACCAGCCCCTTTTGGCTAGGAACAACTTATTGGTTTCCCTCTTTGATTATTAATTTGCCGGCCAGCTATGTAAATTTCCAAAAAGTTAAATGAATTTACTGGTAAGTTCAGCCTTAGCTTGTTCAACAGGTCTTCGTGCCATACTTTATCGAAAGCTTTAGAGACATCAATAAGAAGCGCGGAGCGTTTCTTGTTTTCCTTAAAGGCTTTTCTTATAACCTGCACCTGTCTGTGGACTTGTTCGATGGTACCATGTTGACTCCAAAACCCCAATCGGTGACTTGGAATACAATAATTCTCATTCAGAATCGGGGCCAGCTGGTTTTTAGGTAGCTTTTTGAACTATTGCCTATAAGATTTCACCTCCGAAGGATCTTTACCAGGCTTATGGATCATCTTTACTTAGGCAACTTTCCATTTTGGCGGGAAATGTTCAAGCCGAATTATGCCATTAAAAAATAAAGAGAATAATTCTTTAAGCTTTAAAAGGTATCTTCGAAAGCATTTTGCTGCTTATTTTTATCAAGTCTAGTTAAGCGTTAGCCTCTTCAACATCTAAGAATTTCCTCACGCCAGTTTATGTATTGGGACTAAAAACTCTCCTTAAATGGCTTGCGAGCAGATCGCATATTTCTTCGTCATTTCTAGCCATCCATATCTGTCATCAGCTTATTATTTTGGCCTTTACGGAAGGAGGTGACTAAGCTATAGTCTTCAGTTTGTTGTCTTTTAGGTTGACAAAATTTTCTGGCATCCTGTATTTTAAACATTAATGTCTTTAACCCTCAAGCGCGTCATAGCCTTAAATGACAACTGTACTGGGTAACTCATAAATATTTTGAATTTTGGAACTACATCGCTTATATCACTGCAATATAAACTAGTTATCGACCATATATTTTTTTTTAATATCTAAGCATTCCTACATGTACATACATATGTATGTGTGTATGAAGATTGCGACCAAGATTTTGTCCTGACAGTTGCAACAACAAAAGCCTTATATTTTCAGTAAATATGGTTCTAATCGACTAAAAAAGATTTACTTAAAAGGAAATTTCTATTATTGTGAACAAAAAAAAATTTTGAGTATATTACTCAAATATGATTATTTATAGACTGAGTGTGACTATCATTTGGGACATAAGTTATACTTTATACAATTCATAGCTGAAGGAATGATAAACCCCGTTTAAAATGAATTTAAATAAATATTATTTTTACATAATGAGTGATGGCAGATACATTTTTTCAAACGAAAGTCATATTTTACAATATCGACTGCATATCTAATACTTGTTTACAGGAGCCATTTTCCTGTTCCATTTTTATCACATTCTTTTGGGTCCTTGAGGCTGCTTCGTATACATTTGAACATAGTTAAGTTTGGATTTTTGTTATATTTTTGATTTTTGTTTAAATAGTAGAACTAATTTTTGTTTCTTAATATTTGCGTTTTAACAACATCTTAATAGAAATATGAAAAAATATTTTTTCCTGTCGTTGAAAATAGAAAGTTGCTTTAGGATATTCATATTGAGTTTGTAGTAATTTTTTACTGCTTATGATATTTAAAACACAAAAACCGCTTATTACTTTGAATGGGTGCTTTAGATATGCACCCTTTTTCTTTCAACCATTGTAAGCAAATTGTTGCTCGCAATGTCATTCGATATTATTAATTCCCGTTTTTTTTTGAATCTCAAGGGTATATTTTCATGTGAAAAATATACAGCAAGAAGTTAAAAAGAAAATGAATGCTAAAATGCAATTGAGTAAGTTTGCTGCTACCAAGAGTAAAGAAAATGCAAAATAATCTACTTGATTTTGTTTTGTCCTTTTGTGTTATAATTTTTTTATAAGAAGTTTTAAAATGTTTTTTAATACCTTACACTTATCTGTTGGCCAAGCTAGTCTGTTTGAATAAAACTTTTTAAAATCGTTTCTAAATATGATGAATATTTTAAAATTTTTGTAAATGAATTTTTTTCAGCTGTCTGACTGAATATATAAAAAAGAATATCGAAAAAATCCAAATAAATTTGATTGAAATTGTTTAAGAACATACTTTACTTGCTTTATTTTTAAAAGCTACAATCTTCTTGAAATTTTAATTTTTTTTTAATTAAAATTAAAAGTTATAATAAATCCAGTAAGGTGTTGTTGTAGGGTATTATTATAAAGACTAACATCTTACTGGCTTTTATTTATCTGATTTAATCTTATTTGAATGTCATTGCATATTTAAATAGATTATGAAAAAACGAACATAATAGTAAAACCAAGTAAAAACTAATGATATTTATTTATATTAAATCCAGCAAAAAACCGAAACGAATATTCATTAAAATGATTAAGAAAAGGATGTTTTGTTTTTTTTCACTCTTAGAAACTGAAAAAAAAAATTGGAAGCGATAATATAAAAATTAATTAGCTTGAAGTTGGAAAATTATTGTTATTCAAATTAACGTGAAGAGATGAAAATCTTAAAGACTTCAGTTGCCACTTTATTTTATCTTGTTTGCATATTTTTAGCAACAAAACAAGTAAGGATATTATAATTGATCATTCCGACCTTATTATATTTTAGTGAGGGGAAAAATAAATCAATAATTTTTGTATCCAACATTATAGTTGGTGGCATAAAGATAAAGATGTGTGTTAAATTTTGCAAAGACAAATAAATATTCGTGTCAGTAATAGCCCAAAAGTGATACTGAGTGGATCGATATGCTTGAAGGTAAGTCTCAGACCAATATTTGCACAAACGCTTAATACCCCTATCGCGTATGGCCAATTCCACGTAAACACTCGAAATTAAAGTAAACACTCGAAATTAGAAAAAAATCGATAGAAAATAATCGAAGAATAAAAAAATTAGTTATTTTCATTTCTCTTACAAATGTGTAAACTGATCACGTACTGAATTGTGGGCTCTTTTTTCTTAACTTCTTGATGAGAATGTCACACCTGTCAAATTTTTTAAAAGAGGTTTCCTTAAGAAATTTTGTTTTTTTGAAAGAAATAATGAAACACATAATGGTAAAAATATTTTAAACTACGATAAAACTTAAAAATATTTCACACAACTCTATCTTGAAGTCAAAATTCTCTCTAGTTTAAATTTGTAAGCTCGCACCCGCCACAGCCTTCAAGTGATCATTGTGAGCAGAAGTTATGTTCCTGCAGTGTCTACTCTTTAACTTATTGCTTAAAAACCTACCCTTTTTGAAAATTACCATTTTTTTTTAAGAAAATTATTAATTGTTTAAATTAAAGAAAAAATACGAGCAAAATGGTTACACCCGTTACAATGGAATTACTCGTGTTTGATGTGAGTATAAAAAGGTATTAAAAAAAATACTGAATTTTACTGAATTTCTTTACTTAAAATTTTTAGTTAATTTACTGGTATGCCAGATTAAAAGAAAATCAAACTTAAATATTTCCAAGAGTTGTTAAAAAGAGTAAATGTGCATTTTGAGCGCTGAGCAGAAAATAATAAGTGAATCCATATTTGCCTCTTTGTTTACCTTTAAAAAAAAGTAATTTTTAAAAAAGTTTTTGTCTAAGAGACATTATGTAATACAAAACTTATGCAGTTTAAACATACTGACCCATTTAAGTGTTTCAAAAATTTTTGTTAAAAAATTAATTATTATTTGGCTCAATAACAAATATGCAAAACCATTTAGGAAAAAAAGTGTACAAGGGAAGTGCAAATATTTAAATCTTGGCTTTCAAGATTACTACCAACTCCTTAGCTAATGTTTAGTTGCGTACTGTCTGCGTGTTTACACAGCTCTGTTTCCGTTTTGTTTTCTATCGTCCTTTTTTGGTTTTACATTTTTAATAAAAAATACATAACTACTTCTTTTAACCGTTTCAATGTACTTAAATATAACGTACTTTCCTAAGAGAAATGTTTGTAAATCGAAATACATATTGCAACTCACATACACGCTTCAAACGAATGTACGTTTATTTTATAAAAGTTACAATAAAAAAAATTATTTCTTTTCTTGCTGAAGAATTTTTGTTAACATTAAGTTAGGGCATTACTTACTTATATCCTCTGTTGTTTTGTTAAACAGATTCAAAAATAAAACTATATAGAAATTTTTTCTATTTAAAATATGAGCAGGCGTGCCCTTTTAAATGCAGTTGATATATTAAAGTTAGTTAAAAAATTAAGCTGAAAATTTAATAGATAAGCAAGAGCGATGTCCATCTCTCAAAATCAACTCTATGTAGTCAAGTCAATATCGGAACATATTTAAGTGTCAAAACATCAAAAATATACTGAAACAAATTTCTATAAGATTTATCGAGGTCAGTTTGCTAAAGGCTTACATAAAAGCAGAAACTTACAATAATTAAATTTTTGAAAGAAAAACCCATGCATATATAGATATTTGTATATAACTCCGTAAATTCGTCATAGTTACAAAAAAACTTTACACAGCCAATATGAAGTTGGCAGACTAAACTAGAAAAAACTTTATTTCAAATTGGATATTTCATATCCTGGAAACAGTACGAGCTTTCGACTTTAAACATGCAAAAAAAAGCGAGAAGACTGAAACTCCGGTTAAAGGATCGAGTGGAGAAGGACATCAAAACTTGGCAACAGAAATGGAAAAAAAGCGCAAAAAACAAAACGTTTGGAAAACGAGTCTACGTTCGGCTAATGGAAGAAGCGCCAAGTAAGTATATATACATTTTAAGTTCCATCCTTGCGGATTACTGGAAGCTTAGTAGATTTAAAAAAAATTATTTTTGCTTTGTAAACGTATCCTGAAGAGATTATTTATGACTGTTTTTTTTTTTAAGTGACGAGTTTGTTGTCACTCCCGTAATTTCAGAAAAATATGTAGACTCCAGTTGCGGATTGTCCATAGGAAGCTTCAGATTGTTAGGAATTGTTGCCCTCAACCGAAGTTTTAAAGATTTACGAAGATTATTATAATGTAAGTGGCACTGGAAAAAGCACCAGGGATTCAATAGCTAAATCTGTTTTGAAGGGTCCCGGACTTTTGCAAAAACAGGAAAGGCTGTTTCTGTTGTATGTGTAAGTATAAGTTTCACAGAGGCGTGAACTAAAGGCAAATTTCAGAACAAAGCCAGATTTGGGCACCTTAGTAGCTGCTTATGTATTTATTTTCATATAAAATAGGCGGTAGGGGTCTTACAGAATTGAAAAGATGTTTGAAACGTTATAAAATATTATTCTGAGACCCTTAAATTATACTGACTTGGTTAAAGCATCCCAGTTCGTCCGTCTGACTAGGTTTTCATAGATCAAACGCCTGAAAATCACAATTATCTCCATAAATAGAGATATATGTAAAACATGCCAAATTTTTTTTAAATCTTATGAAGAGTTATCCATTATTGGCCTTGATATACGGTAGAAGGCGTTTATCCGAATATGAACCTTAATCACGAAAGTAAATAAAAAAAGAAAATAAATTATGATGTAGGCCATAATTTATTCAGACTTGATTAGCTTTAACTTTTTTTTCCTTTTTTTTAAGGGGGGTGGGTATAAGCAGAATGTCATGTAATATTCTTGGGCCATGTTTCCTTAAATGTGGGTGAAAAATTCCTTTGTGTGAACTGAAATTGAATTCATATTTAGTATCGAAATGTATAGTGAATATTCACCTAGATCTGCTTGGAACCCCTGTATTTATTTAAAGAGTACAAGTTCAATATATTTTTTTTCTTTGTGTGTATGTTTAAATCTACATACGTACATTGGTATAAGAACGTCTTTTGTGGTAGAAACGAGCATTTGTCCTAATACCATTGACTGCACAATAATTGCTTGCTTGGCAAACCAATATAGAAAGAATATTGTCGTTTGCTAAGTGGTGTTGTTTGCATAAAATTGTGATACAATATTATTTAAATTACCAGTGAGTTGTTTTAATGCACTTAACATATTGACAAAACCGGAAAAGGAACAATGCTTGAAATACATATGGGTGATTCTAATAATACTGGACAATTTGATGTCTTTGTTTATTTGAATAGAGAAAATAAAAATATATCTCACTTTCTTATTTACTTTAAAATTAAGCTTTAAAACATCTCCGTATTCACTAAAATATCTTTTCTAAAAATTGTTTTGTTTTTAAAAAAAGTTGCCTACATAAGTCTTTCACTATCATTCCACTGGCTGTCCCCAGCCTTACATTCACTTGCATTTGTCTGTAAAATACAAAAATGTGTTCAAGTGACGTCCTCCTTCTTTAATGTAAATAATTCTTTTAAATTAATATATTTATAAATATTTATATTTTGTCCCTAAAAATGCACGTCAATACAATGTAAAATATTTTTTGCGTTAAGTTCTCAAAATTTTTTTTTGATATTCATTAACTCTATTATATATAAGAAAACTATATGCGTCCACATGCTCAAGGAATCTCACCGGCTTACAGCCGGGTTTTGTCCTTCCTAATGAGCATTTAAATTTCTTCCATCATTTTCAAGATTTAATAAATTTTAAAATTCTGGTTGTGTTTTTAGAGTAACCTTTTTATACCAACTCTCGATTCATGTTAAATTCTTAAAAATAAAAACTTAATTTTTCCTTTAAGCGAGCTTTTTATGTATTCGTTATTCCCCTGTCAACAAAAATGGACAGGGGAATGACGATAACCATAGAAATGAAAGTTTAAAAATAAGTTGATAAAGTAAATTTTTTTAAGGTTTCGTAATGTGAATAAATTTAAACAAATTATTAAGAAGAAAATATTATGGGTTTAACGGTCGACTGGGAAAATATTTTGAAAAATTTGCATAATTCGATTAAAATTAAAAAACATTTTGCATCTATTATAGCAAAGCAGCTGTTATTTATTTAACATGCAGAAACCCATTTAAAATAAATTTTTTGGCCAAAAACTTTAACGTCAAAAATTACATCCAAATTAGCCCGTTAGAATCAACAACATATGCGTAAAAACACGCATATAGTGCTCACATTTATATATTAAAGGCAAGAAAACGAATTTTAAACACCCTATTTGTGAAGTTTAAACCTATTAGCTAAGCAGAGAATATCAAAATTACCATTCAAAGACAAAAAGCAAGGGGGTTTGAAAAATAATTCAAATATTTCCAAAAGCTGCATACAAGTTATATTTCCTCTTTTGTTAAAAAATACTGCGAAGTTTAATTTTTATGTACAATTGAAGCTTACTAATTTTTTTTTAATAAAAAAATCTTTAAAAATTTTAAGAATAACTTTACTTTTTACACTTCAACACTCTGGCTATGTGAAACTTGTATTTTGGCCAACACTTTTTAGTAAAGTCTACTAAGTATAAATATGCATATGTTCTTTAGCGGTTGAATAGTTTGTAAGTCTGTCTTCATAATTCTTTATTATACCCTTCACAAAGTGATAAGGGTATATATCAGTTTGTCATTCTGTTTGTAATTTCTTTATTATCCATTTGCGACAACAGAGATAGATAGAGAAGTTGATATAGCCATGTGTGTCTGTCCGTCTGTCCATCTGCTTAAATCAATTTTCTGGAGTCAAATAAAAAGATACGGACCAGTTATTTGTGTCAAACTATTAAAAATATACTTGAGACAACCGCTACTTAAAATCAGCAAAGTCTGTCATTCTTGCCACAAAACTTGGCACGGATACTCTTTAAGTAGGACCTAAATATTGAAAAAATTTTTTTTTAAAAGGATCAGGGGAAGTGGTATGTCTCCTACAATTGCACAAATTTGGTAAAATATTTTATGCGCTAAATCGTAGAAACTATAACAGCTATCGATTTATAATGTTTTAAAAAAAGTAATTGGACAACAAAACCTACGCTTTGAAGAAAAAATTTTTTGGGTGGGGACAGAATAAGGGGTAGCTCTCATACAAATTAACAATTTTTATGAAATTTTCGATTCGCTACATCTGGGAAACTATAACTTTTATCGACTTCGAATATTCTACACAAAGTAATAATCAAATAATTCAGACATTTTTGAAAAATAATTTGGAGAGGAGCAGGGGGACTAAAACATCCCATAAAAATTAATTAAATTAAAACGAATATGAATAATTTTCAAAACTTAAAACTCTCGACCTCAAAACTTCTTCATCTATTTCTATTATTCATACGAACGTTAAAATTTTGTAAAGATTTCTATGGACTTTAAAACTCGCTGAAGGTACTTTTATTATATTTTTGCAGTACAAAATTATTCGGCTGTGTATATTTAAAGACCAATGTGAAGGGTATATAAGATTCGGCACAGCCGAATATAGCGCTCTTACTTGTTTTTCTCATGTCATTGTTTTTATTATTAGAAAATTCATTGCAGTTTGAGTGTTTTTTGTTGCGGTTTTCAAATATGGTTATTATTGTTATTGTATATGAAGTTTAAATCTTTAAAACTTTAAGCAAAGAGGAAAGAAAAATGCCAAAAACTTTTGTTGGGTTTGTTTTACAATTTTGAGTTCTTTTACGGACTTTAGATTGGTGAGTGTAATATTGTACTCGCAAATTTATTTGGACAAACATATAAATACATATGCATGCTACATACATGTGTGTGTAACCTTGTTAGAGTAAAGTTATCCTACCGATAAAATAACTAGTATGTAGTAACTAACATACTAGTTGCTTTTGGCTTCAAACTAGTTGCATATATAACCATCTTTCATACATCGAACTATTGATTTTAACATCAGTATGTCATAGGAGCCCAACTAGCTTAATTTCATGTAGTTATTTACTAGTTAAAATACTAGTTTTTAATTTTTAATTTATAGGTTTTTACCTGTATTTTTTTTATTGCACTTATTTCTTAGCGCAGTCGATGTTTAAAATAATTTTTTTAAAATTTTTCTCTTTTTTGACTGGCACAAACTTATCACATTTACAACAGTTTGGGTTACAACTAGTACAAAACTATTTTAAAACTTTACTAATTTTAACTTAAGCTGCAGGGTACCTAATATTTGCTTATGCATATGTATGTGTGTATATGTGTGTATGCTTATGTGTTCTTCAAAACTAAATAACAAACATAGTTACACCAGTTTAAGTTTTGGAAAAAAAGTAAAGAAGTGGTTGAGGAAATAGAAAGTTAGCTTGTTTCCCCTTTACAATGCACTTTCAAAATAAATAAATATTTATTTGATTTTTGCTTGGCTTTGTTGAAAACTTAAGATTTTGTTTTTGTACGTTTGCCAATTTGCATCAGTAGACTTCAACCCAAATTCTTAAAAAACTCATGAAACCAACGAAATGCATATAGACAAACTTAACCAACAACAAACCCTACAAATAGACAAGAAAATTGGGATTAAATCCTAAATAATATTTTTAAAAATGTTGTTTAACAACAAGGTTTTGTTTTCGGTAGCCCCTTAATACATTTAGTAATAACCAATGGTTATTCAAATGTAAGGGGAAAAAGAAAATCAAAACAAGCGAATAGCGAATATTGGTTTGTTGGATTCTTAAAAAAACTTGAACGCTTTGGTTGCTTATAGTAATTCTCATTTTGTTTAATGGGGTTATTATATAAAGACACAAAATATTCATGAGTTTTTTAAGAATTTGGGTTGAAGTCTACTGATGAGTTGGTGCAAGAACCAACGAAATGCATATAGACAAACTTAACCGACAACAAACCCTACAAATAGACAAGAAAATTGGGATTAAATCCTAAATAATATTTTTACAAATATATTTTCAGTTTTTTATTAAATTTTATTTTTATAATTTTTTTTTTGCACACGGTCCCCGATAAGTTAAAAATCTATATTTCTAAATTAGTTTTTAAAGTTTTAGTAATATAATTTTATTTTAATGATCCTGAAGTAGCTCTACATAGGCACAGGTGGCATTGGCATATCTGGAGGTGTTTGCGGCATTTGACGTTTAGTCTTTAAAATAAAAAAAATTAATTAAGAAATTAACTCAGTTCCACAAAAAATATTAAAAACTTACGCGTGTTATTTGGTTTTTGGCCTGAAACCCTTTTGGTGCATCCGATTCTTCAGGTGGAGCTTGGCGGCGGGCCTGTTGAGAATAAGAACTTAAAATAGTTAAAAAATATATATATTAATATTGCTAATATATACTCACTCTCAAATAATTTTCTGGATTAAGCTGATCCTATTAAATGTTAATTAAGAATTAATTAGATAATAATCAAACAATTAAATTAATTAGATAATTATCTACCTGTGGAACATCTCCTTCATCTGCTGCTTGGTTGTTAACTTGTCGACGCATCTAAATTTGAATAAAATTTTTATTTAGCAATAAGTTAGGTAGTACAAAGGCACATTCAACCAGGTAATGTTAAGAGCCCAGTTGATTAAAATCAATTTGACATTTATACGAAACTTAAATTAATTTTATATGGAATTATTAATTTTTCTGACATTCTACCGTTCAAACACAAAAAGAAAATGCAGAGGGCGAATTTTTTGAATTCGCCTTGAATTAACCTTGTTGAATGTGCCTTGGGTAGTACTTTGGCATAGTAACAAATGATGACTGAGCTTATTAAATTTTTTTAAAAATTTTAAATCAGAAAAAAAAAATATAAAAACAGGTCATATTACAAGGTACACTTATACAGGTGGCGTTAAGAACCCAGCTAATTATGAATTTGCCTTAAAATTTAGTGAAAGTGATTGTCGGATTTATTAATTTTTTTTGAAATTGAAAACTTGTTTAACATTCACTTTATCGAACACAAAAAGGAAATGCTGAGGGCGAATTTTTTGAATTCGCCTTGATACTACCAGTATTAGTGTAACCTGTATTATATATATGATCGGTTAGAAACACCTTTGCAATTTTACCATGTTCTTTACCATAATCATGTACTTTTATGAATGTGTGTGTTCATGTATCCTTCTTGACTTACCCTAACGTATGATGGCTCAAACTAAAAAAAGGAAAAAAGACCATTACAATGTTTTAAAATTAATCAAATTTTGAGTTTTCGTACAAACCTGTGGAGCATCTTTTGTAGCATCATCATTTTGAGCCACTCCCTAAAATATAAAATACACATCTCTTTTTTAGTTAATATTGTTAAGCAGTAAAAAAATCTAAAATCCTTGCAAAATTAAAAACGTACCATACGTTGACTTATGCCATTAAAAGATTTTCCTTGAGCCATATCAACTGTTTTGAAAACAGTTATAATAACCATAATTGTCAAATAAATAAATGATTTTGTTGAGAGTTTCATTTTTAAGCGTTTTGTTTTATATCAATTTATGTTTAACAAAACAATTGGATACAGCTATTATTGGTCGACTAAAAAGTTTTTTGGACTTTTATTTTTTTGAATTTTTTTAAACAAATTTATAAATCAACAACTTGTGCATACAGAATCAAGCAGACTGTGACAATTTATAGTTTTTTGGATAATAAATAAATGCATCAAAATTTTGTTTAGCCCCTACAGGTGCGCAGTTAGTCAAAGTTTTTAGAGGGGAATGGTTTAAATTAGTTTATTTTTTTAATATAAATTTTTTTAATTCATAAGGGACCATGCAGCTCATTTGAAAACAAAACTTTAGCAAAAATTCGCTACTTTTCTCTAATCCCGGCATTTGTTTTGATAGACGTTAAAAATGACTTTAATAGTTTTTAAAATTAAGATCTCAATTCAATACAAATGTAATGTTTTTTATACTTTCTATAATATTTTATTCCGTAACAAAATTGTTACTTTTTCATTAAATTAGATTCAGTGTCGCCTTAAAATTAGTTTGCAAAATTCTTTCCCACATACAAAGGGTTAGAAAGCTTTACTTAGAAAAACACAAGGGCTTTATGATTTGTTGGATTTAAAATAATTTAATTTTTTTTAAAGTTACATAAATGTAAAAAAACACCCCATTGTGTGCCCGCCACAGATACGATATTTTATCTTAATAATTAAAATCAGAATTATTGTAAATGAGTGAATGTATGCGTGTATGTGTTCATTTTATGTAATTATCAAGTTGTAATAATTATTTTGTAGCTTATTATTTGTTTTTTGTTTTTAAATATTTGATAATTGGCAAATTAAAAATAATCAATTAAACAAAGTTAAAATATGGCAAATTTTTTTTTTAAAAACCCTCTCTCACTGTACCCCTTTGATTGGGGAAATCATAAAATTTTATATAATAATGAATTGGATTTTGATTCTAATACCAAATATTTTATTAATCGTGTTTGTGTTTTTTTTGTATTGTAAATTGTAAAAATTGCTAAATAAATGCATATTTTTTTTAAATTAAATAGTTTCATATAGTCAAAGAGGCAGACAGAAGTACTTACAAACATATAATTAAGGATACAGGCCCAAAACAATGTATTTATTCAATTCAAAAAATTAACATAGAAAGCAATTAATGATCGATTGTGTTGTTATTTTAACTAAACCATCCTCAGCCGTATCAGGGGATAAAGATAATGTTGTCTTGCATTTAAAAAATAATTTTTTTATATCTGCTAAGATGCTTCTGTAAATGGGTTTATATAAGAAAACATTAATTTTTATATACATTTAAACTGTTTCTGGATGCGGCTTTGTCATTAAAAGTAAAACACAGTTGAGTCCAATGATTAATTTTAACAAAAATATCCCAGAAAAGCTTGTGTAATACTTAAGACTACTTAACATTTCTGCCTGTTAAAAAAGTTAAAGCGACAGTAGTTACGAAGGCATTTAATAATTTAAAAATTTTAGAGGTTGAAACCCTTTTAACGCTTAAAAGCTAGCTAAGGAACCACCTGAATGGGCTGTTTTCTAAAATAAGAGCCAAAACTTTTTTAAAATTAGATAAGAAAAACAAAGAATAATACACAAGGATACTTCTATGCTTATAGAAGGGAAAAATTTACTTTCTATTACTTATCTTAAATCTTAAGCACTTAATAGGAAAAAATTATTAAAACATATAAAAATGCTATTTTTTGGTTTCTTTCATTATCCCAGCAAAAACTTACATTGCTTTGTAATGAGTTAAAATCTAAAAAACTCCTACTCATTAGCATTTTAACCCATTATTTTAACATGACGATGACAATGGAGGCAAGTACTTACCATTCTCGCTTACAAAGAGGGAGCTAAAAAAGTACTTAACATGAGGGACTTGTTAAACTATTATTTAATTGGCATTAAAATAACCTTTTCCTGGGGCCCCAGTTACTCATTCTTGCATTTAATGTTTTTTTCTTTGATGTTTTGGTTAGAACTGGCTTAAAATATTAAGTTAGAATAAGTTAAGAAATTGTCAAACTGAAACTTTCTGCCTAAATTTTAGATAGAATTAACTCTTTATCTAACAACTGCTAAATAATACAGACGGTATGTAATAGTAGTTAAAAAGTGAGAAATTTGTAATGACTAATCACTTCCAAGTTTTTGCTGGGATTCTATTTACAAGCATGTGGGTTCACAAGGAGATTTCAACCCTCAAACACAAATTGCCACTATATTTTGAAAAATTATTTTTTATTTAATTTATTTAATATTTATGCGCCAATAGACTCTTAAACATCTGTAATTAGGAAGCGATTTTCTTTACTACGTCTAGCAATAACATAAATGGTAGAAAAGCTCGTAGTGAAGATAATTTTAAAGTCTGGCAAAGATTCTTAGAAGGAAGAGTCTTATAGGTCTATAAGTTTGTTGCCAACTATTTCGAGATTATTCGAAACTAAAAACAAGCTGAATCCGATCCTGAATGACAACAGCTGTATTCCAAATCACCAATTTGGCTTAAGAAGTCAACATATTACCATCGAACAAACTCACAGGTTGGAACAGGTTATAAGAAAAGCATTTGAGGAAAAGTAAAACCGTTCTGCGCTTTTTATCGATGTCTCTCAAGTTTTTAATAAAGAGTTGCATGAAGGCCTGTTAAACAAGCTACAGCTGAACCTTCCAGCCAATATTTTTAACCTTTTAGAAAAGTACATAGCTCTAAACCAGTATGGACTGATTAACCTCAAGGGAGTATACTAGGTCCAATTCTGTATTTGCTTGACACAGCAGATATACCAACCAACAGTCTTACACACACGTCGCCATTAACTGATTATACTGCGTTTCTAAGCATTTATAAAGACCCTAAAGAGGCCTTGAATAAACTGAGCCCCCACGTAACCCAAGTATAGAAATGTGCAAAGTTATGGCTAACAAAAATTAATGAACAGAAGTGTACCCACGTTACCTTTACTTTACTTAAAAAAGTGCTCCCAATCCTTATTAACAGCCAAATAGTGCCTAAACAATTTCGGACAAACTACCTAAGCATTTACCTAGATAAATTTCGAAGTACCAGGATATTTACTGAAGGTATCTAAGCGACAGAATGCTGACCTACAATACCAACTCTGGTAAAAGAAGAACACGTGTAAAAGCAGGAGCAGCACAATGTTCCATCCTAGGGCCTGACCTGTGGATCATAAGCTATGATGAAATACTCAGAATATACATGCCCGAGGATACGTTTTTAGTAGGATATTTGGATAACATCGCAGCAGTAATACAATCGCGAAATGTCGGGTAATGAAATGAACCGGCGCCTGGCTCGACTCACATGGTCTTAAGTAAGCTGCACACAAAACTGAGCTTCTGTTACTCACTAGAAGAAGAATCCCACCAGAGATTGATATGAGTATTGGCGAAGAGGTTATAAAAACAAAAACTGCGATAAAATATCTTGGGATAAGATTAGACTCGAAGCTTACACATTCCGTTTAGATTCGGCACGCTGTAACTAAGGCTGCCAAAATAACAACAAATCTAAGCAGACTTATGGAAAATGTCTGTGAACCTCTTTCAAATAAGAGAACACTTCTTATGGAATCCTGCAAACGCATCCTTTTATACGGAGGTGAAGTCTGGACCGGAAACCTAAGTGCAAGTTGCAGATGTAAGCCACTGATAACAGCTGCACTAAGAGTAGCCTGCGCGTACCGCGTACCGTATCAGCAGCAGTGGTTCAAGTCATAGCTGGAATGATATCTATCGACCTTCAAGCGGAAGAACACATGAAAATCTTTAAAGCGAGGCAAAATAAAAGCGCAGACATATCGTATCTGGCGACAATAAAGGATGCAACTCTCCAAAAATGGCAGGCACGCTGGAAAGACGAAGAACAAGGAAGATGGACGGCAAAGCTAATCCCAGAACTTAAAATATTGGTAACCAGAAAGACAGGGGAAATAAACTTTTACATTACGCAGATGTTATCCGGGCATGAATACTTTAGAAGGTACCTCTACAAAATGGGAAAATGTGGCACACCAATGTGTCTTTATGAGAAATACGATGTCCAGCATGCTGAAAAACACACCTTTTTTATGTGCAGTCGCTGGGCTAAAGATCGAGAAAGGTTGATGCACAAAGTAGAGAAATATAACAACGGAGAATCTCACAGACACGATGGTCAAGGACGAAGAAAATTGGAATGCGGTATGAAGTTATTGTAAACGTATATTAAGGATAAAGAAGAAGGGAGGAGAACAGATAGGGGCTTGAACGCCAGCTATATATCGATGACGGGGCAATGCCACTGGGGGAGCCACCTCGAAGTAATGCGAAAGCGGTGCCGAGGTGGATACCACTCTTGATGGCTATGAGGTAGGTTTTTAGTTGGTAGGACGGGAGCTAGCCCGACATAGCACGTCGAATGACTATTTAACATGTAATGCAGTAATGCATTTTCCCATCTCATCCCCAAAAAAAATATTAAATATATTTTTTATTTATTTTTTGTTTTAGAGCAGAAGTGTGCTGAAAGTGCGATGCAGTCCAAAAGAAATTTTTTATTTGTTTAATTAATTGTTGTTTCCAAAATCAGTATTAATTTTTATTTAACTTATTTAATTTTCATGTGATTGATTACAAATTATACAAAGTCATGCATCTGTGTATGTCTTATTGCACTTTTATAATTTTAGTGAACATTTACAAACAAAATTTAATTTAATTCAATTAAATTAGCTTCGCAAGTTTGATAAGTGCAGGTGATAAATATAACATAGGAACACACTTGTATATGTTGCATCATTATCGGTAATTATTTTTAAATTAAAACATTTACTGTGTATCTATTTTTTTATAAAGTTTAAACTATTTGACATTAACTCGGTAAAAAAATAATTAAAGTTTAATAATTTAATTGAAATATTTTAACATTTAAACATGCCATCATACATTGATGTGCATACATGCATTATGGCAATTACATTGTATACATTTAGTGGTAGAATTGCGATTTAGTGAAATTATAAATTAATTTAAAATAAATAAAATGAATTATTGAAATAATATGTAAATGTAAATAAGTGTTTTCAAAAAGCTACCGAATAGCTAGCTGCCCGTCTCCTGTTTTGAAAAATCAAAATTATTTTAAACAAAAATGATAATTTGTTTTTGGAATCATTTAAGTGTTTCAAAGAGCAAAAAGTGTTTTGCATAAAAAAATATTAAAATCTATAATATAATTTTTTTGACAAAAATACTTGGTCAGACTTCAATTAAAAACAAGGATGCCCTGCTCTACTCTTTTTTCTAAAAAAGTTTAAGTTTTTAAGCATTTTTCTAACACTTAAATGTAATTTGGGATATAATTCTCACTTATCCTTTCAAGATAAAAATTTATTCAAAATTTATCTTATTTTTAATCTTCTATTGTCGTTAAGGCTACGACAAATAGAACTTTGTATGTGCCCTTCCATAACCAGATATTGTCAATAACCATACTTCAACTACTTAGTTCTTTAAACTTAAATAATTGAAACATTACGTTTTGTTTAGAAAACCACATTGTCATGGCGCCATTAAATCTAGCCAACTTTCTTTCTATTTAACCGTTAGATTTTTTTTATTTTATTTTTGGGGTTTTTTGTTTGAAGTGTCTTAAATGTTTTTAACACTTTAGCAAAGCTGTGTAATTGCTTTTATTTTTTAAGTCGTACAAAAGTTATCAGAAAAAAAAGAAATTCAATAAATTTCAAAATTTAACACATGTCTAGCAAAAGTCATAAGATAATTCAAAAATAAAAATAAAAAAATAATATTTTAACAGATATTAGTTAAATGACACTTGCTTGAGTGTGATAAAAAATATAAGAAATATGTCTATTTTCAATTGAACGAGAAAAATAGATTTAAAATAGTTAAAATTTTATAACGAATTTTCAAAAAAAAGAACCAAAACAAATGTCTTTTTTTTTATTATTATTAAAAGTCTAGGAAGTCTTAAGCCTTCCTATTTGCTTATTTTTTTTGTTTATCAAGAAGAAGATATACTATATTCTGATAATAGAAATATGTGTTTTTTATATTTTTTTTTCGAAATTGTGGACCTTGAAATATAAATAGGGAGTTTTTGGTACTCTTTGCAGCTTCTAAATTAATTTAGTGAAATTAGAGTTCCGTCTAACAGCTTTAAAAAAAATACAAGTACTTTTTATTAAAATAATGAACCACTTTGTCTACCACCGCCCTTAAGGTCAACTAAAAAAACGAAGAAAGGTTTTTGCTTGATAAATATGAAGAAATGTATTGACCCAGATTGGGGTTGAAAGTCAATTAAGTTATCAAAATTACTATTTTCCCATTTTATTTTAAAATATTTTTGATGTTTTGAGATAATGGGTCTAGATATATGAATTAAGGTAACTAAGTGGACAAAAAGCATTTTTTTTTATTTTTAGTATTTGTTTTTTAAATTATGAGTCTACGAATATGAAATTTAAGGCTTTTGACCCTGTTTGAGGACGAAATTTATCCAAAAGGACAGAGAGTATTATATGGTCCTTTTAGATTTTCTTCATTATTCGTTATCATTTAGAAGGTCAATATGTTTTTTAATCATTATATAGTTTCTCAATACCTCTTTGTTCATTATTTTAAAATATAAAATAATATTATTTTGAACAATTTTGAGCAAAATTGGCGTTAAAAGTCATACCGTGAGAACAAAATTTCTGAGTATTTACAAAAATATTCATATGAAAAAAAAAAATTACGAGTTCATGGTTTTGCTTTCTTATGGCCCTGGTTAGCGTTATTATTCGCCTTGTTTTCCCGGACATTGTCTATTTGTTTGGGCTTCAATGCCTACAATTGTACCCAACAAGGGGCTTACCAATATGTCATGATTTTTTTGTAAAGGCCTCACTACCTTATTACGTATAAAGTAATAAAAACCTTTTATTTAATTGTAAAAAAAATACTTAATGGGGCCGCAAAAAATATTGTAGACATATAAGAAAATAAATATAAATCGATATAAATATAATGTCATTAGGGCTTTTGCAGGGTATTGCCATTGCAGTGTCCTACTTTTATCGGATGCTTGGAATCTAGATATGGCCCACTTTACTGTACGCTAGACATCTGTCGTCGTCTATTTCTGGTTAACAGTTATCTTTGTGTCTCTGCCATCGCTGCCTTACGCCCAACACTTCGTTCATCCAACTGCTTATACCATCTCTCCTGCTGTTAGTGATCATTGCTAATGATGTTGATATTTTCTTATTGCTGATGTGTGATTCTAGAGTGATGGAAGACCACCCATAAGGGTACTCAATACTCAATATTGTTTCAAAGAACAGATACCTATGTATGTAGGTGTGTATAGATACCTATGGTTTTCATCAACACGTAGGTTTGCCTTGTCTACTATGATTTCCAATGTAATTTTACCTGATAGGCAAAGAAAACAATAAGGTATTAACAAAAGCAGATATATATTTGTTAAAATTACGGGCATAAATATTATTCGTTTTAATACTTTTCGTTTTGGCTTTCCTCTTAGGGTTGGCTGTTTAATGTTGTAATTTTTTGTGTACTGTTTTGCTGTTACACGTGGATCCTGAAGTGAGTTTCGATACCTCAGAACTTAATATTTATATCCTTTTAAAATTGAGTTACAGAATCCTTAATTGAGAAAAAAATTTAGTAAATTTTTAAACACTCTTAGAAAGTGTTTAAAGTCCATTATTGTTTGTGATAGAAACAGGGACAAGCTACTTGTTTGCTTTTGTAGCTATTATTTTAAAGAAATATTAGACATAACTTAGATGCAAATTTTACATGCAACTCCGTGATTTTTAGCAATTATCAAGCCATTAGCTGGGAAACTATGGAGTGGTGTAACGAGGAATAGTAAAAGCTTTAAATTTTGATAATTTTATGCGTGTTTTGCAGTTTTCTAACAGCATTAAATTCAAAAACAACAAACAAACATTATTCAACAGGTGCTAGTGTGCAGATATGTATGCATACTGATTACATGATTAACATTAGCAAATTTTGAATGTAGTCTGACAGCTAACTGGGTATTTTTTCTTTCTGCTAAACAAAAATGTATCTGTAGAAAGTTTGATATTTATTTACGTGCATGTGTAAAAGCGAAGCAAATAATCTATTCAAGATGAATATATATACGAAAAAGGTGTTTACACTTTTCATTCATAAAGGTATTTGTACTTTGTTGTTGATATTTTCTTTTAGCTGTCGTTTGCATCAGCAAATATTGTCAAACTTTTTTATGTGTAAAACTCCTTTATATGTACAAACACACACAAAAATACATGCACTAACTTGCATGCTTATATGATTGAGCAGTTATAAACCCGTACGTACCAAATTACTTTTTTTGGTACGTTTCAGCCATATCGCTTGCCAAATATTGGAAGGTTGTGATTGATATATTTTTTCCACTTTTAGGTAATTTTTTCTTCCAAATTGATGGCAATGATGGCATGACGTTTTTTGCCCCTAAACCAACATGGTTTCATAGTTGTATTTTAAAAATGGGCCAGATTTGGCCATTAAACATATGTTTTAAATAAGTTTTCCTTATATTTTTTAAATTGCACATACAACCTTGTAATATTAAACAAGCGATATGCTCATAAGAGTTTTCGCCTTCCACCTAAGACGACATTTCACTCGTTTCAATTCAATTATCAAGTTTTTTTAATGCATCTTTGCTTATAGTTCTACTTATTTTTCCATCTTAACAAAGAAGCAACGTCTTAATTAGTTCAAAATAGCGTTGTTAAGGTAATGTTGGCATACAATTTTAATTACTTTACTTTACTATTACTTGGATACAAGAACGTGAGTTGTTTGTTTTAGATTTAGGGTTCTCATTTAGGCAAGATTTTATAAATATTTTGGATTTAATAAATATTTTTGATTTACACGTGCTTAAACTTGACGTTAGATAAAGCTTTAATTTTTCCTTTTAAATATTTTTTTTTTTTAAATTATTTTAAAATTTATGTCAGCAAATTACTTAGAACTCTAGCTCTAGTTACGTAGACGTCAATTAATGTTTGTTTTAAAGGCTCCATTTAAGGTGTTTAATGAATGTGAATACAAAAGTGCTTGTCTTTTATAACTGAAAGCTTTTGTATCGTAAAACGCTGAAAATTTTAAATTACATGCTTGAAGTTGCCATAAATAAAGGAAAGGCAAACGTCTAGAATGACTGTAAATTATCCGATATAGGGAGTGTTAAACAAAAACAAACCTTGATTTAAAATTTAAATTTATTTGTTGTTAAAGATATTATTTGTTTTGAAGTTTTTTATTGAGGTAAGCCACAGCATTGCCATGTGTACAGTTGGGGACCTCAGCGAATAATTTTTTCAGTCTTTTTAATTTAAATAAGATATTTTGTTAAGGAACGTTTCTATTTGCCAATACAAAAATTTTTTACAATTATAATAAATTTATCGATTATAAAACTACTTCTTAGCCAAAAAATGTCATTAAAATAAATACATTTTTTAAACTTTATTTAAGTCGTGCAAAATAGAACCCAATTTAAGTATGCAATATATGCTTCAGTATAATAGAAATTAATATTTGTCTTCTATTTGCATACAAAACAGCCTCAAGCCATAGCTCTAGTTACATAAAACTTCATCTTCTATGCCACGAAAAGAAAGAAAACAGAATTGGATGTGCATAGAGATGTGCATGTTGATAAGTGACAAAATGTACAGACAAAAAGAATTTCATATTGAAAACTTATAAAAAATGATGTTTACTTAACCGTCAATAGTTTACACTTTACTATATTTCTAAGTTTTCTTGTTTTCTGTTTAAAAAAGGATTATGTCATAAAGAAAGAAAATTTAAATTAAAAAAAAAATGGAAAAAAATGAATGAAACCCGGCGAAGAAAGCATTTTTTGTTATGCTTTAGGAATAGTACTTTAAAGGATATCTATAGTACCCATATTGACCATAGATCATATTCTTTTGAGTTTTAATTCATATTTACTCTACTAACCCTACAAGAAGCGACTGGCATAAGAGTAAAAGCTAGTTCAAAAATATGATGTCAGGATTAACACATATGGCTTTAAAAGGGATTCTTGCGTTTGATGCGGCATCTACGCGGAGATTCATAGGATTCGTTACTGCTTTTAGTTGTCTAGACTAGGTTAACTATCTGAAAACCATCTGGAACTAAAAAAAAAAGCATTTTAGTTGTGAACAGGAAAATGATTAAACAAAAATGACATTCGCTATACATTTTGCTAATGCGAAGTCAGCTGCAGTTCTGATAGAGACGATGAAAAACAGTAGCTTCAGGCACTTCTTTAAAGTTTCGAGGAATAGATAGCGTAATTCAAACACCTGCACGGCTTCTACATGTCCACATATTGGCGGTAGGTGCAAAATAAAAGTGATCAACTACAATCAAAACGATTTATTAAGTTTTCTGAATGTCCTATCACAAACATAGACACGGACCTTCTCTTAGGAGAGCTTGGTAGTTCTATATAATCTAAACTTAGAAACGTTTTAAAGTGTAGGTTTAAAGGCCTGTTGAGGTATCTCTCGGTCACAAGTTGTTACTAATACCCTTTGTATTAGTCAAAGCATGGGTTCTTGGAAACCAAACACCTTTTACCTGGTATGGTTATGAGAAAATAGGATCATTTTAGATTTTATTATTATTATTATTATTATTATTAATTATATATATATAGACATAAAGCAGTTCAACAAGAAATTAAATCTTATATATTACAGAACTGCTAAAACATTGTTTACAATAGCAATATGATAATAGAAAAAATAAAACAAAAAATTACAAAATAAAACAAAAAATACAAAAAGGGGGAAAAATAATTATAAAATAAATAATGACAATAAGATTGACGAAAAGTTATTTAAAAAATTTATATAGTATTTTTATAAAATTCAGTACAAAAGATCAAAAATTAGAAAAAAGTGTGAGAGATATAGATACATATATAATTGTTAACGAAAATGTTCGAATATTGCAGATTTAAAACGCTTTGCATTGCTGATGTTTTGAATATTCAAGGGAAGTCGGTTCCAAAGTCTTATTGTGTTTATAAAAAAATGTCTTTCGGAAATAAGTTTACCATATCTAATAGAGTTGATTTTTCTGCCTCTATTTGACCTTGAGAAGCTCAAACGGTTATATAGATAATCTGGCTCTTTTGTATAAATCAGCTTATGAAGAAGCAGCAGCGATCGACAATTTAGTAGATTTTCAAGTGACACATTAAAAATTTTATACGAAAATTGCGAAATTCTTTGACATCTTTTGCGATCAAATATGTATCTAGCGATATTGTTAAACGTAGTTTTCAGCTTGAGTTTATTTGCAGTATCACAGTTATTGAACAACTCACAGCCATACAGAAGAGAAGGAAGTAAATACGTTTTTGCAAGCAGCATTCTGACATGAGTCGGGGTGTACTGCTGAGTCATCCATAAATTTCGCAACATAGCATACGTTTTCCCGCAGACAGCATTTATATGATCCGTCCAGTTAAGACTTTTATTGAAAATAACTCCTAAATTCTTGGCAGTATCAACGATTTTTATTTCTGAGTTATTAATATGTATTGGTGGCATATTATGCGGCAAAGAGTTAGATTTTCCAATTAATAACGCCTTTGACTTGCTTGCATTCAAACTAAGCCCATTTCCTGCCGCCCATTTATATACTTTTTGAAGACTGTCATTAAGGTCTCTAAGGCAGTTAGTAACATTAGCTGGCGCACAACTTATATAAATTTGAACATCGTCTGCATACATCTGTATTTTGCAGTGGTTGATCTGGGAGGGAAGGTCATTAGCATATATTGCAAAAAGTAGTGGTCCAAGAATCGATCCTTGCGGCACACCCCGCGATAACGCATAACTTCTTGATCTCTCATCACCATAATATACAGACTGACTTCTGTCACACAAATATGACGAAATTAGTTTAACAGCAGTTGAAGAAAAGTGACACATAGTTTTCAATTTATAACAAAGAATGGAATGTTCAACAGTGTCAAATGCTTTTGAATGATCAAGTAAAACCAAGGCTGATATCATGTTATTATCTAGATTTGACCTTATTTCCTCCGAAACATCTATTAGGGCTGTAATGCAACTATGTTTAGGTCTAAATCCCGACTGCCTTTTAGAGAGGAGAGAATTTTCAAATAAATACGTGCTCACTTGAAGATGGATCAAACGTTCAAAAACTTTTGCTAAATAGGGTAGTATAGATATAGGGCGATATTTTCGATCCGATTTCAATATAGGTACAACTTTTGCATGTTTCCATACAGCTGGGAACGTAGATGTGGTTAATATCGAGTTATATATGTAAGTTATATATGGCAATATGTAAGGCAAAATAAGTTGCAGAAACCTGGGGTGTATTTCATCATATCCAACAGATCCAGATTTAATACTCCTAAAAGCATCTAAAACATTATCTTGTGTAACATTGATGAAATCAAAACGAATTGAATGATTATTACTTGTATTTATTGCACTATCCATTAACCCATAGTAATTTACATCAACCGGTGGCATTGTTATATTAGTAAATTCGGTATTTAATTCATTAACGTTAATTGTGTTATCATTCACAGTATTATTACCCAAGATACCCATTTCACGAATTACGTTCCATTTCTTTTTGGAGCAAACCGCAGCTTTAAATTTTTCCTCATAATATTTCCCCTTGGCTACTTTAATAGCTGTATTGACATTTCTCCTACAGACCCTGAAATTATTGTACATGTTACTTGTCCGAAATCTTTTCCATCGCTCATATGCTTGGTTTCGTTTAGATATTAAAGATTTAATTTCATTTGTAAACCATGATTTATCCTTACGAATTTTAATAGATTTAACTCGAACATATTTATTAAACAGATATTGAATATTGTCTTGTAAAAACACAACTTGTTCGTTAACAGTGGGAATATAGAAAATTTGGTTCCATTGAATGTATTTAAGTTCCATTTCCAGAGATAGCAAATCAATATTTCTAAAGTCCCTGATAGTTACTGAGTGTGTATCAGGTTTACATTTAAAATCATAGGAAATGAAGATTAGGTCATGCTTTGAGAATAACGAGGCCGAAAGCTGATCATAACACAATAATCTGGAACGATTATCAATAAAACAAAGATCTAATAAAGTACTTGCTGTGGCAGTATAATGGGTTGGTGAAATATAGTTTACAGGCATTAATCCAATAGTGCTCATGTCCTCCATCAAACTCTTATCTACAAGTATGTTAGCATTGAAGTCCCCAGTTAAGATAACATCAGTATAACCCAGAGTTAAAGTCCTTAGCATATCAATAAGAGGGGAAAAGCTAAAGCTGGATTTAGGTCTGTATGCAGTGCCAAGCAAAAGTTTTTGGTTGTCATTAAAGATATCAAGGAAGAGATACTCAATTTTATTATCAGCTGCTATCATAATACTATCGTCACTGTTTAAATCGTTTGCACCATTATTTACATGCATTTCATCGACAGCATAGTTTTTACATCTAAGTTTGCAATTAATTGTTTCTTTCACATAAATTGCCACTCCGCCAGCATTAGTAGGCCTATCAGAACGATAAAGACGATAACCCCTTAGGCTATATATACTATCATGAACAACAGTGTGAAACCAGGTTTCCGACACACATATAACATCTATTCCAGATTCTTCAAATACCTCACGAAATTCGTCCATCTTGTTATTTAAACTCTGTGCATTAATATGGCAAACTTTTAAGCCAGAGACTGTTTTAGAAAGTATTCTTGTCATACTATAAAGGTTATCTTTAGAACCACTTCTCCTATTAATATCAGATGAAAAAATCATAGCATAATGTATCTATGCCAGCAATGCAAGCAAGGTTAACAAAAATTAAAAAGTACATCAAATAAAAAATTAAGTACTTGTTTATTACAATAGTACAATAGGTTTGAAAAATTAATAAAAATATACCCGAACTAATAATCAAAATTATAATTTTACTTAAATAAGGCAGAAATAAAAAATTAAACATCAACATCGCATCAGAGATAATTCGACGTGGCATCATTGATATTTGAGGGCATATCATCATAAGGATTTTGAAATCGGGAAAAGTCGTTAAACATGATCATATCTTCTATGCAGATCGGGTCATCATTACCAGCTTTTCTAATATAGACAAGACCCCTACTTATAAAGACCGACGATATGATTTCCTGTCTTTTAAGTCGACGTGCTACGAGGAAAATTTTATGATTTTGGGGTGTGAGATTCTCGTTTGCATAAAAGGGTACCGAACTATCAAACCCAATAAGATTCAGACGTAACACATTACGATTAGCTTTTATATACGTCGTTATAGATTTAAGAATATAATTTCTATCAAATGCTGTTTCAAATTTTACTATAATAGGTGCATCATATGTCTTTATCCTATTCATATTATTATTTTGATTGATAGTATTCGTATATTTCTTAGCTTTAACACGATAAATCGCTTTAACTTTTGGAGGGGAAACACTGAGAGATTGGCAAAGTCTAGAAAACATACCATAAAGGTCCTCATTGTCTTCCACTGGAACATTTGTAATTCGAATATCACACGCAACAATTGAGTTTTCATGCTTCCTAGCACAACTCTTTAAGTACGCAACTTCATTTTTTAAATATTCATTTTCATTTCGAAGATCCGTGATATCTTTCGCAGTAGTAGTTTTCACATCAAGGACAATTGTTTCCATGCTAGCAACCCTATCTTTAACTGTATTTAAGTCACTCAATGCAATCTTCAGACTCTTATCTATCTCACTTAAGAGACGAACTTCACTTTCACGACTCATCGCTTCAATCATTGATTTCAGTTGCTCAGTGAGCTTATCAAAGCGTTTATCCATAACTTGAAGAAGTCTGAGTGGGGAGTCCGTGATTGGCAACTCTCGTACGCGTTTCTGTGCAGGTGTTTTGGTTATATCCATTATTGATGCGTTTACAGTGCTATCCATACTAAGTTTTACTCTGTTATTGGTTTTTTTATTTTTATTTTTGTTCCTGCTTTTACTTCTTAGCATGTACATTTATGGTTATATTCTAAGTAATAATATCTTTATACTTAAATTTAGTTTTAAGCTAGTATTAATAATTATTGAATTATTTTATTATTTGAAAACGGTGTAGTGATTATATTTGTTTGCATCCCCAACGTATGCAACAGATTATATTGGTTATTAATCTGTGTATCCAAGTATAGGGTGTTTAAGCAAAAGCTTACGTTCCAAAATTAAAGAAACAACAATTTAAAAAAGCTTTAATTTGTTTGTTTATAAATCGAAACAAATAGACCGCCAGCATTTACATAGCAACTCAGCTGATTCAGCTATATATTCCAACGAATATGTATTGCCCCAAACAATATTACACCAAGCCTTATTAATTCTGATTGTAGCACAAAAGATCCAATAGGTAACTTGACATCCGACACAATATGAAAAGGGTTCCACACAATTACGCTTTTAAAACATATATAGTCCAAAAAAACTTTTATTTTTCTTTAACAACAACAGAAACTCAGTTAAAAACGAGAGCTCAGATAAAAAACGCGTCTACACACACCACAGGGATGGAAACTTTTTTTTGTCTATGATCGAGATCTATTTATAAAGGGCAAACTCCATAAACGCGCTTTTATTATTTTCTTTTTGGTTGAAGGAAGAAAAAAAACAAACAAATCGATTAAGACTGGCATTTGCTCTAACTCAGTATAAAGGCAATCAGTTTTTTCCTGTGTGAAGGCTACTGCTTATTGAACTGCACTAATACGATTTTAAAGGTCCAAAAATAAACATACGAGACTCTGGAACAGATGCCTGAGAGAACCTGTTATAATGCGAGTGGTTTAAGAGCAGTTTTGGTATCATTATTGAAAACCCATGAACCAAGATTTACTTTCACTTTTGAGACTACAGTACGATCTTTTAAGCAAAAATTTTATCAATCAGGAATTGTATGTCCTGCCTCAGGTATTATGCAGGTCCATCAAACGTAAATATCTGTGGTGATAGTCAAACGCTCACAGAGACAATAATGTCTAAAGGCCCCAATTGAAGGACAAGGTTGTTGTAGCATTTTAAGCTAAAAAAATCAAGAAATCATTTTAAACTTCTTTTATATAAAGCTCAATATGGTCGGTGTTTGTATGAATAATAAATTTTTTTATTTCCAATGAAATAAATTTTACTGGGCCTAGAATTTACTACAAAACAATTATTTGTGTTTTAGTTTAACTGAGATAATCGATTTAATTTATAAATATATGTAAGTATGTCGCATACATCAGTTCCTGTTAAGAACAAGATTTTATTTTCTTTGTCAGTTCTTGAAGAGCATAAATAATTTCTGCCACCATAACTGATTTAAAAAGTTGCATGTGTAATGTTTCTTGAGCGAGGGCTGCTTAAAACGCGTTTGAAAATTATTTAAAACAATTTTTCAGAGACTGCAAATACTTAAGTTCTTTTTTATATAAAAATTTTGTATAAAATATAAATTAAAATTAAGGAAAATAATTTTTTCTTGGAAAAAATTACCCTCCCTCGTATAAAGTGATAAAGATAATTTATTTCTTATAAATTCCTCTAAGGCTTTTCATCGACCCAATTTATTTATTCATTAATATTAGCTTGCTTTAAATATGAATAAGTATTATTAGTCCTGTTCACAACGTCGAGAAAGTTAATAAACTACTTTAATCGATAAGTGTAGATTTAAAACTTATAGAAACCAAGCTGAAAATAAACAAAAACCTGAAATTACACACACACTAAACTAAAAGTTAATAGAAAAATATAATATAACTTCAAAATTGAATTAAAATGTTAGATTATATCGAAATAATCCAATAGATTTAAAGGTAGGTTTTAACAAGCTTTTGAACATATCCCAGGTTTAATATTAATCTATTTTGTTATTGCCACGTGTTCATTTATCATGATATAGTTTAAAAGCCTTTTTCTTTTTTCTTAGAAAAAAAAAAACCAAAAACGACAAATAAAACTACTTCCAAAACTTTAACTTCCAAGTCATAATGAAAAGATGTTTCATTTTTGTTTCATTGGTCTAAGTATCAAGTGGATTTGCTACGTTCTGGCTATGGTATTTCCGTTTGGCTTAAGTTTATATTTAACGTTATTTATATTTTTTGTCTTTAACAGTGATTCTTTGAAAATTCTTGACCACTTAACTGATTCTTGACCAACTAACCAACAAGAGAAAAAAAGTTTACAAACAACTTTTTTTGCTTCTTTGAATAAATAGTGAAAGCAATTTATTCGCAAGTGTGTCTGTGAACGAACATAAGCGAGTGCTTGGGTGTGTGTGTTTGTGTAGTATTGAACATGCATACATACATATATAAATCTTTTTGCTGATGAAGCACTTGCTGATTGTTTCAGGCCTTCTTAAGGTGCAATGGTGGCAAAAATAACAGCCTTGGCTTTTTCGTTTAATAATAAGTCAATATTTTTGCAAAATTTATATTGAAAAAATTTTTGACGAACTATTTCATGAAGGAAGTTGCCGCTATAATTGCGCACCGAAAATTCCATAAGGATAGTTTCAGCTTTTCTGTGTAAGAAACTTTTAACCCCAAACAACCCATAAAAAGTTATCAAATATTGTTAATTTCTCTCTATATGTATTTTGATGAAAAGTCCCTCTTTCGAAATATATTAAGGTTTAAAGCCTAAAAACATTAAATTTGTGTTTAATCCCTATTTTCTCAATTTAAAAGGGAAAACTTTGATCCTAACAGACTGACTTTCTTAATTTTCTGATAATTGTATCGGAATGCAAACACTCAACTTACTAACTCAAAAACAAATTGACTATTATCCCCCAATTAGACAGCAGAACAAAAAAAAAAGAATTTTCGAAGAAATTTTATTTGTGCTGGTACCCGTTAAAGAATTGATCTGGTATAGGGTTATCGAAAAAAAAGTGATTTAAGTAATTATGAGCTGTGATTGTATATGATTTGTTTCTGATGTATTTACAGAAATATAGAAGAGAAACAACAAAAAATTTTCTTATTAAAACAGCACTCTGCAATTATTTTAAACGCAGCTGTATATGTATTAAGTATAAATATTATATTTAAAATAACATGTTGTATTTGTTAAGGTCAAAGCGTAGTTAGCCAATGTTTTGTTGTCTTTTTTCTTACTTTATATTGGCTTAAAAAAGTCTTAAAACTTTTTGAGGCTAAAACTTTTAATGATTTTGGGGGTAACCGGCAATTAATACACAAAGTTTCAGAACTAACTACTTATACTTTTTGTTTATATTTCTGTTTGTACAAATCTGTTCATAAATTATATGTATGTATGTATAGAGATAAAAAATACTCACGCAGAGGAAAATTATGGTTAAGTATGCTCACGGAAATATTAGTACGAACAACTTTATCGTTGTGTGGTTACGAAGATCATTATTATGACTGTTACAACCATGCCATGCTTGCGGTAATCATTATTTTGGTCATGAGTAGTTATTATCCTGATTATTGGTTATCAAATATATATATATATAATGTATGACAACCCATTATCAAAGTAATGATTACTACAAACATGCACTCATTACTGTAGCAGACTGTAAGTTATTTAGGAAGTATTCCGTAAAGTTGTTTTTAAATTTTTAAATTTTAATACAATATGTTTTTAACTAGTTTAAAAGGTTATTTAAAGCTTAAACTAGAGGCCAGCTCATGGCATCACTAAATTAAAAATTATCTTGATTTTTCAATTCATTTCATATACCTTACTTGTGCACACACAACAATAAATGATGTGCTGTATTGTTCGCCATCTCTTTTGTTTACTTAATACTTAACTTAACTTAAATGAAAAAAATATTTAAGCTTAAACACATTTAAGTTAACAACAACGGCACATCAATTCATCATGATCACACATTTCAATTTCAATTCATCTCGAAACCTTACTGTTGACGGGATGTTTATGGTGTGATAACTTAAAAAACGGTGGTTGATTTTTAATGTATTTACGTAATGTAATGTACTTACATATGAATTTTATATTGTTTGTTTATATGTATATATGTATGCTTATGCATCCATTCAACATTGTGTGTAATACACACAGTTTTGTTATTGTTGACCACACATCATCACTGTCATTTTTTTTATCGAGCACACATTATGACAGTATATAAGTTTTTCCAACAACAATGCATCACACCACTCTTTATTCTTACCTACACTACATTGCATCACACAAACTGTATCAGCTACTCTACATTACCGCACAATAGCACAAGAATTAGAAAATCATCAGCGTCTTGAATTAGCTTGAAATAGGACTTAATGCAGGCTTCAGGCTTCAACTAAATAAAAATACTGATTCTCAGTTGAAGTTAGTGTTGTCAATTATATTTTAGTTGTATTTAACTTTGTAATTTTTTTCTGATACCTTCTGTTTTTCTGTAAATTAAAAAAGTCTAAATTTAAATGAAATTTTGTGTTATTTTAATGAATATTTTGTGGGAGGGTTTTTAAATAAATTTCTAGTTATTTTAAATAGATTTCCAGTTGATTTTACATAAATAATTTTTTGAGTGTAAGTGAGCTATGACTACTACTCTTATTGCATTTTTCACCAAAAGGTCAAGGATGGATACTGAAGCAGGAACGGGTATCTTTAGCAAATCACCTTATTCGGACAAATAGAGATATTCACAATAAAGCGAGCCAAAGACTTGACATGACAAGACAATGGCCTGGAGTATGAATTCTTTACTAATTATTTAAATAGCCAAGATGCTCTTAAGGCTTTGAGTTCCATCATATCGATCAGTAAGATCAGTCTGGCCATATAAGGGACGGGACCTGTTACTCTTTAAGGGCAAAATGACAACTGCCTCTTGTATGAGGACGCGAGCGGAATCAATATTTCCCAGAGTAATTAAAATATTTTACATAAAAACACCGTAACGATATGGCAACGGAAAAGATAAATAGTTGTTTAGCTAATGGTGGACCATTTGGACAAAACAAACGAGTACGGTTTTATGGTTCGACTTTTTTAGAGATTGGAGAATATTTCCAATACTAGAATATCACTTATATCTAGAATTTTATTATACAAACATTTTTGGTGCTTTACTAAAGTAAGAGTTTTTAATTTAAAAAAAAACATTTTTTTTAGTGACATCTGTCAGCTGTTCTTAGATAATGCTATGATCACTAAGACTTATTAAAAATAGCAAAAATAAAACTTTTTGAAATCGGCTACAAAGTTTTTTTCAATATAAATATCTGTTAAATTCTTAATTAAAACCAAACAAAATAAAAAAGTTTAAAAAAATTCACGTTTATTTATTTCGAATCATCCTTTCATCAAAATTGTTTTAAATTACAACAAACTCCATTTTATATTTTGTTATGACAGCTTCATCTTACTACAATTCTGTCCAATAAAGTTCCTAAATTAAAAAAACGAAGTTCTTTAAAAATTATTCTTTATTTCCATGACGATATTAAATTTCTACTGAATGACAACCGTGTTAATTTCGTTACGGCTTGAAGTCAGTCATATCTGTTCAAACAATAAAGAATCAAAAAAAGAAGAAAAGTTTTGTGAAGCCTTTTAAAAGTTTATTCAATCTTTAGAATATTTATTGTGAGTATTAATTTAAAAAATTTTATTTAATTCCCCTTGTCTTTTTGTTTCCTTTTGAATTTCTGTATATTAAACAAATACCTTAAGAATATTTAAAAAATATTATAGGATTTTGAAGGTATTCATATATCTGCACTTGTATATGCTTATGTATGTGTGTATATTTTCCTATATGTGAAGGTACACATGTACTTAAATACGAAAATTAGTGCGGTTGGGTAAATGTTTCCGTTTTTTAAATGTATGCCATGGCTAAAAGACTGTTAAAATGCCATGAAAGTACAACGAAATAAATAAAATTTAACACGAAATGGCATAAAAATTAAATGTATAAAACAATGACTGAAGTAAAATGAAACCCTTCAAATTATATAAAAAACAGAACATATACTCCATCTTAAAGATGTGACTATTAATATATGTACTTACTTGCGACAACTTAATAAAAATAAAAATATTACAAAAATATAACGGCAGGTAGACAAGCATTTAAACACAACACAAGACATACATTTGTATAAATCTTTTGAAACAAAGGATACTAATAGGTGGAAGAATAAGCATAAATACATACCTTCGCTTATACATAGCCAAATGTAACTTTTTATGCATTAGGGTCGTTCATATTGTTTTGGACAATTTAGCCTTGAAATAAATTTTTTAACCTGAATGCAAGCTTAATTCAATACCTTATCATTCAAGCTCAGCTTAAGTTGCTGAATTTTATTTTCCTGGAAAATAAAAGAGTAAGAAGGGGATAATTTGATTTGAAGTAAATAAAAAGAAGATTTATTTAAAAAATTCTCTTCTCATTTTATATCTTTAAATCAAGAGAAAACGAAGCAAATATATATTTGTTTAGGAGCTGCCACCTTGAGCGCTGGCCTTCGCGGTGGTTGAAAGATTTTTTTTGGTACATGACTGAACATGGTTCCAATAGAATAACGTATGCGAGTGAAAATTCTGGCAGATATAACTCTCTCTGAAAAAGGCTTCTACCTCACAAGGGCTCTCTTGTCTTACCCCTGTTTATACCCTTCACATAGTGATAAGGGTATATATCAGTTTGTCATTCCGTTCGTAATTTCTTTATTATCCATTTGCGACCGCATAAAGTATATATATTCTGGATCCTTATAGATAGGGAAGTCGATATAGCCATGCCCGTCTGTCCGTTTGTCCGTCTGTTGAAATCAAGTTTCCGGAGTCAAATAAAAATATACAGAGCAGCTATTGTGGCGAAACTGTTAGAAATATCCCGCAGACAATCGATATTTAAAATCAGCAAAATCGGTTCACTATTGACCGAGATATAAGCGAAAACCCAAAATAACCCATTTTTTTAGGACAAAATCCGTGCATATATCCCTATATATC
This sequence comes from Melanophora roralis, assembly GCA_963583895.1. Taxonomy (NCBI): domain Eukaryota; kingdom Metazoa; phylum Arthropoda; class Insecta; order Diptera; family Rhinophoridae; genus Melanophora; species Melanophora roralis. The sequence goes on from OY757191.1 coordinate 21,393,846, forward strand.
TCAGAAAGTATAGTCAATCTTGCCCCAAAACTCGGCACGGATACTCTTAAAGTAGGGAATCAAATAATAGAAAAACTTTATTCAGATAAGATCAGGGGAAGTGGAATTTCTCCTACAATTCCACAAATTTGGTGAAATATTTTACAATATTTCTACAGAAAGTAATTGTGGTGAAGAAGGGGTAGCTCTCATACAAATTAACAATTTTTATGAAATTTTCGATTCGCTACATCTGGGAAACTATAACAGCTTTCGACTTTGAATATTCTACAAAAAGTAATTGTACATCAAGAGTTATGTTTTTAAGAAAAAAATTTTTGGGTGGGGGGTGAACAAGGGGTAGCTCCCAAACAAATTAACAATTTTTATGAAATTTTCAATACGCTATATTTAGGAAACTATAACAGATATCGAAATCAAATTTTCTACAAAAAGTTATTCGACAACAAAGCCTACGACTTGAAGAAAAAATTTTTTGGGTGGAGGATGGACAAAGGGGATCTCCCATACAAATTTACAATTTTTATGAAATTTTCGATATGCTAAATTTAGGAAACTATAACAGAAATTGACTTCAAATGTTTTGCAAAAAGTAACAGGATAAGACCTACATTCAAAAAAAAGTTTTTTTGGGCAGGAGAAGGGGTAGCTCTAATACAAACTAAGAATTTTTATGAAATTTGCGATACGCCACATCTGGAAAACTATAACAACTATCAACTACGAATATTCCACAAAAGGTAATAATCAAATAATTCAGACATTTTTGAAAAACATGTTGGAGAGGAGCAGGGGGACAAGAACATTCCATAATTAATTAACAACTTTTATTAACTTTTTAATATGAATAATTTCGAAAACTTTTTAAACTCTCGACCTCAAACGTTTTTCATCTATTTCTAATATTCACACGAATATTAAAATGTTGTAAAGTTTCCTATTGACTTAAAAGCTCGCACAAGGTATTTTTAATATATTATTTGCAGTGCAAAGTAATACGGCTGGGTATATTAAAAGACCAATGTGAAAGGTATATAAGATTCGGCACAGCCGAATATAGTGCTCTTACCTGTTTAGGACTGTGTTTATCAATGTTTTGGTTATAATCAGGAGATAAGCCTACCGGAAGCGCCTCTTATAATGGGACTGTAATTTTAGCCAACAAACTGGCTAAGTATGCAACTTATTTTCACAGCAAACTGCTTTATATAAAAATAGACGTTCATTTGCAGCTGTTCATGCTACAAGATAAACGCCAAAATTTACAACTCCTCGATGCCTAAAGGATATCAAAAATCTTGCCAACGTGGAGGTTTGTCAATTGATTCAGAGTATTATGAATTAGGATCACTTTGTAATTACAAAAAAGAACCGACAAAAAGGCTTTGCTTACTTGATGCCACAAAGATAGTCGCTCTCATTTATTTTGACTAAAACTTTAATGAAAAAGGGTGATCCTGTTCATAGGCAATTTCGTTTCAGTGTTCCGGACTCTAACGCAGTGTAATAAAAAAAAGTTTCTGATCCCTCCAAGACCAAGCCTAGGCTAGATGGAGTGCCTCTTCAAGGTCGAAAGCGCAGCCTGACTTTCATTCATTATTTACTGTAGATACATTTTCCACGATATATTTCCACCCAGCAAATACTGAGTAATGGTTTATAGTTTTTTGTCAAATATTTGTAAGAAAAAAAATTATTTTAAGAACATCCTGCTAAAAAATAAAAAATATGAACCACTCTGTTGCGAAGGTATATATGTATATATTTTTCTAAGTATCTGTGCGCTTATGTATTTTAGCTTAAAATACTTTACGTCTACATAACGTTTGCACGTAGTAAACTTAATAAGAGGTATCCATTCGCCATGTCACTCATATTCACACATATGCCAACACTTTAACTTGACTTTCTTTTCACTTTTTTTCGCCAGACATTTACGAACAAGCACACACACAAACATAGAAGTTTATACTTTTAAAAAAATATCATTTACAATCTTTAAGCATTTGCCACATGGTGATTTTATTCAAACACTTTTCGCTCTATATCTGTGTATTTTTTTCATTACTTCTTTAAAAGTATTTAATTTTTTTCACTTTGCCAACAGCAAATTCTTTTCACAAAGTTTTGATAAGCAACATTTTGTTACGCCAAGTAAATATTTGTCTGTTTTAATACGTTAAATATTAAATGAGCTTGTAGCATTTGGTTTTTTTCTAGCATTTTCAATGGCAAAAAAGGTTACATATTTTTTAAAATGGTTTTACGGAAATGGTTGTAAAACACATTAAAGGTTTATTTTATGTTCACATATACTTATTAAAAATAACGCAGCAATTTATTTAATTATTTTTTAACCAAGCGATTATCAAGTTTTGTTGGAAGGAAAATTAAAAAAAAAATAAATAAACTGAAATCTTTGTGTGTTTTCTTTATTCTGAGCTTTAAGGCAATTTAGGGGGGTTTTTAATTTTTTTTTTTATTTATTAAATTAACTAAGTTTTAGGACTTAAATACAAGAAAATTAACGACTTTAGTTTTTACCAAAAGAAATAAATCAATACATTTTATTGTAGATATATGTACAATTATTATAAATTCAATAAAAAAATATGTAAACTTTTTGGAAATTGTTAAGAAAAATGCTTAACAAAGTATCTCAAGTATCAAGAGTACGGAAGTCCAGACTTTAGATTAAAAAAATTGATTTCTTAAAAAACGAAACAGAGGGAAATTAATTAATATTGGAACTGCAGCTTATTGTTGTAAATCAGTAATATGCAACACATTGCCACAGTGTATAAGAAACACAGGAAAGTTTTGTCGCTTGTTAATAAAATTACACAAACCAAAAGGTAGAGTGATAAAGGTTGAATCAGACGTGACTTATTCGTAACGCCGTAGCCATAACAATTGAAAATGCAATTGGTTTCCGATTGGGTTCTAATTGGATTATATTGGATTTCAGTTGGATTTTCAGTAGGTACGGCTATGGCGTTACGGTTAAGTCACGTCTGATTCAACCTTAAATAAGAGTGAATTTTGTGAAGGAGTTTAAAAAATGTTAAAATATAGGTTGCCTTACACTTTTGTAGATTGTTTTCTGAATTTAAGACGATATTTGATACTATTTTAGATTACATCACAAATTTGCTGATCCTAAGCCGCCTTAGCCATTGGTCTATGCTTAATATATTAGGCATATACTGATGTTTTTACCAGTATGTTTGTTACAAAAAATATTTTTTATTTGTAACACTTTATTTGCCTTTCGACATATAAAGTCTTGGTAAATTCATAATTATACATAAGGGAACAAATTATAAAACAACAATTTTAAACGCTGCTACGATTGTTTTCTAAAATTTCTAGTTGTCAACGTCATTTTAACTAATTGAAAATTTTTTAAACCTTTTCTACCCCTGATCTAAACGTTAACATTTTTGCTTTTTTATTAATTTTAATGGCACTCTCAACAATGTAATATTAAAAGCCCAGCTGATTCAAATTAAGTTGACATTTTCACGTTTATTTTTAACGCCATATTACGGCTCGAATATTTCCCACCAGTGTGAAAAGTTGTCTTGGTAAAGATGACTCCTAAGTCTAAAAAAATCCTTCAAGGGTGAAGTCTTACAGGCCTGTAATTCTGTTGCCAACTAAAACTAAATTGTTCGAGAAATTTCTTAAAACAAGCTGACCCTGATCCTGAATTACAATCATTGTATTACAAATCCCCAACTTGGCTTTCGGGGTCAACATAGTACCATCGAACAAACCCACAGATTTGTAAAAGTTATTAAAAAGCCTTTGAGAAAAAGAAGTACTGCTCCACGCTTTTTATTGATGTCTCTCAAGTCTTTGATAAAGTTTGGCATGAAGGCCTGTTAAGCAAGCTAAAGCTGAACTCAACGGTAAATATATTTAATCCTTTTGAGAGTTACATAACTGGCCGACAATTCATAACAAAAGAAGGAAACCACTTAAGTTGTTCTCAAATAATGGGGGCTGGTGTACTTCAAGGGAGTATATAAGCTGCAATTCTGTACTTGATTTACACAGCTGACATGCCTACCAATCATTTTACACACACGTCGACATTTGTTGATGATACCGCCTTTTTCAGTACTCAGAAAGACCCTAAAGAGGTCTCGAAACAACTGCAACATCACGTTACCCAAGTGAAGAAATGGGTGAAGTTATGGAGTATTAAAATAAATGAACAAAAATTAACCCACTTTACTTTTACTTTACGCAAGGAGACGTGCCCCCTTAATTCTTATTAACAACCAAACGAAGCCTCAACGAACTGAGACGAAATATCTTGGCATTCACCTGGATCGTCGCCTCACGTGGAAGTCACATATAGATGCGAAGTTGACAAAAATGAAACCTAAAGCAGCCCAAATCCAATCCACTAGTTAATTGGTACAAACTCTGTGCTGCATCTGGATTGTAAACTTCTACTCTACAACTCGATTTTAAAATAACTTAGTGTTAAGGGATACAATTAAAATTTAATAATTCTGGTATTACACCGTTCAGACACAACAAGAAAATGCAAGGGGTAAATTGTTTTAATTCACCTTGTTTATTGCACCCTTTTCACATTCATTATAATTTATTTAATTTTTAACCATTTTGCTTTAAAAATAATGCTAACTTGATTGATTTGAGTTCACAAAAATATTTGTTTACTTCTAAAGCCAGGTTTTGAAATAAATAACATTTGTGTGCATGCTTGTATCAAGTTCACATCCCTGCTGATCATGCAATGTGTGTTGGTATGTGTTTCTCATATGTTTTGGTGAACCATGCACATGTTTTCTGTTTTAATTTTTATTTATATTTAATTTTTTTACATTACGTTGCCTTAAGAGCAATTCGGGTTTTTATTCCTTACATCTTAGTCTAGTTAATGGCTGAAAGGTGACAATTATGTCAATTAACACTTTCTAATTATCCCATATAAAATAGACTGAAATACTACAATAGAAACTACTACAACTAGACTTAATTGGAAAATTGCCTTTAAAGGGAAATTTAAAATGGATATTTCAATGCAGAAAATATCATTATGAAGGCGTAATGTATGTGTCAAAAAACGGCACCTTAATTCATAATAATTATTTTATTTGAAGGGTTGGAGGTAGGACCCTTTTACGAAAGGCCTAAAGTCCTGCAGCAAATACACATAAACCAATAATAGCTTAATGTGTGTTTCAAGCAATGGAAAAACAATATTGAGCCTTTCATTAAAATTTCCTTTATATTTTTTATATTTTAACTTCAAGTGAGCCATATCTGGAATAACATCAAGGAATAAACATCTGGCTCTGACCCGTACAAAATCGCGACCCTGGCACAAGAAATATTGCGTCGAATCTTAATAGAATTGGATTGTATTTAACTAACTTTTATAGGTGGACGGAGGGTAGGGTGACTGTGAGTAAAGTCCATATTTTTCTCCTGCAATAAAAATTTAATTATATTTTTTGCAGCACAAAAAATTATGTTTAAATCCACGTAGTTTAAACATTAGGTGCTCCTTACGTTCCCGCCCTGTAATCGCTGTCCTCCGCAATCATCAGTCTGTGGAAGTATACCTGTAGGCTTGAGAAACCTATAAGCACATGAAACAACCTGCTCAATTTAGTTTTTTTCAGTTTTCGATTCAGTCTTGTGTTCATTCATGTTGCCACATATTTGATTTTAATTTCTTTAAGCGTTAAAAATCCCGAGCATTAACTTGGTTTTTATTTAACCTCCAGATTTACCATCATCTGGTACTTCAAAAATGTTTAACATCTGCGTATTTACAATGAAGCCTTTAAAATTTAAAAACCAATCACTCCTTTAGTTTTGATCGCAACTGTGAATAAAAAATGTATTATTATTTCCATATACATGTGAACGTATGAATGTTGCAAGGAGTGAATGTAACATGCATTAGTGGTAACCGCATTTATTTCCCATAAGACTTTGCTTCGCACACACATGCAAAAGATTATCTTAAACTGAAGCTGCAGCATTCCAAAGAAGAAAACAATTCGAATGATAAACTTTCATTTTATTCTATTTTTATTTTGAAGTCATGCTCAAGTGCGCCTAACAATGAACAAAGTATACATTTATATATGTGTGTGTGTTAGCATGGCCAAGAAATAACAAAAATTATTTAAGAATTGTCAAGTTTCAATAAAATCTTAATAAAATAAAATAAAATAAAATAAAATAAAATAAAATAAAATAAAATAAAATAAAATAATTTAATATGAAAATTTTTTATTTTAACCTAAATTACCCTAAATTTAGTGCTTGTCAATTCAAAGTTACATTAAAGGGTTAATTAAAATTTATCTAGTATTTATTTAAATTATAGAAAATTAAATAATAAATAATTTTCTTTTCGAAATATGTTTTTCAACATGTTTTAATTGTTGGCTAGTTAGTAATTTTAAATAGATTTTTTCTATTCAAATTATACATGGTTTTCTCTTAGTAATTATATCAGTGAGAAGCATTTAAGTATCTGTAATTTCATTTATGTAAGCACTTGCATGTTTGTGTATGTGTGTTTGTATCAGTTAATAATAATTCCCTTTAAGGCCTACTCAAGTCAAAAAGTTTAATTAAATTATGTTGCAACTAAACCCATTTAATGTAAATGACATTTACTGTCCGTTTCTATATGCATACACATGTGTAATTGTACGTATATTCCTTTCTTCGCCATGCGTTTCTGCTTCTGATCTAGTTTTTGCAATTATCGCAAAATTTACCGTATTAAGAATATTATATGTACTTTTTGTTATTAACAGATAAAAGTGGGTATATACATTCGTTTTAATGATACAACTTATCTTTAGTCAGAGATTTTAAATCCTTTTGTATACTGAATCTGCAAAGCTTTTGAATTTTTTTTTAAATAAAAAGTAATAAATTTAATATGAAAAACAATTGCCTAACGATATTCTAAGTGTAAAGGCTGCAATTTTTTTTTATATATTTTATTATTAAATCTTCGTTAAAGCGAACGTACAATAAGTAATAAAATCTTAAAACTAAGGATTTTAAATCTAGTCCAGTCAGTACCAGACTAAAATTTAAGTTCTGACAATAAAATTAACTTATTTCAAAGGTTTTATTTAAGAGCAATAGTATCTCTTCTTTCAAGGCAGGTGCCCACTATGTTGCAAGATACTTCGAGCGAGTGGATTTGAATGTGTTTCCAGCTTAGGGGCACCAGTTGTCATTCTTAGAATATTGTTTTGACAGCGTTGAATTTTTTCGATGTTAGAGAGGGAAGCAGTGCCCCATAATTGTATACCGTAGCACCAAATTGGTTTTATAATCGAGTTGTATAGTAGAAGTTTACAATCAAGACGTAGCACAGAGATTTTACCAATTAGCCAGTGGATTTAAGCAGCTTTAAGTTTCATTTGCGTCCGCTTCGCATCCATATGAGGCTTCCATGTGAGGCGGCGATCCAGGTGAGTCTTCCATGTGAGGCGGCGATCCAGGTGAATAAAAAGATATTTTGTCTCGGATTGCTGAGGCACCATATGGTTGTTAATATTGATTGGAGGGCACGTTCCTTTGCGTAAGGTAAAAGTTACGTGAGTACATTTTTGTCAATTTATTTTTATTATTGTTCAAAGGAGCCAAAAGTTTATATTTGAATGTTATTAGCTTTTGTCTGGTTTTTTACTTTGATTTTTCAGCAAATATATGCTTTTTATCCTCCTTAAAATTGATATATGATATATAAATCTAATCTTTTTACAAAAAGAAAAAATACATTAGGAAAAGAAATGAATAAATTTCAAGACTTACAAATATAAAATAGAGATTAATTTAAATTTTCCCTTTTAATTGGATTGGCGCTCTAGACACTTTGCAGTCACTTTGGTTCCCTCAATGAAGATTCGTGGTGTTAAGCCTTCCTCTTATGTAGCATCTTAAGGGCCAAGCTACGACTAGTGCCGCAGAGGTCAACATAGACAGACAATGAGCTTAACCCTATAGGGATTTATTTGCAATCGCCTTTCTATGTAAAATTAATGCACAAATATAGTGAACTTAGCAATAAGAATGGTAAGTATCTCCATATGAACAACAGTGCTTTCATAAGAGAATTTTTGAATAAATTTGATATCCTATTTTGTAATAAAAATGTCGGTTCCGGTGCCAATATCTATCTTAAGTACGTCTGTAAAAACGAACACCCTATATACACATAAAAAAGACAATTCCATTAAGAGATTTAACATGTAAAAACATCATCATATTAGATTTAGAACTTTTACAAATTTCCTTAAGATTATTTTTAATATAAAGTTCTGTGTGACCGGTATTAAAAAAGGTGCCCTGGTAAATGCGAAAGTCTACCAGCAGGGGGTCGCTGGTTCGATTCCCACCAGGGAAAGCCCGCTTCAGTTGTTTTTTATACTTTTTTAGTTTTCTTCATACTTGAGCTTCATTTTTATTCCACTTTTTCTATCAAACTTAATACAAGGTTATTTTAGGTTAGGTTAGACCATTGTAATACGCCGGCGCTTTAAAGTTATCGTGCGAAGAATAATGTCTATTGCCGTTTAAGTTGTGTTTTTACTTCCAAAAGTTATTCCAAATGAGGCAGTTTTTCGGGCCTTATTCAGAAGCTTTCTTATACAAATATTTTTCGCTGTTTTTTACCCTGAGGTGCATTCCTAGACTATAAAAGGCTTAACAAACATTGTGAAAATCCAAATAACCACTTTGGTTGAAAACCCTAGCTCTTTTCTCTTTTGCATTTTTTAATAATAATTTGCTGTCGAAAATCATTTCAAGACCACTGGAAGGCTTTAGCTCTCCTTTTCTTATTACTCTGCTTTTAAAAGCCTAGACCACATACCATCTGGCGCCAATTTCAGCAACCCTCTGCCTGTTGGGAGAAACCTTTTCCTGACTAGAAGGACGGCATTGCATGCATATCTACTTTTCTTCATCATTAAGCTACTTTAATATATAACTGATTGTTAGGGACCCCAGTTCTCTACAGAAATACCATATATTCTAGGTTCACATTATTAACTTTTATTTAATATCAAATAGCGCACCCATCATATGTTCTTTTTCATACAGGATATATTCTTAATAGCGTAACACACCACGTAGCCCACTCTCAATAGATTAACTGTTAAGATAATCATATTAAACCGAAGTAATGGAGATTGAATCACTAAAATTCCTTAACTGAAGCCTTTGTTAATTTAGGTAAGTGTTTTCGCAATAATGAAACATACAAAAGAGGACAAGTTTTAAAAACTTTAGCTTTTTTTCTTTACTAATCTTTAAAGGTTCAACTCATTTTCTTTAGAACATAATTAGGATAAAGTAAAATTAACTATGCGATTTGGTGTATAGAATTCTAATTGTTATTTTAAATTTTTTTCAATTGAAGAAGCTAATAGCCAAAATATGTAATTTAGGTCTAAGGTCAATTTAAGGCAAACAAGCAAACAATATTACATACATTTTTATTCTTCAAGTTTTATTTTTTAAAGAATTGTTTTCCTCTTTTTTTTTTTAACCCCTAAAGAAAACTTTTTTTTTACTTTGTCCTACATTTCCATTTCTAAGTTGTTTTACTTCCTTTTTTCAAGCTGTTTGTTTTTACTCTGTTACATATTGCTGAACGTGACAAAAGGTTTTATTTACCATAACAAAAGAAAAAATGAAAAAAAAAGCTAGAAAAGTACAACGCAAAAAGAAATTGAAAAAATTGACTTTTTTGTAACTTGTGTCCACAACAACCTGTGATTGATACTTTGATTTTATTGTCAAATCTTAAGTGATTTGCTTTAAACATAAAAAATGTTTTGCCGTACTTTGCTAACTAATAGTGCCAAGGCAAAATGCTGGAAAAAAATTTAGTAACACTTTTTCAAGGTAATTTACACATACTTTAAAGAAAAAAGGATAAATAATTTTTTACAGCTGCTGGCGTATAATTAGAAAAAATTGATTTTTTCATTAAATAAATTAGTGCCTTGTTTTTAATTATATTAAAGGTAAACCATAAAAAATGGTTTTGCTATTTTGTTTTCCACTTTAAAGCCACATTGGTTTTAAGTCGATGATATTTCCCTAATGACAGCATGTTAATATTCACAGACGTATAAGAAACTTCTTAACTAAAGGTATAATTTAAACTTAATATTTTCTTTTATTTATGGCAAATAAGGATTAATTAAATTTTGAAAAACTTAGTTTGGCCTTTCTTTATTGTTGCCACCATATAGTTTTGTGTGTACAGGTTAGAGGCCTTCATCAAGTCCTATTTCAAGCTAATTCAAGACCCGGATGATTTTCTAATTCTTGTGCTTTTGTGCGGTTAAGCTGTTTAAGTGCTGTAATGTTGTGTAGCTGACACAGTCTGTTTGATGCAATGTAGTGTAGTTAAGAATAAAGAGTGGTGTCATGAACTGTTGTTGATGCAACTAATATACTGTCATGATGAGTGGTCGATAAAAAAAAATTACTGTGATGATGTGTGGTCAACAACAACCAAACTGTGTGTATTACACACAATGTTGAATAGATACATAAACAAACATATATACAAGCAGGCAAATTAATATAAAATTCATACGTAAGTACATTACATTACATACATACATTGAAAATCAACCCCGTTTTTAAAACTATCACACCAGGAACATCCCTTCAACGGTAAAGTTTCATGATGAATTGAAATGGAAATGTGTGATCATGATGAATTGATGTGCCGTTGTTGTTAACTTAAGTGTAAATATCTTTTTCATTTAAGTTAAGTAAATAAAAGAGATGGCAAACAATACAGCCTAGTACTTAGTGTTGTGTGTGCACACATGAATTGAAAAATCAAGATGATGCCTTATTAAGTGACGTCTTGAGCTGGCCTCTAGTACGGGTCACAAACAAAATCATCAAATAAATGTTTGGATGACACAAACCTCTTGGGCAGAAACGTTTTGAGCTATCTCAAAACAATTGTTAACTTAAATTCACTCGTAGAGTAAGAATATACGTAGTTTTGGGATTAATGGGAGAAGAGAAAGCACTCAAGACGTTAGCTAATCTCTCATTGTGCTTTACTAAGGCAAATATTGATACCTGTTCAGTGATAATAGGAAAAGTGATTTTTTAAATCGGCAAACAAGATTGGATTTTATGTTAAGTTCTTTTTTTTATTGAAATATTGGGATAGGTATATAGGTAAGGAGGTAGGAAGGGATGTCGGTAGGTAGCGCTGGTGCACCACTCCACTCGAAGGCAATATCTATGCTGTCCATTGTGTTTCTTGCCCTGAGAAATAAAGAAAAAGAAAAAGTGAAAATTAGTGTAAGACATGAAATGGAACAAGCTAGAAAATAGTAAGGAATAAGTTAAGAGATAACAATGGTTCAAAATCTAAAGGTGTTAGGTTCTGCTTGTTGGCCATTCAAGGTCTTTAGCATACCCTAGCATCTCGTACAGGTCCAAGTTTGAAAATGACCACACTGGAGTTGCTCTATAGCAAGTAAATGTAAATTTAGTTTTTCAATTTAGGTGGCTTAAAATTTAATTGCAAAGGATAAATAAAATTCACAAAAAGTTTTATTCTATTAACTTTAAGTTGGCTTCAATGAACAGGATGCTAATAAAAGAAACAATCTACAGATTTCACAGATAGCGTAACCTCTTACTATAATAAACATACTTGACCAACCAAATGACCATAAAAATCGGATTCGATCAAAAAAGTTTATTGTTTTTAGCTAAAATCGTAAACAAAATCTATCGATGTAACATAAAAACTAGAATAAAATCCATTGAGTTAAAATAAACTTTAACATAAATACAGCTTTAAAAGCATCCTTTTAAATGTTTATGTATTTGTACATATAAACATACGTTGTTGGCTATATTAGTGCGTAAAAGCCTCTTTTTGCAAATAAAGAAAGTTCATCGAAAAAAAAAAAGCAAGAACTAAAAAAATAATTAAACTTTTAAAACTTTTTGAGTTTTTGATTATTTTCAGTTTAAACAAGCATAAATCTTTATTTTTTTAATTGTTGTCTTAATTACAAATGTGTATCACATGATGACGTTATTTAGTAAAAAGAAATTTATTAATGTAAATTTTATACTCCCCATTTTTGTTTTATATAAACTTATTTTTTTTTAAATTTTTCCATTTTTTAATCTGACAATATAATTTGACTTTTGGGACTTGCAAGAAAAATTTGATCGTGCCAAAATAATTAACAGATTGGGTTTAGAACAAGTTCATACAAATCCCACATCTATGCTAATAATAAAGAGGAAAAGTTTTTCTGTATGTCTTGATTTTCTCCGGAACTACCCAACCGATTTGGATGATTTTTTCACCAATGTTATTTTTTTGCTACCTAAACGGATATAGGCTATAGTTTATTTTTTACCTTAAGTGGGTGTAGTACCTCCCATACAAATTAAATGAACTTGATGGCATATCTCCAGAACTATAATCGCTATCTCCTTAAAATTTTGTGAAAGTTTTTTAATTAAGCATTTTTCTATTTGAGTCAAATATTTTTATGATCGAAGCAGGGGAACAGGTACCTCCCATACAAAATTATTATTTTTTTAACAGAGGGTGACACATTTAGTCTCAAAATTTTGTGCAATAACCGAAGTACTACTAAATGGAGCTTAAAATGGGATATAAAACCAAGCAACAAAGCAATTTACATACACACACACGCTGTATGTAAATGCTTTTGCTTATATACAATAAAAAAGGAACTCAGTTAAAAAAAACAATAAATGTAGTTTTGTGTTGAACATATGTACAAAAATGTTAAAATAAATTTGTTATTTTTTTATGTCCCTTATTTTACCATCAATTTGTCTAATGGGGGTAGCGGAGCGCACCGGGTTTGCTAGTCTTGAATTTTTTTAGTGTTACGTCACAGTAGTTACCTAGACGGGAATCTACAATTAAATATAAAAACAAAACTAAACGTTATGCAGACGCCTAAAAGGGGTATTGAATGCCAAGCGCTTTAAAAACAGAACCGCTATAAAATTTTTTCAATAAAATGTTAAAAATTAAATTTTTTGGGTACCTTTAAAGCCTTGTTTTTGGTGTTTAAACAGTTAAGGATAGTAAATTACCCGAATCGCAAACTCACTCATATAACATAAGCATACATACAATTATGTATATAGGTATACATATGTTAACCAACTGTTAGGCCTTAAATAGTTAATAATGTTAAACGAACTCTTAATTTAAAACACAGAAAATTAACAAAATCTTCCGATACTTCTGACCGTAAAAGGCAATACTATAAAGCTATTCCAATAAGGGAAATTGAAAAAAACTTAGCATTAAGAGTTATTTCTTTTACTAAACTAAGAGATCAATTTAATTGATAGAGTAGTTGATATTATAGTTTATCATTTATATCTATGTTGACCCCAAAAAAATCCTTTTTAAACCTATTTTTTTTTTAACTAAAGCTAATTCCATTCTTTTGTTTTGCCTCTTTAAGTGAATTTTTTGTTAACTTTTTGCCCCAATATCTTTATGTCTTAGTGGTTGATATCAGGTGTGCAAGTTTAAAAGCAAATTGTATCACATGTATACTCAGTATTATTTTATTTCGTTAAATTTTAGGGAGTTTTTCTAAAAGAAAAACTAAAAATATTCTGGCATCCGGCACAGTGAAAGTAAATGCAAAGAAAAAAAAAGGAAAAACAAACTAAAACAAGTAAGATCGCTATATTCAGCTGTGCCGAATCTTATATACCCTTCACATTGGTCTTTTAATATACCCAGGCGAGTTATTTTGTACTGCAAATAATATATTAAAAATACCTTGTGCAAGCTTTAAAGTCCATAGAAAACTTTACAAAATTTTAACGTTCGTATGGATAATAGAAATAGATGAGGAACGTGTGAGGTCGACAACGGGATGTTCTAGCCCCATGCCCCTCTCCAACTTTTTTTTCAAAATGAATGAATTATTTGATTATTACTTTTTGTAGAATATTCGAAGTCGATAGAAGAAGTGTATCGCAGATTTTAATAAACTTGTTAATTTGTATGGGAGCTACCTCATCTTCTTCGAGATATAGCGTATCGAAAATTTCATAAAAATTGTTAATTTGTATGGGAGCTACCCCTTCTTCACCCTCCATCCAAAAACTGTTCTCTTCAGAGCGTAGCCCTTGATGTTCAATTACTTTTTGTAGAACATTTGATTTCGATATCTGTTATAGTTTCCGAGATATAGCGCAAACAATATTTAACCAAATTTGTGCAATTGTATCTAAAAAAAACTTTTCCATTATTAAGGTCCCTACTTTAGAAGTATCCGTGCCAAGTTTTGTGGCAAGAGTGACAATATTTACTGAGATATATAGTGATATATGCACGGATTTTGTACTAAAAAAATGGGTTGTTTTGGATTTTCGCTTATATCTCGGTCAATAGGGAACCGATTTTGCTGATTTTAAATAACGATTGTCTGCGGGACATTTCTAATAGTTTGACACCAATGACTGGTCTGTATCCGGAAACTTGATTTCAACAAACGGACAGACGGACAAATGGACGAACGAACATGGCTATATCATTTTCCCTATCTATAAGGATCCAGAATATATATACTTTATGGGGTCGCAAATAGAAAATAAAGAAATTACAAACGGAACGACAAACTGATATATACCCTTATCACTACGTGAAGGGTATAAAAAGACACATGTTAGGGTGGTGCCAAACTAAATGGGAAAAAATTTAAGTTATTTAATTTTACATTGAAGTCTTTACTCCTTGTAGTAACAACAGTAACTTATATGTTTATAATTGTCAATGAGCGTTTTTGTATAAATTCGCTAAAAATCAAGCCAGGTAATTACCACATGCCAAAGCCAAAATCTGCATAACTAAAATTTGCCATGAAGTTATGCTTTCTTTATATTATTTGAACCGCTCAATTTAAAGAATTAGATTTATTTTGTCGTTATTTTATTTCTTTCGTTTTGCAAAGTAAAGTGATCTTGTAACAAACAGTACTTCAATTTTAATTATGTGCAATATGAACATTGTCCGAATCCTTAATTTCTAAGCTTCGGCTGTGTATTGCCACAAGTAAATAGGAAAAATATAAAAAAATATTTAAAATTTTGCTTATGTTACTGAATGTTTAAATAATTCTTTAAAAAATATAATAAATAATGGTGTCACTGGTGATCAGGAATGAACACGTTTTTCATATACAAGATAGTGCCCGTTCAAACAGCCAGTTGAAATCAATTTTTTTTAACAAAAATCAGATAGTAATGCCTTCACCTACATCATAAAATGTTTATGCGGCAACAACATCTAGCAGTCCGTAAGCCAGTCATCCAAAGTTTCTTCCTGTGACTCTCCGAATAAAAGTCTAGCTTACCAGGCACAAGTGTGTTTCAGTGCAACCCAGGGCTGGCACCACTTTTTCCTATTGCTGCATGAGCACTAAGGACTAAAAGTTCGTCCAATACTTTTGATCCAGCAATTGTCACCATTCGTCTTAGAAAGAACACAAACAGGTGGCAATCATTTCTGTTGCTTACAGCTTTGGGTAATTAGCAGGTACCTTTTTTATAGGCTTTGATCTGTTTAGATCCCTTAAGAACAAACGCATGTCTTACAAAACTATTCTTAGTTTATTCGTAAATTTAAAGATAGTTCTTGACTTGTTACTTTTGGAATTTTAAAACCCATCCAAACGCATTATTGCCCTAACAAAGCGATAGATGTGAGTTTCAAAAGGGTAACACTGCTATCCTCTTAAACCTGTGAGGACAAAATAAGTTTGTCTTTACATGGAAATAAATTGCAATTAATAATTAATAGAGGATTAGAAAAAAAATGCTTTTGATAAGCAATTTTCTTAAGATGGTTAACTTTTATCTGCTTTCTTGCCTGGGGAATTTGTTTTTGCAATTAAAGTGGGTTAAGTTTAACTTGGCCAAGTTTTTAAAGTAAGAAAATCTGTGCGTTCATGAACAAGGAAGCATTTGTCAAATAAACCTTAGTAAAAAGGAATATGTATTTACGCTATTTAAGGAAAAACTAATTATATAAAAAAAGAAAAATTGTGTCTTTTTTATGAATGTCAACTGTTTAAATTATTAATTTTTTCAGCTTAACTTTTTAAAGTATCGACTGACATAATTGCTACATTTTAATAAATTTCAATAATTCCCTTAAAAATTATATGTAACTTGACTTTTAATTAATACTGACAGTAATCTAAATAAGAGACGACAATTTTATTTTCTGGCAATAACCTTTATTATTTATACAACATAAGCTGATAGTTAAGTAATTTTTGAAGTAAAATTTTTTCTACACATATTTTTGCGAATAACAGTAGCAAACCACAAAACTGGAAGTTTGCTAACGAAATCAAATCACGGAAATTGGTTGTTGGCATGGTCACCAAACATGTAAGCAAACACAGACACATATACGCACATGTATCGAAAATCAAATATATGTGTGTGTTAAGACAGTTATAATATTTTATTACACACATACACTTTGAACATTAAAAAAAGTTCAAAAGATTTGGTCATTTTTTTATATTTATTTGTTTTTGTTTCTCTCTTTGTTAAAATTTTTTTTAAATGCAATTTCTCGTTTCCGGTTTTTGTACTGCAATTTCGTGTGGTGCGCCTGATTTATAACTTAAATGTTTTCCTTATGTAAATATGTAACGACTATAAATGTTATGTTATATGCATATACATAAGATTTATGTATATGAGACACATATACTTGCAGACAAATGTTCTTAGCAGGAAGCTTGCGGGATGCATAGTAGTCTGTTGAATGTTAAATTTTTATTTAAAAATTGGCATTTTACAAACAGAACTTTAAAAGACGTATGAGAAAATTACTTACGTTTTCAATATGGTTTTTGTTTCTGTTGACATTTGTAAATATTTTAGTTCACACAACATATATTTAACAAATTTATTGAAATTGTAAAAAATAACAAATCTTAAATAATTTTTTTAATGTTTTAAAGGGCAGATTCATAATTGAGCGTTAGGTAAGGTTATGTAAAACAGGCAGCTGCGGAAGTGATAAAGTGATAGTTGTGCAGCCCACTTGGGTCCGTTTCCTCGGTCCCTTTGTGATACCTGGGAAAGAAAAAGAAGAAGAAAAAAATAAATTAAATTAGATTAGTTCAGGTAGAAATAAAGATAGGGAGATAGAAAGACGCCAGGTTGGTTAAGGCAATGTTGGCCACGTCCGACAGGCCATTCAGTCTACCGATACCAAAGTGCCTGATCCGAATGTGTTCCAGCATCGGACAAAAGCACAAGAGGTGTTGTACGCTTTCAGTCTCCTCTTTGTCTTGACAGCTTCTACAGAAGTCGTTCCAAGGCAATCCCAATCTTTCGGCATTGGTGCCAAATCGGCAGTGGCCGGTAATTGCGACCACGGTGTCCCTTGTCCTTCTCCTGCCCAGATCAAGGAGAGACCTCGAACGGCCCGGATCTGTCCTCGGCCAGGTTATCCGAGTAGTTCCACACCTGGGTTCGTCAGACCATCTACCCCCTGCAATTTTCCGAGAATATTCATCCACGCGGAATTTGCAAGAGGAGAGGTGGATGCCACAAAGGTGGTCAATTGCCTGATCATCCAATGCGGCACCATTTCTGGCAAGTGCATCAGCAGTACAGCTGCTTGCAGTGGTCCCGTGTTACGTGTGATGTTGAATATACATCAGTAATGTACCTGATAGCAGCACGGCTGTCAGTGAAGATCCCGATATTCCCGACGAATATCTTCCCAGGAAAACCTTTGCTTACCTGGTAAGTTAGCAAGTAATATTGGAGCTGAACAAGCACTAGTTACCTTTTGGCCGAATAACTAGTTATTTTTGTTTGAGTTGTCCCGAAATTCATGACCCCTGCATACAAATGTGCTTATAAAAATCAATTAAATAACTAGTTACCAATGATCAACATGATATAAAAGCCTGTTTTCTTATCCTTTTTTGCATATATACTTACAAACTTAATTATTAACGCCCTTACTTAAAGGTAGTTTTTCTGTCGAAGCGAACTCAGTACCTTGTAACCTATGAAGTAATGACAGCTCATTACTCAAATTCAAAAAAATTTTGCTGGGTTGTAATACCGTAGCCAGTTAGCCGCCTTGCATATCGCCGACAATTCAGCCTGCAGAACGTTGCATTTGTTGGGAAGTCTGAATGAAATCCGGACTCCTGCTTGAACAATGTATATGCCTCCACCAACACCAGTTCTTTCCTTAGACCCATCCTGTCCTGTCATCAGGATCGCCGCATTGCGGATCGCTCTCTCAATACGAAAACGATTCGTGACAGAATCCATAACCTTCCCCCAGACCATGGCTCCATAAAATAGAACCGGCTCTATTACCGCCATGTAGAGCCAGCATACATTACAGCGACTGAATCCCCTAATTAAGCGTTAATGGTGCAGCATAATCGAGAATTATAATCTTACATATGCACGAAAGGAAGAAATATTTTCTAAGTTTCAGAAATAATATTGTGTTAAATTGTATGCACTAACTTTAATTGTTTTAATCTTATGCTGGAAATACACCAAATTACTCTGGGAATATCTTTTTGTTTAATTATTGCTTAAGGGTGTTGAAGTTGTTTGCAATGACTGCAGCTTTTTGGCCATCTCCATTTTGGAAGTCAAGTTAACTTTTTCAGGAAGTGATGTTATGACCAACACTTTCCCTTTTTTTAAATAATCATTTTGCGAAAAAAAATATTCTCTACGGAGAAGGGGACCGAAATGATTGACCATAGGGTACATGCCACCTGAAAATTGCAGTGTCGTTGCAGAGCTCAATTGCTTTCAAACTAATAACTTGCAACGCTGGAACGCTGGAACGAATCCGATACTTATGAGCTTCTTTTAAACTGGCATGTGTGCTTGTATAAGCGGATGTATGAATATATATACAGGGACCGGTAATTGCCTACTTTCCCTTAGCTTCTTAAATACTTTTTAGCCTGTTACGTGACGTATGCATTTTTAACCGATTATGGTCAATAACTTTTTGTATTATCCATGTTTTGCGCCAGTCACAGGACGAACACGCCGATCAATTGCCATACATGTCCTGCAGGGTCATTAAGAAAAAGATAATTCAAGCAAACTGACATAATTCTGGTTGCTGAACATTAACGTTATTAACATCACTATTACTATGCTCTACGACATCAAACGTTTAAGATAGTTGTAGTTGAAAACAGTGTTAATTTTTACAGGAACTAAATAAAACACCTTTACCTTTTGAGTCTTCAAAAATGATTCATTTTATTTTCTAATATTATGTCCTTATATACTACCATTCTTATCACTAATCAATAACAATATATTTTCTAAAACCTTATCACTAAAATCCAACATAATCAGTGATCCTTTGTCTAGACTAAACAAACAGATCTTTCAGTATTTAATCCTGTTAATGACTGCTTACCCAGTCTAGACAAACGTGTACACTACACTAATTTATTATTTTAGGCTATTGTTTATTTATAAATTCTTAACAAACAGATTTGCTATTATTTAGTTAAAAAACCCCGTGATGTGCTTTAGACTGCAAAGTCGACAATATCTTCGACAAATGTAATTCCTGAACGCCTTTGAATAGTAAGAAAAAAAGAATATTTTTATTTAACATAAGAATCATTAGTTTAAAAACTGAAGGTAAAAGTGAGCCAATACTATCAGCTCTGGTTTGTTGCCTATTTTAATAAGCATCAGAGTCTGTTGTTACTCACATGAAGACAAAACATCCGGTACTTTCAAAGCAACTGCTATGGCTTTTAATATATAAATTTCAATCAAAAGCCTAATATTTATTAAAAAAATTTGAAAAAATCTTTATTCTTAAATCACCTTTGAGGCCACACCATATTGGTGTAAGATATCAACAATTTATTACAACTGATTAAATAATACCAACTGCCTCTTTTGTCCCTTGCCTTGTCCCCTAAAAAACAAATAAAAACCAAAAATCAAATCTTTTTTTCAATTATGAAATTTAAATGTACTCACTTTGTAGCATTTTTTTTATTGCATATTTTAATGCATACTCAAGAATGTGTAGACACTGTGCATGTATTACATTATATTTGCATTAAGCACATACTTGTATAAGTGTATACGCACATATGCCATGTGTTAACTTGTGGGTTCGTATTTGCATTTAAATTGATTTTATTATTAAACAAGTACTTGTAAAGACAAGTAAACTTTCATTTACTTATACTTTAAACCAAATCAAATTATAATACAATTGAGCGAATATAGTTTAGAAAATCAAACATTTTATGAATATCGTTTATCCCCTTCATATTTAAATTAACTTATTTCTCAGATCAAAAAGCATTTCAGTGAAAGTAGAACAATAAGAGTTTAAAGATTTTGAAAAATGAAAGTTGTTTCATACGGTCGATTTAGCAAACGAAAAGTTGCAGCAAATATAAGTTAGTTAATATAAGAAACTATAGAACGTTTCAAAGTGTGCCAAATAGGACGCAATTTAGGACACATGTATGCTATTTTGGGGATTGTTATGATGTTTCGACTGACAAATTTACAAGAATATAATTTGCGGAAAAAGCTAATGCTAATGACCTTAAAAATTTCAATAGATTTATCTTGGTGATATTGTTTAAATGATTCATTTTTGTCATAGTAAGGCTAAACAAATTATACAGCTATTAAAAAAAACCATATTAGTCACTTGAGTCCACAAATTAAAGTCATTTGGGTTACCTGTAGATAGCGGGATAATATTGGATAAGAATGAACATTAAAATGGACTTAAAAAACTGTGAGTTCTAAACTTGTGAGTTACTTACCTAGTGATTCGATTTCCATTTGACTTTGAAACCATTAAGTTTTTTCTCGAACAAAATCTTTTTACCTTGTTTAAATAATTAATATTAATTTTAACATTAAAAAATAAGTATCAGGTCAGTACCTGATTCTATGATTCTATATACAGTCTTTATAATTGGAAGGGTGTTATGGGTTTGTTCAAACGTTTGTAACGCCCAAAAATTATGGTCTCAGACGCACTCTCAAGTATACCGTTCAATCTAAATAATCGATTCCTGGCTCGGCTTAAGTATTTTCGTCCGTCCATCTCTCCGTCCGTTTATTCGTCTGTCCATTTAGCTGCGTGCTAATTAAACATAGTCATGGCCGCAATTTTAAAGTAATTTTTTTAATGAAATATTCCACAAAATATTCTTTTGGCACCAGAAAGAACCTATTCTTTCTGGGAATGATCGGTTTGTTTTTTAATATAGCTCCCACACAGATGTCCTCCTGGGATAAGAATTTTGGACTAAGGCTGGCTGCAATATTACTTAAACTCTACAAAGTTTTGCGTATATATATATTGCAAATAATGCACATTTCATTTAGGGAGCCACATTAATCAAACTCCCGGAAATTATATATAGTCTAATAAGTTGCAAAATAATATGAATATTAAAAACTATTACCGAGATATTCGCTAAATGCGTAAGTGTATACGATTGTGTTAAAAATAATATATGGGAGCATGAATATACATTTTTTCAGACAGCGAGACAGCTAATGATATTAAATCCACTATGGGTATGTGGTGTGTGGGCCCTCTGAATAGGCTAAGTGCATGTATATTTAGCAAGCAGCCCTCTTTTTGGCCAGGTAGTGTGTTAGTTGCGTGGGATTGTTTAAGGGGACGCCAAATTTGCTGCTCACTGAAGCGAAGTTCTGAGATAAAGCCAGACAGACGTTAAGGGTTTTACGTGAACAACTTTCCTTCGGGGAATAATTCACGGTGCTCTCAACACTTGGTGGAAAAAAAGCGTCCCATAGCGCCCCCAGAATGGCTTACCAAACCACTCAGTTCGCAATTCTCTGCCATGACTCTGTGCAAGCCATAACAGACCTCTTGCTTAGGAGTTGGGCTATCTAAACCCATATTGCGTTTCAAGCTTTGATCTCGCCTTCCATAATCAAAACACATGCGCGCCGACAATACACATATCCACACGCTTGTGAAACAGCACCCAACCTTAAGCAACAAAGATTATGACTATCATGTCGCACCCAACAAACACGACACCCAGCTCTCTTTTAAGGATCTTTTCTCATTCAGACAAATAAATTTGTCCACTTTCATCAACGCTTCATAATCTTCTCACTGCCAGCCAGGACCAAATCACGCACATGCTTGAACATGCCGATACCGGCCACATCGTTATTTGCTTCTACTCTGACGGGATCTTGTTTTGGATCCTAGGCTCCCCAGCCGTAGCCAGCTTCTCTATTCACCTACTTCAAACATACTTGCACCTTTTCAGCTATTAGCCTACTACATCAGTTGCTCATGTGCCTGGGTAGACCCGTCAAAACTAGAGACTCTATCTTGTGAAACTTAAGTTCATACAAGACCGCTTACGCGATCACTCTGTGGCCCGCACAAGACGGACCCCAGCATATCAGCTTTCGTTCTCAGTTGTCCCGCTTGGGGATAGCCACAGCCACCACGTAAACTCCCAAAGGAGGCCTCACCATTGATCAATTCATGCACTGGTAAGCACATGGGGCCAACTGATTTCCGTGGTACCAGAAAGGTACTAATTTCTATTTAACACAGATAAGATGTTGGTACCCTTTAAACATTGTATTGCTGTACCACTTATTGGTGATGTATATGCCACAGTGACAAGGACAACCTGCCTCAAGCCAGACCATTAAGTTAATAACCACTGATCCCTTTTAGCCCAAGACAGATTGTTTTCAATTTAGCCATGTCTGTTAGCCTTCTAGTAAACTGAAAGTTACCCGGTTGATACCACGAGGAGGAAGACTTAGGCACTTGTGCTGATGGAAGGTTGCCCGTGGGCCCTCCTCTTCCATTATATAACTTATCAACCGATAACGCCAGAGAAGGAAATTATTGTTTCTTGGAAGGACGGATATAAAAATAATCAACGGCTTTCTTACCGGACACCAAATCTCAGATTACGCATGCGCAACATTAACATGACCGCAACATCGATATGTTAATATCGCTTTAAGGATGAGACCTCGGAACACGGATATATTCAATTAACAGCCGTGCAAGCTATAAGGCTTTATGCAGAGCCTATGCTTGTAGACAATTTAAAAGGCTTCACAAAATAAATATTTTTGATAGCAGTGCATTGTACCAATAATGTTTACAAGATAAGAAGGTAACAAACATCCTACAAAAAATCCAGTTTTTTAAGGAAAAAAGTCAAACAAATTTTGTGAAGAGCGGTCCGTCTTCAAGCGTAACTTCCATAGTAGGCGCATACGCCAACTAAACGAGCTAATCCAACTCATAGTAGGTACCTTATCCAGCGTAACTTATGGGCATACAGTGGTACTTAACATTAAATAAGTTTTTGTGTAGGGCATAATATGCTCAGTTTTGACCACTATAACTTTTTTACTTGTTTTCTGTTACTAATGTAAAAAGTGTGCAGGATATTTGTACAATAGCTTAGGCTTTTAAGCTTTTTCTTCTCAAACCCGACTTACTCACGACCAAAAGATACTTGCTTTTAACTTTACATGAACGCATTTAAAGTATTAAATAAACACACAAAAATGTCTATATAAATACAAATTGTTGTACATGCATATTAAGGATAATGATATTTTAATAAGGAGAACGTTACATAAGAATCATAATAATAAAATTAACAGCAATAAATATAACATAACAAGGTTACCATTCAAAGAAAAACATTAAACTAAATTCCTTATAAATTCCTACAAAATACTTTGACTTTTCTTTTGTATGAAAATAAATTTAAAAACTTTAATTAAATAAAAGCAAATAAAAGTTTCTTTCAACATTAACGGAAAATATAATTTCTGCTGATAAAAAGAAAGCTAAATTAGGAAGCAAACATTTGTATTAGAAACCGTTCAACAATGAATGGAAAATAGCAATATATATTTTCTTTAGTAGAGTACATTATAAATAGCTTGGCAATCCTGCCAAGTGCTTTCTCTTAAAACAATTTCTAAGGGAATATAAAATTCCAACATGTTTCAAGTAAACACAACAAGTAATAATATTTTTGTGTTAGTAGGTCCACTTAAATTAATACTAATTTCATTTTGAATGTCCTTCTTCCTTATTTATTTATAATTTTTATCGACTTAATGTTTGATTTCTAGAATTAGAGGAGGGACAATATTAAAAAATCATTAAACATAAAACCAGAATGCCATCTTGTTTATATACTTATTGGACACTTAGTTAAGATAGTTTACAAAAGTACTAATGCATGCAGGTAAACATACTTAAAAGAAAGAGATAGGATACAAGGTCACTTGGGTCTGCTCAATTCGATCCCTTTGTGCCTATGCCTTGAAAGAAGTCACATAAAAAAGCTCGATATTTTTCAGTTACTGTTTTTCAAATCGCTAACAATCCAACTAGTACTAAGTACACCCCATTCATTGAGAAGACCTCCTATTTGTGTAATGAATGTGCCACCTCGAACACTACTCTTCCCCAAAGCTCCATACAGATGGGCCTCAAGATCTATAAGTTCCAAAGTGGTAATTTTGTCTGCTTTCAATTTTAAGGTAAAAAAATTGAGTTTTATGCAAACGAAAAGTTTCGTTGGGCAGAAGTCAACCAGATGAGAGACCCTCAGCAATTATAATGATTTCAGGACCCCATATTCTGTGTCTGCACAAACCCAAAGGAAGCGGTCTAGTCGTAGTATTCAATACAAGTTTATCACCTATGTTGTTCTCTAGGAGTTCGTTAATTTCTGTGGATCTTTTGTTTAACTGTTTTTTTTTTCATATATTTTATTATTGAATCTTCGCTTAGTCGAACTAACAATAAGTATTCAAAATTTAGAACTAAGTAATTAATACTAGTCCAGTCAGTACCAGACTCAAATTTGAGTTCTCACAATAAAATTAACTAATTTCAAAAGTTTCATCTAAGAGCAATAGTATCCCTTCTTTTTAGGTGGGTGTGCCCACTATGTTGCAGGATGCTTCGAGCGAGCGGATTTGGATGTGTTTCCAACTTATTTAAATACTTGTCCACATAGCTTAGGATTTTGATTTTTACTAGTGGAACTTCTAGATCCTTATGGATGTTGCTGGTTCTGATATACCAAAGAGCACCAGTTATCATTCTTGGTATTTTGTTTTGACAGCGTTGGATTTTTTCAATGTTAGAGGCGGAAGCAATGCCCCATAATTGTATACCGTGGCACCAAATTGGTTTTAAGATCGAGTTCTAGAGTAGAAGGTTACAATCAAGACGTAGCATAGAGTTTCGACCAATTAGCCAGTGGATCTGAGCAGCTTTAAGTTTCATTTGCGTCAGCTTTGAATTTATATGGGGCTTCCATGTAAGGCGGCGATCCAGGTGAATACCAAGATATTTTGTCTCGTATCGTTAAGGTACCATATGGTTGTTAATAGTGATTGAAGGGCACGTTTCTTTGCGTAAGATAAAAGTTACGTGTACGTTCATTAATTTTTATTCCCCATAACTTTGCCCAATTCTAACTTGGATTGAGTGTTGTTGCAGCTGGTTCGAAGCCTCTTTACGGTCTTTATGAATACTAAGAAAAGCAGTGTTGTCACTATTGGTTGGCATATCTGCCGTGTAAAGCAAGTACTTGTATAGCTTGGGTAAACTTTTTTCCTCGTATAAATTGAAACTTTTATAACTGAAAGAACTTCTTTTACAAGTTGAATGCAACAAAAGTTATTTGAACTAAGATTTGGCTTGCTTAAGCGAAAAAAATGTGCCTTTTAAAAAGGAAGTTTATAGAATGCACTCTTAAAAGTAATAAAATTATAAATTTTATAATTTTTTTAAATACTGTAGTTGCTAAACTACAACAGAACCAATAAATAACGTTCCTTGAATACGATAGCCGTTTATATGTAAACACTTAAAAAAGGGTTCAAGCAGTTCTTTTGTTAGAAATTCACAATTAATTAAATAACATTTGCAATAACTTAATAATGCTTAGGTTAGGTAAGATAAAATAGGAAGTGATAACAGAGTGCGGTACAGTCATTTTTTTCGGCGTCGTTGTGATACCTGGAAAAGAAAAGAGATAAAGAAACGAAAAAAACGTCAAGAATAATTCCTTAATGGTTCCAGCTCCGAACCAGTAACTATTCATGATAGATAAAATAAGCGAATGTTTGCCACTTCCGCTAAAATATTCAGTCTGTCGGTGCCAAAATCTCTAGCCCGAATATGGGCCAATGCTATCTTCTCTGCGCCCGGACTTTTCCTACAAAATTTATTAAAAGGCAGTTCCCATCTACAGCCACGTTCTCTCACAGTCTATTTGTCCTCGGTCAGCTTGTTCTAGTGATTTAATATTTTAATTTTCTGGGCTGTCAGACCTGCAATTCCGCCAGCATATCTATTAACCAACACCATGTTAAGCACCTTATATTGCCAGTCATAAATTTTTTATAGTAAAATAATTTTTGATGTAAATGCCTACATTTAGTAATGACAAGGGATGAAATAAAATATTAGTTTTCAATTTTTTCTTTTACTGTTCGATTTTATTTGATTAAACTTTGACAACTAAGGGCAAAGCAATAACCATTATATAAAGGACTTAATGTTAACTCAAAGCAATATTAAAGAAGAAAAAATTAAATTGCCCTTCATCAGTTTAATGCCACTCCATCTGTATTATTGCCGTATTAGTTCTCCGAATGAACCCTCGAGTTTTCTTTTTGCTACTGATTATTAAAAGTAAATAAAACTGATGATTAACTTTGAAGTTTCCCTTATTTTTTTATATTTTTTTCAAATTCTTTCTTGTTTCTTGTAGTAAAACAATTTATATATTTAATATTATTTTTAAAGCACTGAAACGTTTGAAGTTAATTTTGAGGCAAATATTTTTCTTTTACTCAAATAATGTGTAACGTAATTGTATATGATGTGTATGTTTCTGTGTAAATATAAGTACAAGATATTATGGGTTCTTGTTAATTCAATCATTTTATTTAGAAAAATATGACTGTAAAAGAAAAAACAAATAACAGAATGAGTTTTATTTCCAACTTTTTCTGGTGAAAATGGAATAAATAAAAAAATTTGTTGAGGTTTTCAAAGCAAGAAGGTGCAAAAATAAATCTTATTTATCAGCTGCATTTTAAATTATAATTTTTGCGTTTTTGGAATGAACATTTTGTTACATTCTTTGTCATACTTTTTTGAGTAATAACATTGTTGCATGTACGATATTGCCAAAAAAGTTTATTTGTATGGCAGTAATCAGCAGCTATTGACGTTCTTCTCAGCTGTCTGTTTTTAATTTTTGACAAATATCAAACCGGATAAGCATTATTTTAAACGTTTTGTTGCCATTTATGCACTTGGCAAATGAAAGATATTTCTTATGATTAAAAATTCCACACAACGTTTTAACAAATAAGCATGTTTGAAATTTTAAACTTGTTGTCTTGGTTTTTTGCTAATTTTTATTTGGTTGTTCTGTTGCTGTTTTTTGCTGGTATTTAAGTTCAGGTAAATCCGTATGTCTGCTGTATTTAATAGGTGTAGAACGAGGAATGTACATATTTTTTTATTCAGCCAAAAGAAAAAAAAATCCAACTAACGAATATTGTGGGCAAAGTTTTAAATAAACACGTTTCAAGAGTTAAGGACAATAAAATTAAGCGGGCAATTGTTGATAAAGTTTAGTAGAGAAAAAAAAATCCAGCTTGCCAGAGACTACAGAATTATTTTACTAATATACCATGTGGAAAATTAAACATAAAAATCAAAAAGTTGGATGTTAAATTTGTTTTAAACTTTTTTTAATTTTAATTTGAATAAGTTGACCATAGCAAACATGGTTGCATGTATGTGTGTATGTATTGAAGTAGTGTAGATTTTTCACGTGATAAACGGTTTATACCCAACTCATGTATTAAACATTTAAAGCATTTATTTAAATCAATGCGTTTTACCTTTGCTGGCCTTTAATTATTTAATACCGCCGTTGTCAGGATTTTTTTTGATCAACTTGGAACTTAGCTTCATATTGGCATAACGAAAATAGACAACATAATTATAGTTAACATTGGCCAACAGCTAAATACTAAATTTAATATTTACCGCAAAAGTCATTTTTTTCAGAATGGTTTTTTATAAATAAGGCTGAGTACATAGGAATATGAGAAATTAACTTCACGAACTGAAAATCGTTCATGATAGCAAATTTATTTGAAGCTCAAAATCACAATAATAAAGAAATCTAAACAAAAAAACTAAAAATTTCTGCCTTAAAAACACTTGCCGTTGTTCGTATAAGTGTTTTTTATTTGAGTCATAATATTAATCATACGCATCCGAGCATTTAACTAAAGTAGCCAAGTGTTGGACCTATACTTAAAGAGTATTTTGTAATTAGGGAAATAAGAAGCAGAAAAAGTAAAATAAAAAGAAACTTAAAATGAAAAAAAGAAATGTTAAGGGTGTTGGCTTTGTTTTTCAAATCATAAAAGTAATTTTCATCAGAAATTTTTCCATTTTGTTTTTGCCTGTGCGTAGTTAAGAATGAACGTCATTTGTCGCTGTAAACTAATTTTAATTTTTTTCAATGTTTTTTATAATAAAAAGTGTGAAATTAAAACTGAACGGTTACAAAGTGGTTATGTTGAATTGGTAATATAAAGAAACTTAAGCGTATATTTGAATATAAAATTTAATTTAGACCAACAAATGGTATTCTTTGTTAGTTAAGATAAATACAAATCAACATTGGTTGCAAAAAAGTCAAAAAACTTACAAGTTATATGCCTTAACAGCAACAAGCTTGAAACCTATCTAATATTTAGTTGCTTCAATGAGAATTAATGTTTGTCTACTCAACTTAATTCTTTTAATATTCTTTGCTAATATTAAACGTAAATTTTATCACTTTTCTTTTTCAGATGCACAAAAACATCTTGTTGTTTGCTTAAATAATAATTTTGTCTTGAAATATAAATTTCAAATAAAGGTCAAAAATATTTATTATAACAATTTTTATATTTTCGTATGTTGGCACATATGTTTTGATACAAAATTCCTTATTTATTATGTATGACTTTTTATATATGTATTTTTGCATTTTGATGTACTTGCTTCCACGTACATTTTTGCTGCTTATATATATTGCATTTGAGTTTGCAACTGTAACCAGATAAGCTGGTAATCTTCTAGATACAAAATTTCCAAAGTTTTCGCCACAAAAGAAATCTAATTCATACATGATTGTATTTGTACCGAAATGTTTTTTTTTTTATATTTATGTTACCCTGTCCTTTTCTTTTTTTTTTATTAAAAAGAGAGTAAAAGTTTTTTGGTCAAGTAATTTAAAAAAAATTATTATAAGCAAAAGCTTTCGAATGTTATTGCAAGTTATTACAATCAGATCTTTCACGAAAAAATGGTCAAATCCGACCAGATTCCACACAAAAATTTTTTTTTAAACTATAATATTAAGTTTTTACGTAAGTTTGGCTTTTATCGACCGATAATAAAAAAACTGATTTGATCACAGAGTTTTTTAAGGAAAAGTTTTCTTATATTGATACTAAGCATATTAAAACAACTGATGATTAGCTTAGTATTTTACCTGGGCATTAAATAAATACCCTTCTAAAATAAACTTAGCTTACCTTAACTTATTAAATTATATTAATTTTTTGTTGTTGGTTCATAGTGATTTATAAGCTCTAGTCCTATACAGCTTTCCGAAAATTCTACCTTTCAATTTTTCAATAAAGCCATATTAATTCTTATTCTGGTATCGAAACAAAGTACGGTTTGACAATTTTTTTATGACAGAATATGAAAGGGAACAATTTTTCGACAATCAGCCTATTATTTATTACAGATCCTACATATGTAAATTCCCATTACTGCCTTTACCCCCATTAGTATGCTGCTGATATAAAACATAATCTTATTTGTTTTCATTTTAAATTCCTTCTTTTAATTATTTTTGATAGTCAACTGTTAAGAAATGTTACAGTTTTTAAAAGATTGCAGCAAGTTTTATTCAGAGAGGCACGAAAGTATTTCCCCCAAATATCCAGAAATAGCCTACTAGTCTTAAGAATCAAAGAAACATTTTATGTGTGATTTACTAGACATTCTGGATAGGAGCGCAATATTTATTTTAACAA
>OY757191.1:21429142-21491369 GCA_963583895.1 Melanophora roralis
ATCTAATACTTTGAAGATTTGGTAAGTATACTTTCATTCTTCTTTAATTTCTTTATTCTCCTGCTCTTAACTTCTTAAAAGTATTAGATTAAACGATTTGCCTTTCGAATAGAAAATTCCTTTCGAAAGACTTTTCGTATGAATCAAATTATATAGTTATCCCCCAGGAGTGCATTATCCCGTTACTCGTCCTAACTCTAATCGGACATTGCCCAGTTGTGAACCCCATTACCGTCCTTAAGCCTATTTTTGTAAGTCAGTGAGAAACCTTCTGAGTACTTGTTGAGTTTAGCTTCGGCCACATAGCCCTAGCTACCCTGCAACCAATACTGCTCTTCTGTTAAAGATTTGACATGTCAAGCATCCATGTCTTGATCTTTCAATAACGTTGACACATTGGTGGTCTTACAACTTCCTCCTTATATAACACAACCAAGTAGAGTCTACAATTTCGTAGCCAACTATGTCGCAGTGCCTCGCAGCCTTACAAAGTATGACGTTGGAGGTATCCATAGTCGCACAAAGAGCCTGTTTTTAGTTCTTCATCAGCCTAGACATGACACAATGCACCTTCAGTGCCCTAACGGCTGCCTGACTGTCTTCATAAATAATGGCCTAGATATCTTTTGGAACATGTTCCTTTACAAGATCTATTGCCCTGATAATAGGCAGTATCTTCGTCTGGATCACACCAACTGCTTAGATAGTCTAAAGAACATTTTGATGTAGTCTCCCAAGATTTAGACTCAGGCCTCGCGTCTATACCCAGCTAAAGTCCATCAGTTAAAACTGCACACACCTCTTAAACTATCGGATCCCAACCAACCGTCCCTTTCAAGAGTTGTTATCGGTTGAGTTTCCTATAAACTGATCTCCGTGCACATATAGTCCAACTTAACTATGATCCACAAGACCCATCTGTTTCACCAGGATATTATAATGCAGGCAATACTCAAACATTTTTCCAATCCCAACCTGCCTAGTCTGACCAAACTTTTTGCTTCCATTCGCATCACTAGGTACTCGTTAAGTGCAATATGCAGAATGGCGTCTAATGCAGCTTGAAATGTATTTTTCATGGGCCTAGTGACGCAAACTGAAGCACCTTTTTGGATATGGATAAGACATTTACTATGGCAGCGCTTTTCACCACCTCTGATTGTATTTTTCCAGCGAAAGTAAGCCATCTGCAAATATGATTTCGCTATTGCTCTTTTTGGAAAAATTTTTTGGTAAGAAATATTTCGTGAACAAACGATTTTTGTTAGCTTTCGCGTTCATCGGATTTTACTGATCCTGACAGTTTACTCAAAAGTAATTTGAAAGAAAAATATAAATAAATCATCCTTGAACCTTCCAGTAAGTAAAAAAACACACCCAACAAAATCAACATAATGACAACTTTGGTTTTGTAAAAGGTTATGAAAAATCATTTACAACAACAAACTATATTAAAATAAAAAAATAAAATAATTTTGCTTTGAAAAAAAATATTGTAATAATTAAAACTTCTTCAGTGATCTTGAACCACCCTGTACTTACAACTGACTTTCTACCAATAACTTTTAAACACCAAAGCTAGTTTGTCAATAAGCCAAATAAAGCACTTCTTTTCTTTGAACTAAAGTTAAAACATTTTTTAATACAAATGTTCGCAAATCATTACAATGCAATTTTAGCATCTTTTATTTTGTTCCTTTTTAATTTTGCTTTTAAGAAATGTTTCTTTTGAACAAGTTTAACTATTTCTTTTAAAAAAGTTAAACATTCTCTTGCAAATTAAAGTTCTTGAGCAAAACTTTATAATTCTTGTTAAGGATGCAAACGAAATTAAAATAGGGGTTTCTGATTCTTAAAGCAAAATAAGAGACAAGTTTGTTAAAGTATTTGAACAAGAAGAAAATGTGTAAAATGTAAGCTAAATGAATAGAAGGATATTTTAAGACTATCAAGAAAAGTAAAGAATAAATTATGCATATAATTAAGTTATGGCAAAGAACGATTGAGTTACTTTGTTGTGTTTCTTGTTATTCAAAAATGTAAATTCCAAAAGGTATATAGGTTAAAGGTTAAAGGACATGCAGTGAGATACACTCACCGCATCACCCAGAGGCAGTTTGCCCATTGTGACTGTCCTATAAGAAGAAGTAATAAAATAAAGAGTAAATAGAAAGGTATGTTCAGATGAAAGAATAAAGTAGAAATGACAAAGGTTAGAGTAGTAGTAGTAGAGTCGAAGTAAGTAAGTGAGAGTGTGGCAATGTCCATCACGAGTCGTTGCCGATTGTCCATTTGGCACGTGTCCTGCTTCGGATATCAGTTGCAACCTCTCGCCAGCCATGTCATCCCTCTCGCAAATCCTAGTAAGACCCTTGGGTCACAGTCGGCGAGCGCAGAGAGGTGGTCATAGTAGGGTACACCAAAGTACCGGTTCCTCCTCCCAGCGAGCGCCGTGCTCCACAGTCTCGATCTCCTCTTCGTCTTCGCATAGTCGACAGAAGTCGACCGAGTTTGGCCTCCAGTTTGCCTCCAATGATCTTATACTGCAGTGACCGGTCAAAAGGCCGGTGATCAGCTTAAGGTCGCTCTTACCCAAAGATAGAAGGGTCTTCGTCCGGTTTTCCGAAACTGCTTTCCATAGGGATTTGGAGACCCTACTTCCAGCAGTATTCGCCCATTTCCGGTTCGCCAGGACTCTAAAGTACCCATCGATTATCCCGTAGAGTTCGCACAAAGGGGGAAGGATCGATGTGACCGCCCCAGTGGTAGGTAGTTCGGTTCCCTTCCGTGCCAATTCGTCGGCATATTCATTACCGGGTATCTCGGAGTGACCGGGAACCCAGCACAGCCTTACGGCCCTACCAAGCTCCCGAAGCGCCGTCCTACAGTCTCTAACCGCCTTCGACCTTACAGAGTCTGAACCCAAAGCCCTTAAGGCGGCTTGACTATCCACGTAAATGGTGACCCACTCATCATGGCCTTGATTTGTGCGTCCGATCAATCTTGCGGCCTCTTGTACTGCAAATATTTCCGTTTGGAAGACACTGCAGTGATCGCTTAGCCTGAAAGACTCCGCAATGTCAAGTGCTTCGCTGAAAATACCAGCTCCAGTACCACGATCAGTCTTCGATCCATCAGTATAAACGACTACTCCTCCGTACGGAACGTGGCCATCATCCCATACCGACCTTTCAGGAATGGTTATCACAGCGGCGGAGTCGAAGTCCAGGTAAGATGATAAGTAATCCGTCTTCCCGACTAGGTCTCCTAGCTGCTCCAGCCTCCCCATTTCGATCAAAATGCTGGCATGTCCCGATTGAGAGTCGCGCCAAGTTCCTGATTCTCGAAGTCTCAAGGCTCCCTTAACCGCAAACCGCTTCACAAAAAGTGCCAGAGGTAGAAGGTTCAGCATTGTATCCAGTGCAGCCTGTGGGGTGCTCCCGAGCGCTCCCGTGATACAAATAGAAGCAGCCCTCTGCACCTTGTTCAGCGCTTTGAGGAGAGAGGTTTTCGTTGTGGCCGTTTGCCAAACCAGGCATCCATAGGTAACAATGGGTCGAACAATTGCCGTGTACAACCAATGGACAGTACTAGGCCTCAGTCCCCAACTCTTTCCTATCGAGTTCCTGCACGCATATAGAGCATTCAGCCCCTTCTTAACCCTTTCCTCGATGTTCCTCTTCCAGTTAAGTTTCTGGTCCAGGATGACGCCAAGGTATCTGGCTTCCGGAGACAGTTGTAGCTCTACTCCATCCAGTACCGGTCCACAGAAATCCCCGACCTTCCGCTTGCGGGTAAAGAGAACTAATTCGGTCTTTGTGGGATTTACTCCAAGTCCCTTGGACTTGGCCCAGTCAGACAGTGATCTCAGTGCCCCTTGCATCAAATCAGTTAATGTAGACAAGAACTTCCCACCAATAAGTATGACCACATCATCCGCGTATGCCACGACTTTCGTTCCTTCCCTCTCGAATTTCTCCAGTATACCATTTATCACCAGAAGCCACAAAAGGGGTGAAATGACTCCACCCTGTGGTGTGCCCCTGGTAACAATTCTCCGTATGGAGCCTTCGCCCATTTGCGCATTGATAATTCGGCCCTTCAGCATTCTATCAATCCAGCTTATGAGGAGAGGGGAAACACCAGTTAAAAGGAGGGATTCATGTATCGATTCCAGCTTCACATTATTGAAAGCCCCCTCAATATCCAGAAAGGCCGCCATCGTAAAGTTGGAATTTGCCATATTGTGCTCGATAGTCCTAACTACATCGTGAAGCGCACTCTCCACCGACCTACCCTTGCGGTAAGCATGTTGACAGGCACTTAGTGACGTAATGTCCATCGAACTCCTGATATGTAAATCTATCAGTCTCTCCACCGTCTTCAACAGAAAGGAAGACAGGCTGATAGGTCTAAAGTCCTTCGGCTTGGAGTGAGACGTCTTCCCTGCCTTCGGAATGAAGACAACGCTGACCTCCCTCCAGGCTAAGGGAATGCACGATAGTTGCAGACAGGCCCTAAAAATTTTCGACAGTGATGGTAACAGCATTGGCCCTGCCATTTGCAGCATTGCTGGGATGATACCATCCGGCCCAGGTGATTTGAAGGGTTGGAAAGAATCCAGCGCCCACGCAATCTTTCTATCATCCACTATACAGTCAACTAGGGGTACCCCCATGCACGGATCGACCATAGAAACGTCCTCCGTCATGGTTTGTGCCCCATCCATTTCCATGCATCCAGGAAAGTGAGTTGCAGCAAGTAGATCCAATGTCTCCGAGCTCGTCTCGGTCCAAGAGCCGTCTTCGCGTTGGATGCTATCCAGGGTTTTCGGGTCCCTTGAGAGCAGCCTGCGGAATCTCGCCGTTTCATTCACGCCTTCTATCGATTCACAGAATCTTAGCCAGGAGGCTCGTTTCGCCCTTCTGACTTCGCTTTTGTATCGATTGAAACTGACTTTATAGTCGTCCCAATCCGATCCCTGCTTGGTCTTGTTGGCCCTGTTGTACAATCTCCTCGAATCCTTCCTTAAAAAGCCCAGTTCTCGATTCCACCATACTGGCTGTGATCTTCCACCTGGGTATGACAAGGGACGGGATTCTTCAAAGCTCTCTGTAAGGTAGCCAGTGAGTCTATCAACCGCTAAGTCAACCTCCGTTCTCGTCGTGCAGGCGTTGACCGGATTCGACTCAAGACGAGAGGTAACTAGTTCTGAAAACTTCGACCAATTCGCCCTTCTAGGGTTCCTAAAGAGTTTTTGCCGGTTTTTCCTAAAGTCTAACTCAAAGAGTATCTTTCTGTGATCCGAAAAGGTGCACTCGTTGGACACTCTCCAATTTCTGACGCGCGATTCGTCCAGGTTAGTTAACGTTATGTCTATCACCTCAGCCCTATCTGTAATTTGAAAGGTGGGGGTATTACCCCTGTTACAAATACGAAGACCCGAGCGTAAAATGAAATCAAAAGTTAACTCACCTCTTTTATTAATGTCCTTGCTACCCCATTGCGAGTGGTGAGCATTGGCATCGCATCCAAGGATAATATCCCTACCGTGCAAGGCGTTATTCACCAGATTCCGGACATTAATATTTGGAGGATCGGGCTCATCATACGGCATATAGACAGATGTCAGGATTAGTGGTCGACCAGCAACATTTTCCAGGCATACTGCCGTCATATCTCCGCTACTGTAATTAGAGAGGTGGATTAGGTTCAAATCTTTTCTACCAATTACACATGTTCTAACCTTGTCCCCATTAGAGGATGCGTATAGACGGAAATTGACATTGCTTAGCCCAGCAACCTTATTTCTAAAGATATAAGGCTCCTGGACTAGAGCAATGTCTACTCGGGCTTTTGTGAGGGAGAGCAGGAGTTCGTCAGAAGCTGCTTTGCAGTGGTGCAAATTAATTTGCACTATGCGCAGCTTCTTCTGAGTTCCTCCTATCATCAGGATTGGGAAGGCGGAACCGAATGGTTCCAAACCCTAACCTTACCCGTCCCTCACAGTTCCTCAAGAATTTTTCCGATTCGGCGCTCAGTCTCACCCTCAGATTCAGTCCGCCGTTTTCCGCACACACAGAGGATGACACTACCACCCAGCTGTCTGTGCGAAGACCGGCGTTCTGCTTTCCAATGAGCTTCAGTATTTTATCCGTATCCTTAAACGGAGGTGGAATCCATACTGAAACCATCGGCCTCAGAGGAATAGCAGACATTGGTACAATCTCCAACTGAGCTCCTGGCCAGGCCTCGCCAATCTCACTGACTGCGCAGTTAAGGAAATTCAATGACTCCTTATTTGCGCAGCCAATGATTTTGACACCTCTTTGCCAGGCCGCCCCGTCGAAGAGCACATCGCTGCCACTCCATCTGTCTGAGAGCATCGCCTCCATCAGCTTCTCTTCCAGTTGCAGCCATCTGTCAGGACTAATTTTTCCATCGACATAAGCCCTATCAACGATTGCAACCTTATGGTCACCGAAGCCTCCTGCGTTACTTTTCCTCTCTGTTGTCTTCGTAGTTGACTTGGCCGAATCCCCAGAAATCTTCCTTTTGAGGGTATTTCCAGTGGAGACAGCTTTGCCTTTCTGCGAAACCAGGTGAGAGCCTGCGGAGTCGGGTTTCCCCAAACCAGTGGTGGTCCCGGCATCATGCCTTTTCGCAGCAGGCTGTGGTTCCTCGTTTGACCGCCCTCTTTTAACACATGACGTGGATTTGGAGGGGGTTTTCGATTTCCCTTTTGTCTGCTGCGAAGTTGAGGATCGCTCCTGATTTGGCGCTACTCGCTTCCCAGATTCTCCTGCTTCCTTCGATTTGACAGATAATTCGGTATTGCCCTTAAGAGCTGCGACCGTTTTATCCTCCTTGGCTCCTGCTGTGACTACTGATGTAGCCGTGGCACCTTTGAGCCCTTTCATTAGAGGAATGGAGTCGATAAAGTCTCGCTTCTTGGAAAATTCCGGGTGATCCCGTTCGAAGCGAGCAACCGTTTTAAAATTGCTCTTTATCGGCAGTGGCCGATTCACGTTGTCCTGACATCTTTGCTGTCACATCCGTGGTGCCAGTCAGGATAGCCGCTCCATCCGTCTCATCCAAAGCACTGTCATTATCCAATGAGTGTAGCGTCATGGTGACATTTAGTTCCTCATCGGACAACAACAGTTCCTCAGAAAGACAGTACAGAGTGCTACCCTGACTGAGACTTTGATGTGGACTCTTCACTGTCAGGGCAGATAACTGCTGCTGCAGTTCGTCCTGCTGCTCTAATAGAGCAGAGTGCAGCACGTCCAGTCGTTCCGTCCTGTCCTAATGCGTTCGTCAATAGTCATAGTGTCTGTCGCTGTACTCACACCTGCTTCCATGTCAGTTCTGTCCGTTACGTCCGCTACAGGTTCGTTCCCAACTGTGACCCGTCCTGGGGCTACGCCCAGAGAAGCGTCCGTTTCCCCTACCTTTACAACATCCTTAGTTTTATTTGGTTCTTCAATTTTGATCCCACGAGTGTGCTCGTAAAAAATCGGACCGTCGCGCGCAGTGACGGCGTACGCGGACTAGGCAACTAGAACTTACAACCGACCCGTGCCCTAGCGCCAGAGGGGAGCAGTTAGCGACTAGTTTCTTTTAGCACTAACTAGCCATCCAGGTCCTCGGCACTGCTGCCAGCCACCTTGACCTTAAAAGTGCTGTCTGTTTTTATTTGGTCCGCGAGAGATTACTCTAGGGCTAGATATAAAGTGCGGGCAGCTGCCCTTTCTCCTAAGAGTTTAGTCAGAAACCCTCACCTTATATTAAGCCCCCCCTATCCGCCACCTGGGGACGCGTCCGATGGGAGTTAAAACAGACTCAAAGACTCCAACACGGAAAAAGGTATATAACTAAGAGCCATCCCTAAATAAGAGCGGAAAGCGGAACGTTTTTTACCGCTGAGCTTTACCGCTGAAATGCCATACCTAAACAAAAGCGGCAACGTTATGTCAAAACGATAAAAACAGGGTTATCAAACAAATAAATATAGCGACCCTGATTTTGTCGTGCAAGCATGGATTCTGATGAACTAGCTCTATAATTTGTTCGTTTATATTCTAAATTACAAGGAAAAATAAAATAAAAAATATATTATCTATATTTTATTGAAAATATTTACTTACCTCCATTTTATAATTTCAAATATATTTTTTTCTTGTTTTTTATTTTTTTTTGTTTTTTATTTTGTTTACAATCATGGCGCAATAATTTATCCATAATTGACACATAATTTCACCATGCTTACAATTGTTTTCTTCTTCAACTAACTTCACTACAAAACGCTCTGTCAAAATCGGATTTTCCAATTGCAAAGCGTTACCGTTGCGTTGCCGCCGCGTTATTTCGGTATGCTCCATACAAAATGTATGGGCATGAGAACTTTTAACAGCTAAAAAACGCTTTCCGCTTTTGTTAAGGGATGGCTGTAACAAAGGCATTCTGACGCCCACCAGCAGCCTAAAGGTATGTTAAGCTTTTGTTGTCTTGTCTCCTTTTATTTTATTGCTTGTTTGTTTTCATTTGGTGTCTAATTGTTTTTATTTTTTTTTTCTAGTTGTTAATTAACTGAAACAAACTTTTTTTATGAAATTATTTTAAAAGTGAACCAAATTTTCGTTTAAAAGGTATTTTTTGTAAAATAATTTGGTGTTAATTTTTCTAATTGCTATATTTTTTTAAATAGTTTTCTATTAAAATTTGATTGTGTTGTCTGCTTTAACTATTTTTAAATTGCTTATATGAAACCATTTAAAGCCTAGATCGGCTTGTGCGACAAAACTATAATGTCCAAACTTATCTACTCTATAAGATACCACCTAGCATTGAATTTTCTCGAAGTGATATTCTTTTACATAAACAGTATTCGATAAATCATCAAAAGCCCTGTAGACTATTTATCATCTAAAAGCGTACAGCAAAGGAAATATCAAAGACGCAGTATATGTATATGTTTGAAATCACAGAAAATTACCTGCTGTTAAAATAAGAAAAGAATTTGTCATATATTTTCAGCAAACTATTTTAATGCATGAACTTAGATCTAAAGCTGGTATGACTTTAGGTTGACGGTAAGAGTGAAATTGGGCCTCTTCAGTAAAGACACGGACAAGAAAATCTACTATCATTTCTCAGACTGCTGCATGGTCTGATTCTATCTCTTTTTCGGTAATATCTGGCATGGTCGACTAAAACTGAAAGGAAATATGTAGAATGTTTAAGATCAAAAACCTTCGCCAAAGCACATTGCACTTGAGCCATGAACAACCTTTAGGCTAAATAACAACCAATATGGACTTTGATAAAAAGCTTAAGGCTCTTGTCCCTACACATGTGGTTCAGGTGGGGATAGTCTCGTGAAAAAATTGACGTCGAAATTAACACAGTTACCTTTGAAAATGACACTGGGCAAGAATTTGGCGATTATCTATTAAAAAAATCTATTTTTAACCTTTATACAACAGGGGTACTTGCAGGGATATTTTATTTATTGTCCACAGGCAGGCGAAAATTTTGGCATTTAGTTTGTTAACACAACGTCATAATTGTTTAATGAATAGTTTTTTTAAGCTCGGTTGTACATTAATTATTACTTTGAATTGGACCTCTTAATATGGGAATGAATTTTATAATAAAAGTTTAGGCATGTTGGCTACAACGGAATCTAAGCTTTACATTTTCAATGGGGTTTTTTTCTGAAATTCCGCTGGGGCAATCAAATGAAGTGACTGAAAACAGTAGAGCAGCTAAGACCCTTGCAACGCTTCTTACCACTTGGACTATTGTCCGTCCAATGATTTTAGCTACAGACATGTAAATAGCAAAAAAGAGGAGACGGGTTTTTGAGAAAAAATAAAATTCTAGACAGTTATTTGCTTAAAGTCTGAGACATGTTATTCTCAGCCATAGGATAGATACAGTATTTCAAGACTTAGCCCAAGCCTAGGCTCTAAGAGACTATACATCTGGTGGCATGACTTTATCCAAACAAAGTAATTTTAGGCCCAAGCGTAGAAAACCAAAATGTTTAGTTGAAGTAATATTTAAGAATTTAAAATTTGGGACAGAAGTGCCAAGTAAGGCAACGATTAACAATTATTTTGAAGTATGACTCTAGCGATATAAACAAAAAAGGTGCATAAAGTCAACCAGAAGAACCTGAAGCTTTTTCTTGTAACAAAGCCGAGTAGAGGGAACGAGCAGAAATTGCGACAGTATACTGTGATGAGTAAATTCGTTAGCAAAACGAACCTCTTAGAAAAACCCGGATAAAGATTATATTAAGGAAGTAATAAATATTAAAATGGGTAACTTTAACCTATATGCAAACCATCATTGGATGGGAGCTGTAGAATATAACAAAGCTAGGGTACTTCATAAGGACACAACATTAATCGACAATTTTTGTACCCAAACTTTTGTACTAGCCAATGTTGTGGATGCTGGTATGCTTAACGTGTTTAATTAAAGGAGTGTAAAATAAACAATTTTAAAAAAATCGGTTGGCTTTTCCTTATAAGACGATGAGCAAGTATGTGAGTAACTACCCTTCTTTTGGATTTGTATCGCCTTTTTCAAGTTTCTTCTTTTCGAACTTTTTTAAAAAAAACTTTTTAAATATTAAGCATTTTTACATTTAAATTATTTAACATGAAAAATCAGACAAAGCTGTAAACTTAAAAAAAAAATGCTGTGAAAGCTATTGATGCATTACAAAAATTGGAAGTAATGCCGTTACAGATGCACCTCTTGAAATTCAAAATTTTTTATTTTTATTAACAAACCCACCTAGTTAACTAGTTTGTGTTAAGAAGTCGGGTAAAAAGGAATCATTTTTCTAATTTTTTATTTTGTATTTAAAATTAAGCAAATCAAGGACTCTATATGCGCAAAACATACAGAAAATCATTTAAATGTTAAAACACAGCACATTAGCACATATTTATTAATTTATACTGTGTAACGTGTCTAATGATTCATTATAACTTACAAACATATATACAAACAAGCACACATACATCAAGCGCTCATTAATTTTCCCCTCTTATATATGCAAATTGAATGTGTTAATGTTAATTAGCGTAAATGCTAACGTTCAATGCAAATTATGTTTGAACATGACCCTAATGTTAGCATCATTAAAATGTTTCAAAAGAATTCATATTGATAATTGAATCAGTTGGTTATAAGTCATGTTAAGTCAATGAAATGGAAAAAAATATGTTAATGAGAATTAGTTGCTGATAACTAGTTTCTAATAATTTCAGCAATTTGAAAAGCGTAGAATAGTACAAGGCGCTAACGTATGTAAATGTATTTGGTTATATATGTATGTGCTTAAGTAAGAGCAATTAATTATAGAAGCCAACACCTTAATGCAAACAATTTTGTTTTTGTTTAAATAAAAAGATTAAAACGTTGTTTTAAGATGATCTTATATAATTTTTCTGTTAAGTTAAAAAAGTCCACCAGGTTTTTTCATTAAGTAAGGTTCAATGGAATTCAAAACTTGTGTATTAATTAGCTGGTTTTTGTTTTTAAATAATTTTAATTAATGTTCTACTAATACTATTAATTAATTCAATGTTAATTAGAACATGCAAACATTTTATCATGTTTTTTTATTTGAAATTTTTGGCAACATACTTTTTACGGAACATTTTTAATAATCTTTTTCTTCCAAAAAAAGAGCTGTAAAACGCATTAATTTTTATTTTATTTATTTAATATTAAGTCTATAATTACAAGATTCTTACAGACTATAAATCTATATAGAAAACATTATTTACTTATTTAGCAAAAAAATTGTTTTACTTTTTAGTACATTAACATTTAAAGAAAAATCGAATGCGGCTCAGAATTCGCATAGTTTTTTTTAATACTTTAAATAGACAAAAATTACGTGCAGGCCTAGATGAAACATTTAAAGTAATATTAGACAACAGAAAGTCAGAACAAATATTTCCATTTACTAATTTAAATACAAACGTAACATTTAAAATTGTCCTACTTCTTTTGAGCGTTGGCAGCTTTACAAGGGCAAGTCTACTATTATATGGCGGTATATTTAACGGGTTAAAATAGAAACTTTTAAGACAAAATATCAGGAACTTGTTTTGAACTGCTTTAATGTTTTTAGTGTAAACTTTATAGGAGAGATCCCAAATTATGGACCCATATTCAAAAATGGGTTTTACAAGAGATGTATACAGCTGCTTTGTAACGTACGGATCACTAAACTCTTTTGCCCAGCGTTTTATAAATTTAAGCACAGTTTGTGCTCTATTAACAGTTAAAGAGATATGATTGATGAAATTTAACTGGGCATATAACGAAATTCCCAAATCAGAGATTTGAATCATTTTATCTAAAGTATGACCATTTTAAACATAGATCACGTTAGTATGACTTCTCCAAAAGAATCACATATGTATATGTTTACATTTGCAGGATTCAATTCCATAAGGTTGCAGTTGCACCAAGAATAAAAGACATCTAAGTCATTTTAAAGAAGGAGATGATGGGCATGGTTTTTATAGCAAAGAAAAATTTTTACATCATCAGCATACATTAAGAAGTTTGAATTCGTAATACAGTTTGTTAAGTCGTTGATGAACCGAGAAAATAGCCTTTTGACACACTAAAAGTAACAGCTATAGGTTTAGCGATAACCTGTATAAAACAATCTTTTTTCTTTCTGTTTGTCAGGTAAGAAAAAAAAATGCAGTTAAAATAGCTTTGTGTAAAACCCTTCAATTCGATTTTTTTATAAGAAGTTTGTGGTTTGCTTCTGCTCAGCAAATCCACGATTTATTAAATTTGTAAGGTATAGTAGATTTGTAATATTTGAACAACCTTTTCTGAAACTGTGTAGTGACACTTGATGCACAAGATTATGAGTTATGATCTTTTTAAAAAGTTTTGCAATGATACTTAGCAAAGCGATTCCCCTGTAGTTAGCAATGCTTTTTCTATTTCCGGATTTAAATAAAGGTGTAATGAATGAGTCCTTCCACATTTTTGGAAAATGTTCGAGCTTTACTGATGCATTAAAAAGTTTTGTAAAGAGGGCAGTTGGGGCCTCAGCACAGTTTATAAAAAGGCAGCTCAGAATACCATCAGGGCCATATTTGTAGAAAACTTTAGCTTTTTAAACTACTTAGGACAGTCGAATCATCAAGAAGGGGAGTAAAAAATTCTGGATTACACAGTTCATGTAATGTTTACGAATTAGCTTTATCAAAATTTGCTACAGAAAAAGTGGATGAAAAAAAGTCCATGAACAAATTACTGATTATCAAATCACGGGTATGTTGATTTTGATAGCTGGATTATAACAGTCCTCAAGCACGGAAATGAGATCAGAACGGTTAACGGTGGCATCAACATAGTCATTTAAAAACTTAGGCAAACTTTCTAAGACTAGCATTACAAGTACCATTTAGTTGATGAAGATTTAGGTCCAGTACTTTTACTATTGACGAATTCCATATAACAAGAATTTTTCCTTATCGAAGCAGGAATGAAATACCCATCATCAGGGGAGAAATCCCAAGACAACAGATGCATATTAAAGTCACCAAGACAAATTTTATAATTATTCTAATTAGCCGAGCTGGAAATATTTTGCAGGGCTTTGGCATGTTTTTGATTTCAAACGAATTCGGAGGAGTATTTGATGAAGTTATATTAATATTTTTTTTTCAACAAATGTTCAATATTAAAAGACACGAAACTGCAATTAGAACTCCAGGTCCTTTAATATTACGACCATGATCACCCCTATAAATTTCGTAGTTGTCACAGAATATTTTAGAATTTCAAACATTCTCCACAAGCGAGGTTTCAGTAAAAACAATAACATTATAAGTGAAGGAAAAAGTAATAATAATATTTAAAGCAAGATAATAATTTTACAAAAAAGTTTAAATAAATTTCAATAAGTTCTCCAATAAAGTTTAAATAATTTTCAACAACTTTACCAATAAACACGAAATTGTCAAAAACCTTTACAACCATTAAGCTGCACCATGTTGAACATATGTGTGTTTTTAAATGGGCACCATTTAGATATATTGTGGCATCATATGTAAATATGTAACTGTGTTTGTAAACATGTGAAGCTTATAATGTAATTTTAATAACTTTTTCATATAAAAAATGCGCTGCCTGTCATCATGTAAGCTTTTCATGTGTCAACGTTGGATATTTTTTAATTTCATCAACGTCTGCTACTTTTTGTTTACACTTTGCTACTCAAGCTTCCTGAAAAAATCGTTGTTTTGTTACGTCATTATATCAGCATTGTGTCAACATCATATATAAGTTTAATATATATTTATATATACATTTATAAGGTGCTTTGTTTAACTATAGGAAACAAGAGATTTTAAAGCAGACTGAAAAATACATAAGTTTAAAACAATTTTGAAAATCCATTACTGACATTGGTGCTATTAAGAAGGTAATTCTTTTGGGGCCATACGTAGATATTGGAACCAGTGATTTACTAGTAACTTTTAGCAATTTTAGTCAACAGTTATACCGACTAGCTATATCACTGGCAATGTGTTTTGCAATAATCATTTAACATGCGCCTTTCATTGAAA
The DNA here is from genome assembly GCA_963583895.1 of Melanophora roralis. Classification (NCBI taxonomy): domain Eukaryota; kingdom Metazoa; phylum Arthropoda; class Insecta; order Diptera; family Rhinophoridae; genus Melanophora; species Melanophora roralis. The sequence continues at coordinate 21,443,776 of OY757191.1, forward strand.
ATAATCATGAATTATCCGCTGATACACTTTTGTGTCTGACGGCGACCTAAAGCTTTACAGAAGCTGATGGTTTTCTTTTCTTGTTATCAATGCCAAATATAAGAGTGTGGACGTATAGTTGATAAAGCCGCCAAATAGGTACCATAATTGTCGACAAAAGTGTTGACATGGGGACACTTGTTCCAAGGTTTTCTTCAGGGACTGGGGCTAAGCACATTTACGTTAAACTTTTCGTTTACCACTTACTATTTGGTATCATTCTCTAAATAAAAACTAGATCCACCTTTTGAACCTTTTTAAACTGTAAGTAAAATTTTATAATAAACGTTTTAAAATTCTAAAAAATAGCATTAGAAAAACCGGAATATAGATTACTTCACTTTTATCTTAGCCTTTTTCGTAGTTTTACTCGCTGAGCTTTTTACCTTTTTTGCTTTTAAAGAATGTTTACATTGTTGACATTCTTTTACATCCGTCATTTTATGAAATAAACCGTGTTTAGCTGCTAAGCTGAACGCAAATATGTATTCATGTATGTGTGTGTGTGTGTGTGTGTGCATTTTTCTTGTTGAATGCTGAAATGAAAATGTATTTTATATGCACAACACTAACGTTCATACTTTTATTAATGTAAACATGTGCAAATATTTCTCAAAGTCTTCCTGTTGATTGTTATTTTTCTTGACATATTGCTTTACCGTGTTAACATTTTAACTTTTTTTATTTTATTTATTTTTATATCCTCTCTAGGATATAGTTATGTTTGTATGCACTTTTAGAAAACAGCATATAAATCAAAAATTACTTAAAAAAATTTCGATTGAAAGCGCATAAAATTGAAAATTCTTCCTGTCCTGTCCTGTCACGCGTTAACACTGGAAATACGGTTTGTGTTTTAAAACTTGTCTACATATTATTAATATTTTGGTTTAAGCATTTGCACATTGGAAGGCCCGTCATCAGAAAACCAAAAATCTATCAAAAATTTATATGACAAGAAGTCACTTTTAAATAGTCTCAGAGACAAAAACATGCCTTCTGCCCCCAAAGCCAAGACATCAAAAGTAATACGGTGTTACATCAAAGAATCAATAAACAATTTTTGATAACTTAAACATTGAGTATAAATTAAAAAATATATCACAAATCGAAGTTTATTAATTAATCTGTTGTATTTTACCTAGAACCGACTATTGTTGTCCAAAGGCAAGTAGATCAATACTAACTTATGTTTTAGTGGACATCGGTAGCTCAAAGTGAAAAACTAGAACCCTTCAAAAGACTTACCGTTTATGCTGACTTAAAACAAGCAGAAAAATTAGGACCACTTCTACGTGAACATGGGAGATGATTTTAAATATCCCGCCTAATGCAACCCGCGTGCTATGCGGGACAGCACTTTTACTTTAGAGACAATATTGCGTTAAACGGCAGTCAAATGTTAAGGTTGTATACCTCAGTTAAAGATCAACACTAACTAAAATACGCTGATATCAACAGCACTGCTTAAACGGAATCCTAGGGCAGACTTTCAAAGGGATGCATTGTTACACATATTACTCTAGGATGAAGTAGGCACCCTTTTGAAAGCTGTCAATATCAAGTTCTGCCTCTAAGCAATCGGCAATTGTTTGTTCTGTCTTAAGACATATGCAATGCATTTGTAAGCATTGATAAAAGAATTGATAAGAGCAGCTATGACCAAGAGCACTAAATCAAGAACACTGCTATATTTAAAAAGATGATTTTGTTGTAATTATTCAGAATATGGCCATATACGCTTTATTTTTATGGAGGCCTGGACATTGCGGGATAAATGAAAATGAACGGGTAAATTGTTTAGGTAAAAGCTAAAAAACTGCAAAAAGTTTACCTATAGAATCCAATACCTTATGTTGCAAATAAGGCTAAGTATAAAGAATAGGCGGTTACTACACACGAAGCACAGGGAAGCAGTTAACAGAATGACGAAAATTCTCCGGGAGGACTTAAATGAGTACAGGTTATAGAAATCCTTAAGCTGGTCATTCAAGTATTCAATCACACCTCTGTTACACGAGAGTTGTGGAAAACAGCGATTACAAGGTATGCAGTTGTTGAGGAGTTTTAAAAATGTATTTCTCTCAAAATATTTTTTAATAGCTGGAAGGGGCACGACGAGCCGATAAGTTGCTTATGTATATCCAGTTTGCGTTTCAGGAAAGAGCCTAAGGTCTTCTTTCTTTGACTTACCTGAGCGTGATTAACTTGATTTGTTTTAGTCTAGCAAATATGACCCTTTTTAACATCTCATTGTTCATTTAATGAAACGTTTTTGGAATATTTAATAAATTGCAAATTTGAAATTTAAACCAAGTCAAACCAAGTTCCGTTTTTCATATTTATGTTCTTCTTGTTTTTTTATTTGTTGCGGTAACATTAATGCGTAAATATGATGTATTAAACAGTTGAAAAGGCAACAACTAGCTAGGGGTTTCAATTATTTTTCTCCCTGTTCGAATTAATAATAAAACAAAATATTTTTGTTTGTTTGACCAAGAAATAATTTTTGAAAATTGTTCGAATAGTCAAATGATAAACGAATAAAAGTTCTTGGAAATTTTTATTCAACAAAAAAATCCTAAAATAATTAAGTTTTGTATTTATTTTCAGAACAAATGTTATCAGCTGTTCCCTTAGTTGTAAGTTTAACAAGGCCTCATTTAAAATTGGGAAACAAATGATATTGATATGATAACAAACTTCAATCCATTCATCTAAAATAATAGAAAAATTTTCATTTTCTTCCTTAATTTTTTTTTAACTGAAATCCCAGGTCACTTCATGTCTCGTTTTGGCGATTTACATTGGCCTGCAGGATCGGCCGATTTAACATTCAGACATTTTTCTAGGGGGTTTGTAAAGACCTGTGCTTGCGTTAGCAGGCTCGAGACCCTCGAAGCCGTGTAAGACAACACTCGAAGTGAGTACGAGAATCTGTCGCCCTATGCCTCGCCGAAGTGATGAAAAATGCCTGTAGAGCAATCAACTGTGAAGGCGCGCATTTGGCCGATATCAACTTCTCGACTTGACAAATAAAATTCTGAAGGTTCATATAAACATAATCAGAAAACAGACGTGAAGTTTTTCATTTAGAAAAAAATGAAAGCCAAACAACATCGAATTATATCTTTTGGCCCACCTTGTATATTTCAATTATTCGAATAATTTGATTTTTCTAAAAAAATTATTCTAACTATACTTTATTTAAAATTCATTAGTTATTGTTTTTTGAAAAAAATTTCTTTTGTTCGTTCGAATAATTCGAGTAATTCTTGTTCGAATGACAGCCCAATCAACAACAACAGCTTAAGCAATCACAAATATTCAAAAAATAAAACATAACAAGTACCTTCATTTACTTTATTTTTCTATATCTCTTAAATAAAAAAGTAATCACTCATATATTTAGTACACTCGACTTCCCAAGCCTCTGTTTTTTTGCTGCTTAAAAGTCCAAATAAAAGCAAAAACTTAAAATTAAGCAAAAAGTAAAATTTAAACAAATACAAATTTAAATCGCAATTTGTTTGTTTAAATTATTGCATAAAAGAGAAGCCAATAAGAGCAAAGACTTATTAAACTTGTGTGTGTGTGGGTATGTATGTATTAGAAAATAAGTCAAAGTTGTTAAAAATTAAATTGCTCTTGTTAATATTGCTGTCGCTATTGTAGCAGTAACAGCGAGAAACAGGGAAATCATTTATTATGTTAAAGGACACGCATAATATTAGAGGTTGTTACGCACTGTTTACCAGTGTACGTGACTTTTTTCATTCTTACAAGGTTCTCGTGCAAGAGGAAAAAACCCAACACACACATTTATATCCCCTCTTAAAGGACTTTTAAGTTTAACATGAACTGAAACATGAAATGTTATTCATTACTTTAGTGCATTGTTTTTGCTGTTGTTTTTATTATTTCTTTTTGTAGGTCTTTAAAGCTGTGTACACAGAGAGCCAAACGATATGTTTCTTTATGCGTTTTATTTGATTATAATTTTAAAAATTATTAAAAATATTTTTACTTGCTTATTTTAAGGCTTAGTTTTCAAGGATATAATTTTATTTTTTTAAAGAGCTGCTACTAAGAAAGCTTAAAAGGTTTTGTTATTAAAATAAAAATTTAAATTTTTAAATAAACACCCTTATTGTGGTTGGCGTTGTCGTTGGCGTTAGCGTTAGCGTAGTCGTTTCAAGCTTTTTGGTATAAATACGCCAACGCTTAATAAATAGTAGCCTTGTCGTTTTTGTGTCAAATTCGGCATCATTGTACAACGCAAAACACAATATATATGTACATGGAGCTCTGAATCAGAAGACATGGAGCTCTGAATCAGGAGGCCTTTCGTTTATGATTGTCTGAGACATATGTTTCTAAATAACTATTTTTTATATAAAATTTTTACGGTCTTTAATTCTTGAAGTTTCTAATAAAAGAACTTTATTTTCATATTATTGTAATTGACTCTTCGCTAAAACGAACTAACACTAAGTATTCAAATTTTAAAACTAAGTGTGTTTAATATTAGTCCAGTCAGTACCAGACTATAATTTAAGTTCTCACAATAAAATTAATTAATTTAAAAAGTTTCATCCAAGCGCAATAGTTTCCCTTCTTTTTAGGCGGGTGTGCCCATTTTGTTGCAAGATGCTTCGGGCGTTCGGATTTGAATGTGTTTCCAGCTTATTTAAATACTTGTCCACATAGTTTAAGATGTCGCATTTTACCAGTGGAACTTCTAAATCCTTGTGAATGTTGCTGTTTTAAATTTACCAAGGAGCACCAGTTATCATTCTTAGAATTTTGTTTTAACGGCATGGAATTTTTGCTTTGTTAGAGGCGAAACCAGTGCCCCATAATTGTATACCATAGCACCAAATTGGCTTTAAAATTGAGCTGTATAGTAAAAGATTACAATCCAGATGAAACACAGAGTTTCTACCCATTAGCCAGTGAGTTCGAGCAGCTTTAAGTTTCATTTGAGTCAGCTTCGCATCTATATGAGGCTTCCATGTGAGGCGGCGATCTATGTGAATACCAAGATATTTTGTCTCGGATCGTTGAGGCACCATATGGTTCTTAATAGTAATTGTGGAGCACGTTTCTTTGCGTAAAGTAAAAGTATCGTGGGTACATTCTTGTTCATTTATTTTTATTCCGCATAACTGCGCCCATTTCTCAACTTGGGTTACGTAGTTGGTTCGAAGCCTCTTTAGGGTCTTCATGAACACTGAGGAAAGTGTAAAACAACTGGATGGCATATCTGCTGTGTAAAGCAAGTGCAGAGTTGGACCTAGTATACTCCCCATTGGTTGAGAAGAACTTATTTGTTTACCTCTTTGATCATAAATTGTCGGCCGGTAATGTATTTTTTAAAAGATTGAAAATATTAGATGAAAGATCTTGCAATTTAATTAAAAACAAACAGGGGAAAATAAAAAGAAATTAATCCTTCAGAAATGCTGGAAATTTTGCAACGTTTTGAATTAGGGGAACATCCTAATGAACTTCGGGTAGCTCCTTCGGTATAACAGTCCATTTCTTCCATCGCCACTAATAAATAATGCTACAATAGCAATATAATACCTTTCTATTTTATAATGAATCTTAAACTGCTTCAATTAAGTGGGTTCTCTCAAAATCCGTAACCCAGCTATATAAATCATGGTAACAAAATTTTTAGGATCTAAAAACTTAAAATGGTTTTGTTTTATTGAAAAGCAGCAAAAAAAATTTGAAAAAATACAATTAGCCTAAAGGATATGTTATTGTAACTAATGTTCTATGCTGTATTTGCTTAAATTTATTTCTTCTCGTAACAACTCAGCCAAAAAATTATCTGTTCTCCTTATATGTCAAAAATAAAACACCTCAACAATTATTTTTATATTCTTTATAAGCTACAAAATTAAGACATTCGAAAAACAAATGAGGCATAACCTTTACTACATCAGCAAATAGCTCTTCTCGCATGTAAAATGTCGCATTAGGCGCACCAAGTGTTGTATGTTTAAATGCGTATTTGTGGTTGAAGTTAAAAAAATCTCACAAAAATTTGCCCCTGTAGGCTTGCGAAAGGCGTATGTATTTGTGTGTTTGTGTGTGTGTGTGTGTGTGTGTGCGTGTATATACATACAAAAATCTTTTGAACATTATTTGTCACCCCAGACCAGTAAAGAAAAAAAACATTTAATAAAAGTAGAAAAGAAATATAATTCAAAAGGCGGATTAACATTTGTTACAAATAATTTATTCTTTTTTTTATTGTTGTTATAAGGTCTGTCTCGTTCTCGTTTCGTTTTAGCTTGGGGAGTTAAGAAGCGGAGGCATATTTTTTTATTAAAATATATCGCATCAGCATTAATCTGCTGACCTTATACGATGTTTTGATTTAACATCTTATTCTCTTTGGAAAATTTCCATAGTAAATTTATAAATTAAATTAAAAAGTTCTATGGTAAAACAGAAAATATGATTATTAAGGGCATTGGTTTTAAATTTTATATATATGGAAAAAAATTGGTTAAACAAACTTTAATGCTCTAAAAAAATTATGTTTTTTCTATTTAAAGTATTTAAAGTTTGTTTAAAATTTTTAGTTGGGTTGACTTTAATATAAAAAGTTAGACACAAATTATTAAAATTGAAGTGATCAGATATATGCGAAAACACATTTTTTTTGATTTCATTCATAAGGAAAAATTAGAAACAACTGGATATTCATTTAAATCCTTCCAACATTTTATTTTCCTATTTTTATTATTGAATCTTCGTTTTTGGCAAACTTACAATACGTATTCAAATCTTAAAACTATTTAATATATACTAGTCCAGCCAGTGCCAGACTAAAATTTAAGTTCTCATAATAAAATTAATTAATTCAGTATTTTCATCTAAGCGCAATGTGTCCCTTCTTTTCAGAGGAGTGTGCCCACTATGTTGCAGGATGCTTCGAGCGAGCGGATTTGGATGTATTTCCAGCTTATTTAAATACTTGTCCACATAGTTTAAGATTTCGCATTTTACTAGTAGAACTTCTAGATCCTTGTGGATGTTGCTGTTTTTAATATACCAAGGAGCACCAGTTTTCATTCGTAGAATTTTGTTTTGACGGCGTTGCATTTTTTCTACGTTGGAGGCGGAAGCAGTGCCCCATAATTGTATACTGTAGTACCAAATTGGTTTCAAAATCGATTTGTAGAGTAGAAGCTTACAATCAAGACGAAGCACAGAGTTTCTTCCAATTAGCCAGTGGATTGTCTGTGTCAGCTTTGCATCTAGATGTGACTTCCATGAGAGGCGGCGATCCAGGTGAGTGCCAAGATATTTCGTCTCAATTCGTTGATGCACCGTATGATTGTTAATTAGAATTGGGGGAACGTTTCCTTTCATAATGATATTAATTATAGTCCTAAATCCTAAATTCTAAAACAAACTTTTTTCAATATATTTTTTTAATGACATTACAAAATATCACACTGACATTTAAAAATAACAAATTTGGAAAATTGTTGCTCTTAATTATTATTATGGCTTCAGTCAATTATACCTACACCACATACGTGGTAGGGAAGTTATGCGCTTGTGCAGATATTTGTAATGCCCAAAAGTAATGGTCGAGGACCCACCTTCAAGTATACCGATCGATTAAGAATTACTTCCTGAGTCGTTTTAGGCACATCTGGCTGGGTGCTATTGTATTCTTGTGGACACGGTTTAGGTAGCAGTTTAAAAAATATTTTTTTGATTTTTGTTTGAACTAGCTCCCATACAAATGTTTTACCGGAATTATCAATTTGGGCTTTAGCGGCTACAACTTACTCGAATATTTTTTTATCTTTACAAAATTAGGCACAATTTTCATACTTTATGGCACTAATAAGTATAGGGTGTCCGCCGGCAAGCTGTACTACTTGAATCTTATATTAATAAATGGTTAATCTAATGCCGGCAATTATGTATAAAATACAAAATCAGATAAATTTCCGCCTCTATTAGCCTCACAAAAGCGTGCCCTTGTGAGCACATTTTTCATTACATTCTCACACATTTCACGTGGTATTTTATTGATTTCATCACAAATATTTTGTTTGAGTTACTCCAGCGTTTCTGGTTGGTTTACATAAGCCTTGTTTTTCAGATATCTCCACAAAAAGAAGTTCAGAGCAGTCAAATCAGGTGACCGTGGAGGTCAGTCAACATCACCTTTTCTTGAAATAACTTGTTCGCAGTAATTCCATTGTAATCGTGGGTGTATGCGATTTGGAACCGTCTTGTTGATATCACATGTTAACCAAGCCCAAAGCATGCAGTTGGTGCATTAAAAACTTTTCAATTATATCACGATATTACCCCCCATTGACAGCTACCGTTACGCCGTTATCAGTTTTAAAAAAATAAGGTCAAATGATTCCTCCCGACCAAAATTCACACCAGACTGTCACTTTTAATCGATGCAGAGATGACTGATGAATAATTTGAGGGTTTTCCATTATCTTAAACCGACTATGCTGTTTATTTACATGTCAATTCAAATGTGCCTCGTTACTCATTATGATTTTTAATGAAAATCGGGGTTGTCCTGAGCGAGCTGTAACATCCTATTCGAATATTTACGGCAGCGTAAATGGTCTTCTGAAAGAAGCTCTCGTGCCAGCTGAATCTTAAATGAAAACAAATTCAAATCCTTGTGCAAAAATGTGGCCAAAGTTGTTTTTGGACAACAAGGCTCCTAAGCATGGCTTCGAATTGATGTTGAAGGATTGTTTTGAACAATTTCTTGAGCAGCAGCGGTAATTTTTTTAGCCGATCTTGCAGTACCTTGTTGTCAATGCTTAGGTCTATCAGCTACAGTCCCTCTTTCTTCGAAATCATTGACTACACGATAAAAAGTGCATCTTAGTGGCACGTTGTGACTTTCGCATCGTTACAGTAATCGATGCACAGTGGGTTCGATGACACCGAAAGTGGCGATTAATTCATAGGAGCCGTAATTTAAATTTTTAAAAATTCTTTTTTTTCAAATCATTAAATATTAATAAAAAGGCATATTCTGAAAAAAGATACACGGAAAATTTTTTTTTTACGATATTATAGACATTTTTATTTTTCGGAAAATTATAGTTTGTTTCAGAATTTTCGCCGTTATTTTAAAATGAAAAGTGATTTTTTTAAAAAATGAGAAGCAAACAAAAGCTTATATTGTCTTCTTTCCGAAAAATAAAAAAATACATATATATTTTGAATAAATATGAATATAAGTTTAATTTACAATCTGAATTTGGGTTTTGAAGGATTTCGAGAGTTTTACAACTTTTTTAAAAAAGTAACGAAATAAAATTTTATAATTTTTTTAGTTTATCAATAATTTTTGTACACTTAAAAAGAAACTATATTATGTTCATCCTCACCTTCATCATCATAATCTTCGCTATCATTACTCTCACTTTCATGTATTTTTAAAAAAATAATAGTCAATAGCAAAAGCTGTAGTTCGGAATTTGATAATTGTTGCTTTTTTTCCGCTCATTTTGTTTATTAATACTGGATATGAATGGATCTGAACTGAGAAAAAATCCATTTAGAATATCTTCATTCGACTTTTCCCCGCTGTATTTGCGAGTAAACTATTCCCTATTATTTTAAAAATCCTTATTTATGAGTTTCTTCTGAAAGTTTACCAATCGGTAAAAGGGCATATTTTATGATTTCGGGACCATAAATTAAAAATTTATGTATTGTAGGAGTCAAACAAAACCATTTTAACATTCTCGTAAATAAAGATGACTGAAACTTGTTCACGCACCTATCTCCGACAACAACAACAACAACATTTAACGAACGTTATTTTTGTTAAATACATGACTTTGAATAAACACGACTTTAAACAGAAAAATGTTAATAGCGAAAAAGGGGGCAATAAAACCGCAAATTTTTTTGCTTCGTATTGTCTACACAGAACGAAAAACGGCTTTCTAAAATCAAGAATTTTATTCTTGATTTTATCCAAAATCTTTCTTGAAATTTTCAAGTACGATCCTTACTTACATTTTCTTAAATCAAGCCTATTCGGATTGCTTCAACAAATCAAGCAGAAAAAGGCTTGTTGTTTTAATATATTATTTTACATTTGAAAACAAAGTGTCTCGGTGGCCTAGAGGTAACGCGCTTGTACTGCAGTGTAGAAATCCCTGGTTCGAATCGCAGCTTCGGTAAATACAAAAAATTAATTTTTTAAATTATAAACTAAAGTATCTATAAAATAAAAATAAACTATAAAATTATTCTTCTTTAATAAAGCTCCATAAGTCAAAAAATTACATTTTTTATTTTCGAATTAATCCCGTTTATGGCTTAAATCAATCTTTTTTTGGCTTACATCAAGTACGGTCCGAACTTAAATCAATCCTCTTTTGGCTTAATTGTGGCTAAAAGTAAGAAATTCGTACTTGAAACATTTGAGTTGGAGTAAGAAATTTCGTACTTGATTTAAGAAAAACCGTACTCACCGGATTGCTTCAACAAATCAAGCAGAAAAAAGCTTGTTGTTTATATATATTATTTTACATTTCAAAACAAAGTGTCTCGGTGGCCTAGAGGTATCGCGCTTGTGCTGTAGTGCAGAAATCCCTGGTTCGAATCTCAGCTTCGGTAAGTATAAAAATGAAATTTTTAAATTATAAACTAAAGTATCTATAAAATAAAAATAAACTATAAAATTCTTCTTCTTTAATAAAGCTCCATAAGTCAAAAAATTACATTTTTTATTTTCGAATTAATCCCGTTTATGGCTTAAATCAATCTTTTTTTGGCTTACATCAAGTACGGTTCCGAACTTAAATCAATCCTATTTAGGCTTAATTGTGGCTAAAAGTAAGAAATTCGTACTTAAAAAATTTTACTTGGAGTAAGAAATTTCGTACTTGATTTAAGAAAAACCGTACTCACCGTACTTTTGACACCGCTATGGCTTGATTTAAGTAAAGTTTTCTTAGATAATTTTTTGTGTGTAGCTAATATTCCATACTTTTACAAAATATAAGCTTTAAAGCCCAACCTTAACTAACTTAGAACTTATGGTTCAAGAAACATCAAAAGTAGGCCAATCTTAGACATTTTAAAAAAATCGTCAAAAATATTTTCGCACATATTTTCAAAAAGACTACATCATTTTTATAGACTTAAATACCTGAAACTGAAGGTTCCGTTCTTAAAATATCACTTTGTTAACGTTAAATTTAGAAATTAAATGCAAAATTTTTTTTTCGCTTTTTAAAAAAATTGCAAAAAATTTTTAACTTTGACACGTCCCTACGGAGTCAGCTGACAAGATGCTTAGATGCTTGAACATTTACATGGTAATGTAGAATTTTATCTAAATTTATCCGATACCAAATATTAATACAAAAGCTTAATTTTCAATATTCAATTAAGCGTCACTTTCGAATCATTTCAACCCACAGTGCGATGATTGATTTTGAAAAAATGTTTTATCGATAAAAGCACGTTGGCTTACCGAATATTTTTCCATAATACGTTTGCCAAGACTGCCAAATGTGAACTGTCAAGACCAATGTAGTAAACTTTGCCGACAGACACCCCATATAATAAACAAAAATATTATCGGGCCATTTTTTTGATATACTTGACATTAGCATCACCGTTTATATAAATAATCTGTATTAGGAGTGGCAGAGTTACACTAATTTTTGTTTAGACATGATCTAAGATTTCAGCTCATTGATCAAACAAGTGAAAACCCGTTTTAAAAGAGTTAAAACATTGTGCTGTTTATTAAAGGTGTTAATTTTGATAAATATGATAAAACGATGTATGCCTGTATATTTAAATACATTAAGAGACAGATATTTAACTGATTTATATTAGGACATGTGGTTATAAAGTTTTTAGAGAAGATCGAAACGGTAAGGCTGGCGGGGTTGCTATCTTTATAAAAAATTGTATATCTTGCAAAGTTTGTTTAAAATCTTCTAATAATTCGTCATTTACCAGTAAAAGCGTGGAATTTATTTTTATAGAGATTATCTCTGGCGTTAAGAAGATGTTGGTAGGTTGCGTGTACAGACCGAATAAAAGAATATCCTTTTCAAATTTTTTCTGTGCGATGGAAAAACTTGCCCCTGCTTATAATGATATTATTATATCAGGTGATTTCAATTCAAACTTACTTTTGGAATCAAGTTTATCGGATAATATGTTATCTTTTGGTCTTACTCCTACCAACAAAGTTTATCCAACTCATCATACAGCAACGAACAGAACCCTGCTTGACATTATTTTCGTTGCGAGCCCAGCAAACGTAATGCTGTATGACCAAGTGTCAGCACCGTGTTTCTCAAAACATGATCTAATTTTTTTAACGTATAACTTTGAAACTCCTATGTTGGAACATACAGTCTATTATCGCGACTTCAATAACTTGAACTACGATGAGCTTCGTGAAAGCTTTTCTCGTATTGAATGGTCTCAAATGTACTACATGCCCTCAGTTGATGAGCAAGTGGTATTTTTTGAAAATAATATTCAATGTCTTTTTGAAAAAACAGTTCCACTTAAGTCTAAAAAGACATCTGGTAAGGATAAACCTTGGTTTTCTGCCGATATAAAACTTTTAATAGCTAAAAGAGACTGCGCTTATTCAAGGTGGAAGCGATTTAGAACCTCAGGACTGAAAACTGAATTTAGAAATGCAAGAAAAAATGTTAATACTGCCATCAGAACTGCGAAAACTAAATATTTCTCTAGATGCTTTGGTTCTACATTAGGCTCTGGTCAAACTTGGAAATACATACGCGAGATTGGGGTTGGTAGATCAAAGGAATCGAGCAATTCTCAAGTCGATGTCGAAGAGCTCAATAAAACCTTCACTAATTTACCATTAATACCAGTAGACGACACTTTTTACAACTTTCCAAGCACAAATCCCAATGACTGCGAAACTAGTCGTAGTGTGTTTCAATTCTCGTGTGTAAGTCAATCTGAGGTCTATCTGAGCTTTAATTTAACCCTAGAGTACGAACCATATTTTTTGTACGTTGTAACGAATGATCGTCGATTCGACGATGTATTATTTAACTGCCTATAACTATGGCTTAAAACCAAGTACACTTTCTAAATAAATGTAATTAATCATTTTGGCTCCTTATAAGTCTATATAAAGAAGTCGTTTAGTTTAATTCATATAAGAAAACAATTTATTTAATATTTGTTATACTTCATTGTATGTTGCACATATTTTGGAGATCATAAGAAAAGGAACGAAAAATTATAGTAAGTAAAACTAAAAAATCAAAAAAAGAGTAAAAACTCAAAAAACACATTCTATGCTTTAAAAATATTAGTAAACAAAAAGTTTTAAATATCACTTTGAGCAAGAGTCACAAAGCTCAACTTTGTGCTCTCCGCAGATTGGTTTTTCGCATTTATCACACTTTGACTTTGTCATCCGGCGTTTTTGGTAAGGGCATGATCTACACATACTTCGTTTGTTTTCTTTTTTGTCTTTTCTAGTCAGTTGGTCATTGTTGTCGCTATTATTTGGAGTAACAATATTTGAAATATGTGCTCTTGTTTTGCTTATCAACGTTGGCACGTTATACACGTTAGTACTAACCTTCGACGATTCGACGAGTACAAAACAAAAAAAAGCAATGTTCCAGCAAAGCGTATTAAAAAACATTACTACTTACAGCAAATGTATATCACCTAGTAACAGCACACAAAATTTGAGAGTGTTACACATGCTTATTTAAAAGTAAGTTAGAAAAATGTGAGCGGTACTCGTCGAATCGTCGATCATTCGTACTCTAGGGTTAATTAGGTCGAATGCAGTGGGCCCTGATAATAGACACCCCAAATTTTTAAGGATATTGTTGCCAGAACTATTGCCTTATATAACATATTTGTTTAACACTGCTATAATGACTAGCACTTTTCCGTTAAAATGGAAATATGCGAAAATATTGCCAATACCGAAAAATGATTCTGAGTTTAGGCCTATTGCCATACTGTGCTTTCTATCAAAGGTTCTTGAGAAAATTCTACATAACCAAATGACGCTCTATATTGAAAACAATAATTTAATGACCGATAAGCAATCAGGGTTCCGCCAAAATCATAGCTGCGTTTCTGCTTTAATGGATGTAACTGAGAACATTCGACGTGAATTAGATGAAGGTAGAATAAATTTTTTGATTCTTCTTGATCATTCCAAAGCCTTTGACACAGTTGATCACAGCACACTTTGCATGAAACTACGGCATTTCTTTAACTTCTCTTTAACGTCCACAAGGCTCTTATCTTCATACCTCTCTAGTCGTAGACAATTTGTATATTCCAACAATCTCCAATCATCGGTATTGGATTTATCTAGGGGAGTGCCTCAAGGGTCAATCCTTGGACCACTCCTTTTTTCTTTTTATATAAATGACTTGCCAAAACAACTTTTGTACTGCAAAATTCGAATGTATGCGGATGATATGCAGTTGTATGTGAGTAGTCCAGTAATTTCTGTTTCTGAAAATCTTTCAAAGCTCAATGAAGACCTTAATAGAATTTATTGCTGGGCAACTGCAAATGGACTTTGTTTGAACCCTCTAAAATCAAAATGTATCGTAATACGAAAGAAGACAACAAATTTCATGGGTAATGTTAATGTTTTAATAAATGGGGAAAAAATCACTGTTGTTGATGCTGCCAAGAATCTTGGATTGATTTTTAATAACAGTCTTACGTGGAGCGATCACGTTAACACACTTGTGGGCCAGACTTATACAAAGCTTAGGTGTCTTTGGTCGTCACAGCAATATACCCCTCCCAATATAAGACAACTGTTAGCAAAATCTTACCTTATTCCTGGCCTAATATATGGTTGTGAGCTTTTTGCAAATTGTGACGCAACTAGTAAAAGAAAGCTAAACGTTTTATACAACAATATTGTTAGATATGTATACGGTTTAAAAAGATATGATCATGTTTCTCAGTTTACTTCGAAATTATATGGCGTCTCGTTCGACAATCTTTTAAATATACGTGCTCTAATCTTTTTGCATAAAATCATTTACTCTGAAATGCCACAATACCTTTCTGATAAACTTAGGTCTGCCAGATCAGCTAGGGGGAAAAAGATTATAATTCCTTTACACCGTCTGCTTGTTTCTGAATGGCAGTTTTTCATACATGCGGTGCGTCTCTGGAATATTCTTCCACAAACACAACAACTTAATAGCAACGCAATTAGCTTTAAGCACTTTTTATTTAACTATTTTTCATAAAGAGAATCCATTTATGTTATGCTATGTTGTTTAAGTTATATATGTATTATATGTTAACTGTTAATTTTATCTATATATTTATGTGTGTTTATCTATGTTTGCCGTCCCAATTTAACTTATGTATTATTTCTATACTATCCTGTACTTTAAATATAATATTAATTATTGTTGTACGGGATTTGAACATATAAATAAATAAAATAAAATAAATAAATAAATAAGAGTAATTTGTATAAAAATCTATAAAAAATATTTTTTAATTCAATTTTTCCAATTTTTAACTACTATTTAAACAAAAATTGGATTTTTGACTTTTATATACTTTTAGCTGCTAAAAGTGATCAATATTATTTATTTCATTTCACTTCATTTAATTTCCTTTTTAAAATTACGATTTACTAATACACCTACAAACCTAGGTACATATACCAGATTTACACGATTAAATTACTTTTATGAGCTTTTGGCTTGTAGACAAAGAGCGTGAAGAGGAGCCTACTTTTCTACTCCCCTCTTCTTGAAACACAAAATTTCATAAAATTAATTTTATAAAAATTTCATGGTGTAAGTCTAGTAAAACATAAAATATACTTCTATTACAAATGAGTTAGAATCAAAGAGAGGCAGAAAGCAAAACATGAAAAAAATTATAACTTTCATCATTTATTATTAACGCTTCACTACATTTCTAAACCACTAGATGTAAAAGTAACCAATAAAATAATAAAAAAAAGTAAAAATCATGTAGGAGTAAGAAAATAAATGTTTTTGTGGAAAAAAACCATCTAAAAACTATAAAACTTTTGCCCAGAATCACATCATCAGTTATTTTTACCATTTTTCCGTTTTACAATATAAAACTTTGAAAATGTTTTTTTTTATTGAACTTTAATGCTGAGCTTTCATAATAATAAAACACTAAACTGTAGCGAATAATGTAAAATATTTTAAAATATGTATTGAAGAAAAATACATAAAGAATCTTTTATAACACAGTTTTATAAAATTAATACTCCTTTTGCAAACCTCATTTCCTCTCGACGTGTTATATATAACTTTCACATACAAGCATTTAGATAAAATGAAGAATATTTACACACACGCACAGACATAGAAAAATAAAACTTAAACGTTGATGATAAAAATTAATTTCATATGTGAGGGTGAGACCAAATATATTTTACAAAAAAAAAATTAAATAAGCCCTTAAGTTAGAAATCTAACCTTTTAATACTTTTTTGTGTAAAGAAAGGAAGAAGTAAATTTAGGTCAGTAAAATATTAGAAGTTAAAGGAGAATTTTAATAAAGTGAAATAAAAATTTAAAATGAAATGTGACCCGCTATGAACGAATAAAGTTAATAATATAATACAATGTTCATATTTATTCATACTATCATAATTTCATATTTAGAAAATTTATGCAAATTAGGGCCTTAATTAGACTCAATTTACCATACAAGATTTCAATTAATAAATTGAGCAATTAGTAGTAAGTTGCTTCAGTAAATGATTTAAGCTCGAAGTGCAACCATGCTGATTTAATAAGAACTGTGTTCAGTTAGTATAAAAGCTTAATATATATGCCATGGTGGAATAATAAGGTGACCTCGTATCTACAATAAAAACTTCATGTAAAAAATTTTTTTTTTATTTTCATATTTTTTTATTATTGAATCTTCGCCTTTGGTGAACTAACAATAAGTATTAAAATCTTAAAGCTAAGTAATTTAAATTAATCTTGCCAGTGCCAGACTAAAATTTAAGTTTTTAAATTAAAGTATAAAACATTTAAAAAGGCTTTATCTAAGTGCCACAGTATCCCTTCTCTTCAAACGACTGTTTCGTGCATGCTGTAAGATGTTTCGAGCGAGCAGATTTGGGTGTGATTCCAACTTATTTTAATACCTGTCAACATAGCTTAGGACTTCACATTTAACTATTGGAAAATGCAAGTCCTTGTGGATGCTACTGTTTTGAACAAACCAAGGAGCACAAGTTATTCTTCTTAGTACAAGAAGAAGTTTACAGTTTTTAAATTTCAGTTGTGTCAACTTCGCATCTATATGTGATTTCTGCGTGAGGCGGCGATCCAGGTGAATGGCAAGATATTTTGTCTCAATTCGTTGAGGCACCGTTTGGTTCTTAATAAGAATTGGGAAGCACGTTTCCTTGCGTAAAGTAAAAGTAATGTGAGTGCATTTTTGTTGGCTCGAAGCCTATTTAGGGTCTTTATGAATACCGCGGAAAGCAGTATCAGTAGCAAATGTCAACGTGTGCTTAAAACTATTGCTTGGCATATCAGCTGTGCAAATCAAGTACGAAATAGAACCTAATATACTTAAATGGTTGTTAGTGTTAAACCAGGAAATAATTGTGCGTATGGAAAATATAATGGACGTTTGTGCTTAACACTAGAAGGAATGATTTGTCTGCAGTGAAAATGACCAAGGATATTCGGTTCAGTTTTACTTTTCTTATACTCTTTTAGATTATTTGGGAAGCTAGCTCTCCGGTGGCGATTGGGACACTACTGCTTTTAAAAAAGAGTAAACGAAAATTGGTTGTTGTTAAATTCGTCTACTTATGCTAAAAAAACCAGGGCAGTTGGCTAAGGACAACCAAAAATTTTTTGAAGAACCTACAAATCATATTTTTTCTTTTACCTAGAGCTTGTCTGCTTCAGGTCAAACATTAAATAAACTAATTTTTTTGTGGTCTAGAAGAACTCTGTGTGTTTTTAAAACAAGACTGTTAGCGTACGAAAGCTTAATTCTAATCTAGTCTGATAGCACTTAGCCCCTAAAAGGATAAAGTGATGGTCTTCGTGATCTGCTAGTCAAATCTACCCTTTCATGTTTATTGGGCTACAAAGATATTGATAAGGATGTTTAATAAAATCGCAAGGCAGGTAATCTAATTGATTATAGGGTAGTGATGTTAATAAAGTTTAAGATACTCTAAAAATCGGACCATGAAGGCTGCGGTAAATATCATTTAGGTTGTTAAGAATCGTAAAAGCTTGATTAAAGACATCTTGCGAAATGGTAATAAGTGGAGGTTGAACTGAAAGTACTGGGTTTTAAGCAGACTGTGGATCATATTCTATTTTGCTCTACAGCGCTTTTTTGTTTAGTCACAAGAAAGACTTAAAATGTCTATGATTTATGCAATTCAATTAAACCTTATCTGGGGCATTTTTAACGGTTACTTCCTGCAATTTGTTCTCAGTTTTGTGAAATTTTAACCCAACAAAATAATACTTGCAAAAAGGGGTTTTTTTATTTCTTCATCTTGAGGATAATGCATATTGATAATGAACCGAAACCTATTCTGAATATTTTCTAACAGTTTTAATTTACAAGAGATGGCTTGCTTAGAAGAAATAAAATGGTCAACTGGTCAAGAATATTAGCAAAACCAATAAGGTTTACAAGCAAAGTTTATCTTAAAATAAGGAAATTGCATACAACATTAGCTTACGATTAACGACCCTCAAATACAATTATACGTACGTGTTGCAAGACTAGTTAAGCCCCTTTATAAACTAGCTGCTGCAGAGAGTTGCTATGCTCGTCTTGTACTGCAGACCTAATTGATTCTAAAATGCGAAGCCTGATTGGTGAGTTATCAGTATGGAATTCTAAACCAATATAACAAAATCTTTTCAATTAAACTTCGTTAATTTAAAAAGAAGCGTTTATTTTAAAAATAAGAAAATAACATTTTAAGAAATGCCTCGAGATTTCTCTATATTTTATAGGTATTTTGGGATTATTAAAAATTATTTAAAATTCCGTATGACCAATTAACAAACCCTAAAAAATCCGAACGAGCATTTTTAACGTGCTTTTTTAACAATTCGCACATGTTTCTTTAAATTTTGATGTTCTTATATAAATCAAAGTACTGAGTAAAGGAAGTTTGAAGTTTTTCAAGTTTTTGCACGTTTAATTTCAGCAATTTAACTAATTCTGCCTGCTTCGATTAATTGAAAAAAAAATTTCTTCCAATAAAAGTCCTGATGTTTACTTACATATATGAGTGTAAAGTTTTACATACATTTTTAATAAACTGCAAAAAAAATCAATATTTTATTTAGTAAGGAAATCGTAAATTTTCCGGTTTTATTTTTCAATTCGCATTATGGTCTAAAGGTCTTAAAACCCACGTTTCTGACACAAATGAACATTAATAAATATTAAATTATAATATATTAAATAACAAAAGAGAAATTGCCGTTGTTATTGTTGTTTAGTATTTTTCTTTTGTTTTTTTTTTATATTGTTGAGTTTGTTAAATTAAAAAAGTTTGGGTCACCCTTGAAATATGAACAAAATTAAAAATAAAACAAAAAAAAAATTGAAATTCAATAACTGTAGAACAAATCGAATAATAATACGTGTTCATAGGGCTTGAGTTTATTTTTTCTTCAGACAAATCATATTTTTAAATTTTTCTTTTTTCTCCTTTAAGTGTAAGTTAAATTTTTTTAAATATATTTAAAAAAGGGAGACAATATTATTAAATAAACCATTAATTCAGATACAATTCGCGCAAAAATTGAAAAGAAATTAAATAAAAATATAAAGGGAGACACAATGAAGTATAGAAAAAGTTGATGCTTAAAGATTATTTCTAAAGTGATAAATAGACACGAGTAAATTACAAACCTTAGCAAATGAGTTTTAAGGAGTTATAAGCGCACACACCATTACTAATATCCTAAACAAGTTTGTAGGTGATCAATTATGTCCCCAAAAATTTAAAATTAATTAAAACAGACCTTAAATATTTTATACAAAACCACTTTATGATATCTTACTTGTTTACATTTCGCATTACAAGCGTTAAATATAAAGTGCGTCATAAAAAGTTAAACACTTAAACGTCTAATGTTCAAAGTGTTATGACTTTGAAACGAAATAAATACAAGTTTTAATCCTGTAAGTAATAATTTTTTGTGCGAAAAATTAATCCCTTGTTTTTATAAGAAACAATAAAAAAGTTGTTGATGAAAACAACAAACAAAAAGTTTTTTATTGTTTTATATTGATAAACCAAAATACGAAACAAGTTAAATCAAACGTTTTAATTAATTAAATTATTACGAAAAGCATATCAGCTTAAGTTCATTGAGAAGGCAGTATTTGCAAAAAAAGAAGAAAGAATTTGTATCTGATACAATTAAATAGACATTGAGAAAGGCAAATTAAACTAATTTATAATTTAAAAAAAAAGATGCATTTTAATTTAAAATTTTTTCTAGCCCCTTTGTTTTTTTTGTGTAGCGTATTGGATTGTAATTCTGATGAATGCTTTTTACCTCAAATCAAATTTGTTAAAAATTAATCAAATAATCCCAATAATAGTTAAGTGAAACGGTAATGTATTACTTCTTTAATTTAACAATTTATATTTTTTACAATATTGGTCATAACTTTATTACATGTATAGAATGGCCGCTCACATTAGGTAAGTATATGTTGACATGCAGAATAGCAGACTTCAGCAGCTTTCCAGAGTAAACAAAAGTAAATACGAAAATTTAAGTCGATCAAGTTAATAAAATATCCTTCATTACAATGAATTTTATATTAAGTACAAGGGTTGCATTTTATATTTCGGGATTAGAGAAGAAAACCAAATAATAATCTTTGAAAATCTCTTTGTTGTTTTTCAAAATATTCCCCATGAAGATCTATACGCCTTTGCATGCGTTCAAACCAATTGTCGAAGCACTTTTGCCAATATAAATGAGGGATCTTCAAAATATGAATTCTGAATACAGCAAAGGCTTCTTAAGGTGTTTGAAAACGTTGACCTCTAATTGTTTTTAATGAACGGGAATAAAAACAAGTCATTTGGTTTGAAGTCAGGAGTATACGGCGGATGACTCATCAAATCGATGTTTTGGGTGCTTAAAAATGCAGTTGTTTGAGCCGATGTATGAGAGCTCGTATTGTCGCGGTGACGGGTAATCCATTTACGGGGCTAGTTTTCCTGGTTTCATGGAAGACAACTGGCAAACAGCTGGCTGTGTACCACTCAAAATAGACTGTTCTGCGTTGCTCAAATGATACGATTGTGACATCTCCAATCATCTCGAAAAAACTGGCGATCATTTGCTTAGAAGTGCTTCGGGCCCGAACAACTTTTGTTGGATTTGACTTATCTTGAAACACCTATATAGTCGACTGCTGCTTACTTTTGGGCTCATATGCTTAATCCACGATTTATCACCTGTCACGATATCATAGGCGTGTTTTGAAGCACCGCGATCGTATTTTCTGAACATTTTTTTCAACCAATTGACACGAGCCTTTTTTGGAGCGATTGACAAATTATGTTGGATCCAACGCAAACAAATTTTATTGACAGTCAAATGTTTATGCAATATTAAATGTATGCTGGTCCCACTAACGCCTAAGATTTTCTAAATCTCACGATAGGTCACATGACGATCTTGCAATATCAGTTTACGCACCGCATCAATGGTTTTCGAAACAACAACTGATTTTGGACGACTTTAACGAAGTTCGTCTTGGAGTGAACTACGAGCACGATTGAGCTTAGCATACCATCGATAATCACTGGTCCTGGTAGAGCTTCATAGCCCAAAATAAAATTAAGTTAATCAATACACTGTTGCTAAGTTAACCTAGGTCGAAAGTTGTAAAAAATTATCGCACGAAAATGTTTACGATTTAGTTTCATTTTTGGGTCGAGTTGAATCTTACTGTAAACAACACAAATAGCACTCGTATGTCAAAACGTTCTGAGTACGTATACACGTGTTTGTAGCAGAACAGAAAAAGTCCGAAAATGTTTTTCCTATTAAAAATTTCTATGGTGGATACTTAAGTGGCTTAACAAATCATTTAGCCGAATGTGTTTCTTTTTTATTTATGATACCAATTTTCAGAGGCCTTTCCCTACTTGATGTTTTTCACCGAATTGTTGTCTTCCCTTTCTTTGTGATCCATCACCTGGTAGCCTTATTTATTAAAAATTATCAAAATTACCTAATTAAACTTACCGTAAAATTTAAATAAGCCTTACTATGTTAGTTGTTGGAATTTTGGGTATTTTGGTCTCCTTACTCTCATGTGATCTTTTCACAAGTACAAGTACATGGCATAGTGAATAGAAACTTAAACAAACTTAAGTCAATGTAGTATCGACCTGGGTTTGCTTGAGTATGATTGTATGTGTGTGCGTATGTTTGCTAACCTGTACTCGTAGTTTGTTTACTTTTTAATATTATTTTCCTACATGAAGCCAAAAAATTTACCTGCTGCAAATAAAAACATACAACATAATAGTTTTGAACAGCAGGATATATCAATCCCTTGAGTATTTTCAAGAGAGTTTAAGCATTATGTGGCAAGTATGGTACTACTGGTATATATTTTAAAAACTATTTTATTCAATAGTTTATATCTATTGTTAAAATGTGAGAGGAATTTTGTTGTTTGTCATACCAAGAACATTAAATATGTATATCCTTTTCAATTCTTTACCTTTTCTTTTTCACCGCTTCTCACAACATCAAATACTTCTATTGTGTATTAATTCCCATTTGGCATAGAATAAGATTTGTATGTGTTTAAATGTTTTGTTATTTTCTTGTGGTCAGGTTTTTATTTACCTTTTAAAAATCAGTGTTTTATTGACCTCTTGCTCAAATGACTCTGAATGGTAAAATATTTATAGCAATTATTAATAAGCAGATTAAATGTCAAGTACGGTTGGCAAATAAAAAATTATTTAAAAACAGTAACTGAATGCTGCTATTTAACAAAGAGACAATTTTTTCTTTTCCCCATAGTAAAATAAGAAATTGACTAAATGGTTAAAAAAAGACAATTTATTTAGTTAAAAATATATTTTAATACTCACAAAAAAAGTAAAGTGTCATTCTAACAAAAAAGTTCAAAATTGGCTTTTTGTTTAAATTAATTTTGGTATTTAAGGTTGAAATACGCCATCTCGCAAAATCCCTTTTGCAGCCGAAATTAATTTGTTAATCCTTTGTTAAATTTTGTGTTATTTGTAAATATATTTTTCATTAAAAAAAATTTTTTTCTTCTCTTGGAAATTTTTTAATATGTAAAATGGAGTGTTTTGCATTTTTTGTGTAAATGTATTATTAATGTACACAGTTTGCAACATAAAATCTATTTGTTACCGTCATTTATATATAACTTTTATAATGGGTGATGTAATTTCTTAGGAAACATTGGTAATCCTTACTGATTTCGTGTAAAGGCTTCCAACAGAGTACAATAAATGATATTCCTTCATAAACTTTCAAACCTATCATAAGTTGAGCTTATGGAATTTGAGAAAGTTTTAAAATATGGTTCTAAAATAATGTTTTATTAAACTCTTCCCATAAAGTGTTTGAATTGGTTTGCAATTTTCTATTTAACAAAGGTTTTTGTGAAAGTGGAGAGATTGAAAAATTTAGCAAAAAATAATTTTTTAAGATAACATCCAACCAGTTAAACTATTTTTTTATAGTAAGGAAGGAAACTGGCTTCAATTATCAGTAATTTTTTTTTGAAAATATGTCTCTCTTTGAACAGTTCCTATAAACGAACCATAAAAACTAAGTACATAAAAAAAAATTTCTTTAAACAGCAATTTTTTTTACAAATTTAATATTTTTTTAAAATTTTTCCAATTTTTTATCAATGATGAATGATGAATGATGATGATGAACTAAACGCCTTAAAACAAAAACAAACTGTTTTAAAAAATCTTTTAAATTTAAATTTTTTTTCATTACAACTGTTTTTATTTTATACGTGAAAAGGCCTTTAGTACTTTTACCCTGCTACTTATTGCTGGCAACCTTGCAAACCAAAACGGAGCGTATGAGTAATATTAACTATACGCTCCGTAACAGAGCGTTATTAAAATGAAAAATAATAACTGCTAACTGATTTTTATTTTTTTGTTAAGAAATTATAGTTGTTTTAATTTTGATTTAAGCAAAAATATTTTTTATAATTTTAGTTTTTATAAAAATAAAAAAAAATCCTATTTTTGTCATAATTAATTTTATTAAAATTAAAATATAAGTATTTCTGATAAAAAAAAATACTTTTTGACAAAGAAGTCAATAAATGCTAATATATTTTTCTGGCTTAATTTTTACGTTGCCTAGTCTTTAATAATAAAAACAAAACCTTTGGGTTTTTTCTTGATTTTTTGTAAGCCTAAAAGCTGTTTGGAAATAACCAATTTTAGAATTAACATTTCTAATAAAAAATATAATGGTGACTTTTTAATAAAAAAATATTAATACAAACATGTGTACATTAAGTCACAAATAAACTGTACACATGAATTTTTTTTAGCCTAACTCTAGGTGTGAGATTTTTTTAACTAGATGTGGTTGCAAAGATATTAATTTTTTCTTTGTAATTTATTAAAAATTATTAAAGAAAAATATGTGAAAAAGAAAACTTTTCTTGTCGTTCTTTGACAGTTGTATACTAAAACTAAGATTAAAAAGTTGTTTTTTTTTCCATTTTTATGTTCTTATGATACCACCATCGCCAGTACCATAAATAAACTAAACAATAAAACAAAAAATGCCAAGAAAAAAGAAAACACACTAAAAAATTTTTCCCTTCTATGTGGAATTTGAAACACTTTTAAATAAAATAAAAAATTCTAAAAAAAAAATTAATGTAAAGCCCTTATATCGACAGACGATATTTGAGTGGTTGCTGTTGCGTCTGTTGTTATTGTAAATTACTTTGGTGAATGTTTTAACAAGTTCATGGTTTTCTTGTGAGTATCTGTGTTGCTATATCCTCTAGCGTTAATATGTGTGTAGGTACATATGTGTCAAAGTTTTTTAATTGCTGCTGGAAAAGTTTTATGTTGCAGAAGAATGACACAGAAAATAAAAAAAAAATTCATTTTACAGATATATACGTCAAAGAGATAAACACCAAACCTTAAAGACATACTTAGATAACAAACAAGTAAATAAGCCACCCACACATACAAATGGATACAAAATTAAATAAATGTATGAGTTTTAAGATAATCACATATATGTCTGTTGGCAATGACATCAAAAAGCGACATTGCTTAAAACTTATTACAAACATACTGAAAAACAACAATAACAAAAAAAACAAACAAAAAGTAATAAATACATTTATACGACAGGAAGTTGATGTCAAAGACACTTAAAATAACAAAAAATAAAAAAACAACAAACCCAAAAATAAAATCAACGTTTCTATTAAGAAATTATAAAAAAAAAACACATAAGCCAATAAAGGATCCTTTCTCTAATTTCATCGCTTTGAGTAGTGCACCTTGTTTTGAAGTACCTAATATGGCGCTTAAGGATCTTCCTGCTTTTTTTTTGTTTTCCCCTAAATGAAATAAATTCTAAAGTAAACTTTTTACACAATATTTTATATTATAAAATCCAATGAGTTTTTTTAAGAAATTTTCTAGCATAATAATACCTTAAATTTCATATCATTATATTTATACAGTTGACATCAACTAAATAAAGCGTCAAATAAAATTAAAAATTATGAAAATAAAATAAAATCATTACGCATGATTGATTTTATTTTCATAATGCGAATGATAGCAACAACAACATATATGAATTTTACTTTTAGCTTCTTTTGCCAATGTCTTCTTAATATTCAATTTTGCCAAGTCTTTTTTTTATAAAACATATGTTAAATAATATGTTTAAAGAACTCCTTCATAAAAAATTTTAAAATCTAATAAAACATGTTTGCAAAAGAAAAAACCAAAGACCAAAGAAATATTTCTTTTGTTTTATAAGTGCCATTATGGATATACGCATTATGTGATACGCGAAAATCATATACAAATATGTTGAATAAATGTATAAAACTGAAGCAAATAAAAGTGGAAACAACAAAAATTTGTTTCTAGAAAATTAGTTCCCTGCAGTTGTATAGTCATCAATTGAAATAAGCTGAATTTGAAGGAAAACAAATTAAGCTTAAGTTAAATAAAGGCGAATTAGTTGGCCCTTTTCAAAGGTTTTAAAAATAATAATTTAACATACTGATGGTATCATATTAAATTTTTAAATGGGGTGTATATGAAGAGGGAAAAATGATTGCTCGATCAAAAACCAGTAACATTTTTAGTTTTAAAAGTCTAACGACCATCAATAGTTATATCGAATCCCTTGAAATCCCCTGCTAAAGAAAACAAAGCATTTCTATCCATCCCTGAGGATAAACATTCTTTTAATTTAAGAATAGGTTGCTGATCGATATTTTATTAAAAAATAATCTTAAAAAATTTTTAACTATTTTTCGTGTAAATAAATTCATTATAGCCCACACAATTTTTTATTCTGTGCGCCAAATGGCAAAATCAGTACGAATGGTCAAACATTAGACCGCTCAGAATGAAATGAATGAGAAAGTGTGTTAACGTCTTAGCTTAGTTAGGTTTAGAAAATCATCATTGATCCTTTATGCTTTAAAGGCGCTCTGAAAAAATTTCCACGATTTGTCTTAAATAAAATAAAATAAAATAAAATAAAATAAAATAAAATAAAATAAAATAAAATAAAATAAAATAAAATAAAATAAAATAAAATAAAATAAAATAAAATAAAATAAAATAAAATAAAATAAAATAAAATAAAGTAAAATAAAATATAATAAAATAATATAAAATAAAATAAAATAAAATAAAATAAAATAAAATAAAATAAAATAAAATTAAATAAATTAAAATAAAATAAAATAAAATAAAATAAAATAAAATAAAATAAAATAAAATAAAATAAAATAAAATAAAATAAAATAAAATAAAATCAAATAAAATAAAATAAAATAAAATAAAATAAAAAAAAAAAAATAAATAAAAACAAAATAAAATAAAATGAAATAAAATTAAATTAAATAAATTAAAAAAAAATAAAATAAAAAAAATTAAATAAAATAAAATAAAATAAAATAAAATAAAAAAATAAAAAAAATAAAATAAAATAAAAAAAAAATAAATAAAATTAAATAGATAAAATAAAATAAAAAAAAAATAGTAAAAAATAAAATAAAATAAAATAAAATAAAATTAAATAAAATGAAATAAAATAAATAGTTCTACCTAATTTGCCTTTAGTTCAATTAAACCTACAGGTACGTGCAGATGTCAAGAATAATACCTTTAAGTATACCGATCAATTTAAGCATGTCCTTCCATTTAGCTGAGTGCAAATATGTTATTTTTATCAAAAAACTGTTGGCATTATATAGATATTTTGATGAAATTTAATACAGTTTAGTCTTGTCTTTTGGCATAAGAACCAAGCTGGTGGTGATTATTGATTTATTTCTTAACCAACTACCTCTATAAAAAATTCTATTATTGCTTTATCTGCACATAATGATGCATATATGTCTTACTTTATGTTACCGAATATGTATTAAACCAAGTTTAAACATTATCGGTTTATTTTTCTTTAGGAGTTAGTATGTTGGGTTGGAATTAATTTTTTTGTTGCATATGGGCAACTAGCAAACGCCAAAGTAGAAAAAGTGTTATCTGCTTATTTGTTTGATTTATGACCTCTACATTGGCCAATAGTCCTCCATTAATTCACCCGTAATTTCATATCGGAAAAAAAACTTTTTGTACACTTAACTCATTAACGTCGTCTATGTTGATCAATATCTCCCAGATTAATATTTTCAGAAACTTAAACTCAAATATTCAAAAAATCCACAAAAGTTGATTAACAAAAACACTTCATGTGTATTTGGTTCACCGTTTTGGTTGACCATTTGTCCTTATTTTTAAACTTATATGCTCATGATTTTAAACAGACAAAAAAGTATCAAGTATGTATTAAATAATCTTTTGTTCACTTAGTCGCCTTCCAACTTTAATATTAATTTAATTTTTCAAAAATCATAATCTGATAACAAGCAAAAAAGTACCAAAAATGTGGAAAAAGTGCTTTAGCAGCTTTATCTGCTAAACAAACAAAAACAAGGACTACAGGGCTAAAATATTCTAATAAAAAAACAAATAAAAGCAGCTGCTGTATGTTTGTTGTGTGTGCCAAATTCAAGTTTTTTAAAAACACTCATTCTTTCATATAACACATTCATGTAGATGATTTAAAATATGTAGAAAAAACAAAGACAATGAAAGAACAAATAGTCGCTGAGGAGTGAACATTTAATAACATTTGCACTACAACAAATTCTATTAATACCAAAAACATCAGCATAAATGTTTTCCAATTGAGTAACATTTTTCATTTGGCATCCCCCATGCTAAACTACGTTTTTTTTCTAAGCGAATATGTTGGAGCGTCTTTCATAAGAGAAGTTCTTTGTTTTTGTGATGCAGTACTCTAAACGTGCACGCATTTTTTGGTTTAAGCAAAATTCAGCCATAACTCAAACTTGATTATAATATACCCCCGACCATAATTTATTTTGCGAAATAATTTTTTTGAATTATAATTTTTAAATTTTTTTTCATTAACCATAAATGAACGTAAAGAACCCTTTAAAAAGTGTAGATTAAATGAAAACTATTAGAATGTTTCAATTTATATGGGTTCTTATGGGATTTTTTTTATTTATTAAAGTAATTAAAGTACATATTTTTAATAAGAGTTCAAAAAATTTACAAACTAATAAAGCTTTCCCAGCCGTTAAAGTATGAAATTTTGACTAAAGCACCCAATTTCATAAATTGTATAGTATATTCCTATGTCTGTATGAAATGTATCTACAAACATATTTTCAATTTCCCATTGCATTGTTAATAGAATTTCTTTCTTGCAATTTTTTTAATTTTAAGTAAATAAACAAATATACATATAACTTGCTTCTGTCTTTTTGTATATGTATGTATATAGAAGTGTCTATGTAACACATACACATACTAACCAACCATGATATTGATGTTTTCACAGCCATGTGGGTAGACGTACATTCAAAGTAGAATGTTGGTGTTTACGCCCAATTAATCCATGAAAAATTCATTTATAATTTGACACATTTATCACTAAACATCATGTTAAAGAACAAACGATAATTACAGAGACCAAGACAAATGAAGGGACGAACAAAAAGTTGTTTCTTTTATTTTTTTTAATTTTCAAAAAGCAATCACAATTATGGTGACGTTGGCGGTAATAAAAAGCCCAAGTTAACGAACAGGCTAAAAAGAGCACGTAAATGAACAGAAAAAAACAGCGAATCGAAAATGTGTTTCGCTGTTTGTTCTTTTTATGTGAATTTTATTTATTTCCTTTTATCTTTTTATTGCTTTTTACTGGAAAACAATTTTTATAAATTTTATTTTCGTTAATGATGGGTTTCCGTTTAACATTCGTTTGTCGTCTGTAAAGACAATAACGTTTTTATTGGCCTTTTTGTTTTTTTTTTTTGGTTTTTTCTTGAACGATTTTATGTGCGAAAGCATCAAAGGTGAGGCTTGTGGCAGTGGGAGAAACAAATTGTAATGATGATTATTTGGCATTAAATATGAACTTTTGAAACATGAAATTTAATAAGATTAATAAATGTGAACGTGTTGTAAGCCTACTTTCTAAAAGGGAATTAATTAACTGAAGATTTTTTTTTCTAATTTGTATACCAATGGATACTTAAAGATTTAAAATAAAAATTATATTAAGTAGTGGGGAAGATTCACGGTATCAAACTTATTCTAATTAAAAGTAAAATATATAAGACTACAGAAGCTTTTATGATAGTTTAAAGATTTTTGAATTTATAAAACAAAATCCAAGTTCCTTCTAGGATTTTTATGAGATTTGGTATATATATGATTTCAAAATACATTTACCTAAAATTAATCTGGGATGCATTTTTGGTTATAAAAGTATTAAGATGTGTGAAGAAATGGACTAAAAAAAACTTTAAAATATCCACCGAATACTACGATAAATAATATTAAGTTGTAAGAACCCGACCCGGAAATTCATGCTTGGGTTCAAAGTACGGTAAATGCCGGGCTCAGGCAATGATTGTAGCTTAATTATTTCACCAAATATGTTACGCAAGGCTTTGTTTCGAATAATTAAAAATTTTGCGTTCCGAAAAAGTTTAGGCCGGGGAAAAAATATCATGGTTAAGGGGCATTGAAAGGTTAACCCGCTAGCTCTATTGCATCTATAGTTGGTTCTTAACCCGTTCTTCTCCTGCGCAACACAAAGTATACTCTTATACCCGAAGAGTATATGTATATATAATTAAGAAGAAATTCATAAAAAAAAAATTAGTAAACAAACGAGTCAATGGCAAGTTGGTATGCCATATAGGGTACTTTGTTCCCTCCCGAATAAACAACTCCTATGACAGATCTAATACCCTGTAATTGATATCTGTCCCTATAGCAGACACAATATTTTACTTATACCAGGATATCTCCCAAAGTTATCCCTCCCATATTAAATATTTTACAAAACCATTATTTACTTTTCAAATTAGCAAATATTTATTAAATTTAAGAGAATATGGTACCACAACAACAACATTAGAAGGTTAATCATTGAGACTTTTGTACATACTAACTATTAAATGATAAATGAAAAATAACTCAAACTCAGTAACTGGGAATAAACTATGAATCGGACCAGCAATAATGATAATAATAATAAAATAATGAGAGATAATTAAAATTAATTTTTTAAGAGAATCAACATCACTTACATTAACTTCGTTTCCTTTCTTGAAGTGTTCCTCTACATGATGATGGGCCCAGCAGTCAATGAGAGTTGTTGTTTTTGTCGATTTCTGTTCCTTTTATGAATGACTATTAATTCATTGATACGTATATATACTTATATGTATGTTAGTAAATTATTAAGAATAAATAAAAAAAAATACGAGTGATAAAAATAGATCTTTTACACCCAAAGAAATTCAGATAGTAAAAAAAAAAAGAAAAAAATTAAGTAAATTCAAATAATACTATAATAAACTAATATATACTAATAACATTTTAAATGATGCTGTAGGTAATGCTAGTAATTCTTTTAATTAATTCCATAATTTTTGTTCACATTAAATAACCGCAGCAAAATGGTTAGTAGCAGTTTATGTAATTAAACTGAGTTTTAACAATTAAAAAAAATCACTTATAGTTTTAATGGAGCAATAATAATAATAAGTACTTTTTTACAAATAATACAAAATATTGAATTTTTAATATTAATAAGATATTAATTAATTAACAAAATAGGTGTTAATTAGTGCAGTAACCAGAACTTTCAAAGATTTAACCTCAAATGCCTTTAATTAGGTTTAATAAGTGTACATAGTTGCTACTTTGTATTTTGGTTGAATTTTGATTGAAATTAAATTTGCTGGTTCTTTTTCCTTAAACCTCGGGACACCTTGAAGGGTTCGGGAATTAAAATTTGTTGAATGTAGGCGTGTTTGAAATTTTACTGCGTGCGTGTTCGCAAAAATGAGGTTATGGTGAAATGTGCTGCCGGTGTATAGAACACCATACAAGCAGGAACTTTGCCCCAAATGTGATATTTGTGTCTAGGCAATGCTCCCCAATGAAGGGAATAGGTTCACCTAATAAATCGTAAATATTAAGTTAACACTTAAAGTTATCGCTAAATTAATTCAACCCTTACCTCTTAAATTTGCCCTATTATTTAAACTTATTTGCCTTGTTGTACGGCTCCGATTTACTTTGCGACGTTGGCGCTTACACTAAACTATCCTTTCTTTCTTTTTAATAACTTCGCTTAAGGTTTTTAAATTAATTAATTTTTCTTATGTCTTTGCCAATCAAAGGCCTTAGTAAAATTTTTATGGGACATATAAAGTGTTTAGCAAACCTTCTTTTTCTGTTCTATTCTTTCTACTTCACCGCACGCTACTAAGAAATGATTACAACACGCGCTTAACCTTTAAGTTTGATCTCAATGCAGGTTTTCAAGGAGATTTAAATGACACTGGAAATAAACATATTTATTTTAAGCTGAAGAAAGACAGAAGTACTATTATAAAACAAGGTTTTTCTCTTCAGAGCGTAAAAACTCCCAAATTACATACTTACATATCTATCTACAAAGCAGTCTGTTTAATCAGATTCTCATGTTAAGAAAAAAAGGGTTTGCAACACCATTAGCTATATGACATATCAAACCGTAACCGTGACCGTAAACGTAACCGTACCTATTGTACAATTTGAAATATTTAATAATTTATAATGTCTATTAAGGGTTCGTGCTTCAGCTTTCACTTTATAAGAGTTTAACTCCCTTACATTTTAACTCCGTTACCACGAAAAAGGTATAAACCCAAAGTTAACAAAACAATAGTAATAGCACACACAAAAAAAAATCGCAACAAATATTATCGAACACTGACTTAACTTTTTTTGAAAATCTATTTTTTGCACAATTAAATAGAAAAATGCCTTTTATGATTTGAAATATTTAAAGAAAAGGTATTTTGTGATACTTTTATGCAAAAAAAAAATTTTTTTTTTATAAAATTATGAAAACCATTAGTTGTTATCCTTGGAGCATTATTGGTATTAAATAAATAAACAAGTTTCTCGAACGTATTTGGCCAAACAATAGGAAATTGATCCAGGTTTGGGCTTGATTTCGGTTTGGTTTTCCAAATCTACAATCGGTGCAGATCTTATAGTTACTTCTTCTAAATTTGCTTTTGGAAACCATTAGCAAAACAAACAGAATTATTTTGAGTGTTAAGGCATATGTCTGGAGTATTTTTTACCTACTTAATTGTAATACTCAAATTTTGGCAACCGTGACAGTCTCAGTTATGCCTACAAAACCATCAGGCCTTGATTAAAAAGGATGTTTGTTGCAGCGATTCCATTGGCAGCACGTTTACATTTGTTTAACAACCAAAACTTGGCGAAGTCTCTCTCGTGAAACCTAAGCGCTGAATGACTACTCTCAAAGATTGTTTTATACGAGTTTCCTACTATCGAGCCTGTAGCTGCCTTTACCACCAAAAATTTTACCTAGAAAAGGGCATTCTCATCCGGTATGCTTCAGTAAAAACTATATAACCATCACCTCCGGTGCCAATATCCATTTTCAATCCACCAGTAACTGTATAAACAGTTTTTTGGATTATTTTAGACCAAGGTCAATAGCCTATACTATATTGCCAGAAGTAAATACTAGAGGTCTGCTTGACTACACCCAAATGCCGTTTAAACACATTCGTTTGTTTTTCAACAACATAGTGTTTTTCATTCAATGTTAAACAAATTAAATGAATGAACCCACAAGCGAAAGCAAATAAAAAACAACTTCAACCGAAAACAAAATATTACCCATACATTCATATAAATAAATACTGAATAGAATGTGTGAATATTGCTGTATGATTGGTGTAAAAAATTATTATTCATTTGTGTTTGCAAACTTGTCGTTATTGTTGTTGTTAAACATTCATTAACTCGAAAAAACACCTGAATGTTTTTATAAAAACTCTAACTGTAATGAGACTTTGCTATGTTTTTGTATTTTCAAGTGTGTTTTATACACATTTAAAACGAAAACTGTAAAATGAATGTGTTCTTCTTGTATCATTGAGTGTAACACACAATACATTCTTTCTTGTGTTGTTACTGGCTTAACTTTATTTATCTCCCATAGAATGAAAAATGTTTGAATGAATATTGTTTTTGTTGTGTATAGACAATTAAATGAATATAGTCATGCAGATGTCTAGTAAATACCTTAGAGTAACTTGTGGCGTACTACACGAGGAGCTTTATTCTTTTACCAGAAAAGACTACCAAATGTAGAGAAAGTCTTATATTGGATTTAAAATCTAAATTGCAATTTCCGGTTGTAGCCTCTTATTTTAACCCATAAATTTCGACAAGTGAAATATGTTCTAAGAGGTTTTTTGACTCTTTCGACCATACTCGCGTACAAAGGCACCTTGCTATCCAAGACCCCTGTTTTATGAAGACTAATATAAAGAAGCATACAATGCTGATTTTCTAGAAAGTGGGCTTACATCGATGCGTCTTTTGCAATTAAGTGACCACAGATTAAAATAAGTCATTTAAAATTTAACTGTAATATGCCGACTTAGCAGTATGGTGTTATAGTAGGCTCAAGGTTCAAACCTAAGGTATACCATTTGGTTTGAAAAAACTTGTTAATGAATACAAAAGAAAAGCAAAAAATTACTCTTTACTTCCTAAAAATTACTAATAGAACCCATGTATGAATTTTCCACATAAATGCTTACCAAGTGGAAAACTTTTCAAACTAAAAAATTATCATTTTCTGTTGCTAGATAGTTAAACTGTTTTTTTTACAAATAATGTTAAAAATGTCAAATCTTAACCCAACAAAATCATAGACGGTGGCATACTGAAAAATCTTTGTTTATTCAGAAATAATTACCCCAAGCAAAAGATTGGATCTAGCCTAAGTTTTTACACTGTCAAAATCAACCTGTCCTGATCGAAACCCCCTTTGGTTTTCGTGCATATTTTTTTAATACATTTTTTTATTAATAAATCTTTTTAAAAATTGCACCTCTTACCCCAAGCCTGTCTCCTAACTTACATTTTCAATATTACCTTTATATTTCTTTTGTAAATTTCAAAATTTATTTTGTGTCAATGATATGTTGTTTTTGTTTATTTAGTGCTAGAAACCATAATTAAAAACATATCTATTCTTTGTTGGCAATAATGCTTTGTTTTCTAATAATATTGACAGCAATAAAAACTATATTGACGACTTTTACATGTGAAAGCATTGCGACTACAATGAATACTTGTGCGGCTGTATTTGTATGTGTGTTTAAACACAAAAAGCAACCTTTAAAGATAGCAAATGGTCTGGAAGGCCCTTAAAGAAATAAACATTTACAAATTTAATTTCTTAAAGATAATTTTGTAACAGGTATTGGTGAAGACAAATTTAACTAACCTTCTTAAAAAAGAAAATTTTAAAGCATGAACTACGAATATATACTATTACATTTACAATATTAAGTTTTATAAAAAGCCCTTTAGAGGCATTTAGAAAGGCCGCATTAACCTCTGAGTTAATTTTTTTTCTTAGGCACACACACACACATACACCTACCATATACAAATTCAAACATACCATAACTTATTTATGTAAAAATTATGATTTTAACCGTGTGTGGTTAGTAGTGGCATAATATACGTCAGTGTAATTGTTGTTATTATTATCTTGCTTCCTGTTGTTAATATTCGTGATATTGAGGTTTTATTTGCTGTTATCGTAACTATGACAATTTAGCTTTTGTAAAGAGTGGAATTAGTTCATTCATTATTTTTGAATAGAAAAAATCTTGATAAATATTGTTTTTCCTTACAAGTTTTCAGACTATTTTGCTATGAGTTTCACAGGATGTGGTTTATTTTAATATGGTTTCTTGTTTGTGTGCTTGTATGTATTTGAATGAAATGTACTACACAACTTTATTTTCTTTATTACCAGTTATAATAGTTCTAAATACTTAATAACATTTGTTGCCTTTATTGACGTACATATTTGACTTACACGCGTTTAAGTAACATTACAGTAAACAAATAAATTAACTTTAAAAATTATTACGATTTTTATGTCAAAAGAAGTTTTTAAACACGCTTAAGAGCAAAGCACGATAAAGATGGTAACGTTTGAACATACCAAGTATGACAATTTTTGATTTTAAAAATAAATTCTTGCTGTTTTTGAAAAGTAATTAAGTTTTAACAAAAAGTTAATTTTTATGTTTTCTTTTGGTACGAAATACTACTTTTTGAAAATGTTTAAAAACTTTGTTTACTCAATAATTTAAAGCATTTATTTAATTTAGAAAAAAGACTTATTTTTAATTATGATAAGCTTAGGGGGACCATTTGTTTCTGGGTTAACATCAGTACGCTTTATATTTTTTATAGTCTTAGATCCACCTTCAATTATATCCAACGAATTAAAATCATTTCCTGATTTGATATAAGTATGTCTGTCCCAAGCAAGTTGGTACTTGCTTAAGATAATAAATTAAAAAAAAAAAATATTTAATAATTTTTCGAGGAAAATTATTTAAAACATCAAAACATCTTGAAAAATCAGTACAATCAGTACTTTATCCCAAAAAAATCAGAACATTGCGGTACAGGAGATTTTAATCAGTACAACAAAAGGGAAATCATAACATGTACTGATAAAATCAGTAAGAATGGTCACCCCAGATAAAATGTATTTCTCTTAAGCGTATGAGTGATATTTAATTATCGATATTCCACATACGTGATAAGGGTATTAGGCATTTGTGTAGACGTTGGTAACGTCAAAACAATAAGATTATGAACTATAGCTTCAACTATACTGATCAATCCTAATTTACTCTTTGAGCTTATTAAAGTATGCCTGTCCGACCATCCGTCCGTTCTTATGGCTGGGTTTCCATGTCTTTTTATAATCAAAATACTGTCCTCACAATTAAAGATATTTAATAAATTTTGCACAGAAAAGTGCTTTGGTAAAGAAACCAAGTTTTTGAAAAAGTGCTGATCGACCAATTGTCTCACCTAACCTTCATACAAATAACTAGCTTTAAAGGATATAACTACCTTGATAATAAATTTTTTATTTTATTTAACACACATGTGTGTAATAATATAGCGTAAATTAAAATGTGTAAATGCGTCAATACATTAAAACTGCGTTAAAAAAAGCCTATAGCCTTTAACAAAGTGCATTTTAGATAATACAAAACACCTACAAGAAAGAAAACAATTTTGAGATAAATGTTTAGTCTGTTGCCTGACATATAAACCATATGATGACAAAGTGAACAAATTTTGGCCAATTAGTTTTAAGTTTTTAAAAGCATTCCATAATTAATTTAAAAAAATTTTGAAGCTCGTATAAAATTTTGAAAATTTGTTTGCCACCGAAAACACTATTAATTAAAATCCTACTTTAGAAAATTTCATAAAAAAAAATATTTATTGCATGAAAATGTTCTATTGCTCGTAAATAATTATTTATATAATAGAAACACATATGTATACATATATGAATATACATTTTTTCACACAAACAAACATATTTATACGTACATATGTATATATGCAAGCAATAATAACAATAAATAAAATCACATAAAAAGTAATATTTTTTTGCTTATCGATACAACTTTCTGTCTGAGTGTATGCCAGTGTATGTAAACTTATGTTTGTTGTTGTTTTTGTGTTATGTGTTATTTTAAATATGAAGTGTTTGTTATTGTCTATATCGTGCTCCATTTAACAAATTGTGAGAACAAAGTTTTATTTAATAATTTAACGCTTTATTGTTGTGTTCGAACTCAAGCATTTGATGCCGTTACAAGGGGGATATTAATTTGTGGAAAGGGTGCTCAGTTGTACTAAAGAAACAAAAAATCAGCAAACAAACATGAAAAAGCAAACAAATTAAGTTTTTAGTTTCAAATTGTTCTTAGTTTTGATAAGTTTTAGTTACTCGGGGTTTGCAGAAAACAAATAACCAAAAACAAAAAGAAAAATGCCAAACGAAACAGCAACCCTTTTATATATGTCCAGTGTTGGCTGCTAAGAGAAAACAGTTTACATAAATTCTATGAAGCGGTTGATTTATATTTTTAACATTTTCATTTGCTTAATATAAACTTGCAAAAAAATATATCTAAAAATTATTAAAACAATCATTATATACATAGTGGTATATTCGTAATTTTTTTTTATATTAATTTATAATCTTCATTTTCATGAACTAACAATAAGTATCAAAATCTTAAATTTAAAATAAAAATACATTAGTAAAGACATGGAGGGTTTGGGTGTATTCCAAGCTTTTTTTAAAAACCTGTGCAAATAATATAAAGCTTTGCATTTTACTTCTGGAACTTTAGATGTCTGTGGATGACGATGTACGACTTCATACGGGACGTGGTATTTGTGCGGCAGCGTCCAGACTTTGGTTTTGGCCTGAGTCTTGGATTCTTGTTGACGGTTCATGGCTCGCTCAGTGAGTTTCTTCATCGGAGGGGTCTGTTGGGGACGTCAATGTGCACGTCCGAGATGGCGGCGAAGGATTTAGTGCACGTACTGACGGAATGTACAGATAACAGTGACCTTAGAAACTTGGACGGTATGGGTATAGTTCGTACCGGCACAGGCTGGGACTTTAGTAGGCTGGTTGAGAACAAACGGAGATTTAACAAGCCTGGCGAGTTCACTCGTGCTGCTTTTGCTAGGAGAAGGACCAGACAGCTTTTAAGCGGCTTTCAGTATGGCCATTGTACGCGAATTTCACTGTAAGTGTCCGCTCAGTGCATCGCTGTTTGGGTCACCTGTTGTTGGCTGTTTATAATTGTCGCAACCGTTTTTGATGCCTGGTTTCTTGGCTGTCATGTTGCATGTACGGGCACTGGGGAGGCACCTGTGTCATGTCTGCTGTATTCTTTGGGAGCACTTTTCCTGCAGATACCTTGGCTCCTGTAGGCTTTGTTCCTGAGTCTTGCATCGTTGATGACTTCACTCTGTCTGGACTATGCTTTGACCGCTATGTTATTTTTGGTTGCCTGGAATGACGCTGGATACCCGTAAGAAGGCTCATTGCTCATTATTGTCTGTTTAATGTATTGCGTGTGTTGTTTTTGCCGGTGTCACACAATGTCACCCAAGCGTCACTCGTGAGGGCGGCTGCTTAATATTTTGTGTTTTTGTCTGTTTTTGTGTTGTTTGTCTGCTGATGCTAAGGTGACCAGTCCCGGACTTTTGAATCGAAACTGAAAGTTTTTTTTGGCCACGAGGGGTTATCAGGTTCTTACCAATTTGTAGTTCAACTGGAAGTGACCTTGGCCTGACTTTTGCTAAGAGGCCTGACCAGAAGCTTGTCATTCGAAGTCTAGTACCACGGGTGAAATGAGCCCCTTGAACTTCGGTTCTAGCCTGACTACGGTTAAGGCCCCTGTTGGGGGCAACCTGGTGGTTATGGTTTATACCCTAATCGCGGGAGAGCTTTTGATCAATGTGGAGCTCCACTGCAACTCAGTGCCGTGACCCATAGATCGATAGGAGTTTAAGATGGGCTCTGTTCCTCACCAAGGGGGAAGGCATACCCAAATGTATGTCTTTGAATTGGTACTTATGGGTAATAATTTGCCATGTTGGCAAGGTGTCATCAATGAGGGCGCTGGTCGACGCACTGTATTCACCTTTTGTTAAGAACACTGTGGAATGGGGCCAACGCAGCAGGTATCCACATTTATCTTTAAAACTGTGTTTGTGGATATTGATGTTTTTAATATTCGTAAGACTTCGTTTTGATGATGTTGATTATTTTCAAATTGGCTCGAAAAACAAGCTGCGATGCAGAATTTACAATCTAGACAAAGCACGGAGCTTCTACGTTCAACTTCATATCTATATGTAATTTCCGTATAAGGCAATGATACAGGTGAGTGCAAATACATTTTTCTTGTTTTAAAAAAGGATTGGGTAATACGATTTTCTTCTTGTAGTTCCTAAACATTTTAAATTTATTTACGTTTATTCGCCATAAATTTGCCTGTTCCTCTACTTGGAAAATATGATGTTGACTCTTGGCATTATTCTATGTGAGAACTGAAAAAAGCAGCAACCTTAGAAAATTTCTGTTTTTTAAAGCAAGGCTATGTTTTTTTCAAAACACTTTAAAAATTCGCTGACAAGTAAAGCTTTAGTTTGGTTAAGAGACTTCCGTGCCATGTATGTACTGTCGAATGCCTGAGAGGCCTCAATAAAACACAAACAATTTTTATTTTTATTTTTCTTAAAGGATCTTCTTATAATCTTTACAAATTTGCGAGTGTATGGGTGATGATTTGTGGTTATCTTAGTCCAAATTGATAAGTTAGTAGAAATGCATTTTTGTTTCAGATCGGAATTAGCTGGATTTTAGGCAACTTTCTGTAAAATAGCGAAGTACTCAAACTAAATATAGTATTGAAAATGAATAAAACTTTTTCTTTGTTCTGAGAGAATTTGCAAATTTTATCAAAATAGAAGCTTCTCTAATATCAAGGTGCCTCTATAGCACTTAGAAACTAGTTGCGTATTTTTATAGGCCGTCTTTCAAAAACAGTTGGTAGTCAAATCATGTCAGTACATAAGTTGGTGGTGAAAAATCCTTGAATAATTTGAGAAAAAATTTAAATTGTCCCTGTCATTTTTTGCCCAAGATCTTTTTCAATAATGCAGAAGTAGGTTTGAATGATCCCTGTAAAAAATAAAAGGAAGAGTTGTTGAAAGTTTACCCAAAAGTAATGCTGTTGTATGTTCCTTCAACGTATTTTTTAAATGGTTTGTGCGTTTCTTCAACATAGTTTTATTTCGAAAAATTTGTGCTTTTGCCATATCTTTCGGGCTCTTCTTTTTTAAGAAGAAAGCTGTTCTTGATATGTGGAGAAGAATAGTACTTAGCGATTCTGTCAATACTTATGTTCATTCATTTTCTTAGGAAGTAATCGATTACCTTCGCATTTTGAAAGCAGTGGGTGCGTATTTGGTAAGAAGTACAAATTGTGATTTGTTTGGGCAAGTGACCTTAAGGCCTGAAACTCACAAAGTTACTGGATTATCTTAAATCAACAATTGTATTTGTTTTGGTCACTAAATTAACAGTTTTGGCACAGAATCGTATAAAGCGCCATCTGTAAGACTAATGGGCCTTAGTAGCTTTATAATCCCATTAGATATGAAGCAGTTACCCAAAAATTTCAAAAAATTACTGAAAACATCTTTTACGAACGATTAACAAAAAAAATCATGAGGTGATGATGTTCAAATCGGATGGTGCTCAAATCTTGATTTGCATAATATACCTAAACGGTCATATTCTCTATCTCTGGAACCCTTTCTATCGTAGTGAAATTTCCCTATAAACACATATAAGAGTCCTTTAATATTTGGCCACTACTCTATGGGTATTTGTGTTTTAGTTTGAGTACACAGAAACAAAAGTCGCTTTCTAAAATCAAGAATTTTATTCTTGAATTTATCCAAAATCTTTCTTGAAATTTTTAAGTACGATCCTTACTTACATTTTCTTAAATCAATCCCATTCGGATTGCTTTAACAAATCAATCAGAAAAAAGCTTGTTGTTTTAATATATTATTTTACATTTGAAAACAAAGTGTCTCAGTGGCCTAGAGGTAACGCGCTTGTGCTGCAGTGCAGAAATTCCTGGTTCGAATCTCAGCTTCGGTAAGTACAAAAAATGAAATTTTTAAATTATAAATTAATTATAAAATTATAGAATAAAAATAAAATATAAATAAAATTCTTCTTCTTTAATAAAGCTCAATAAGTCAACAAAATGACATTTCATTTTTGAATTAATCCAGTTCACGGCTTAAATGAATCTTTTTTTTTGGCTTACATCAAGTACGGTTCCGAACTTAAATCAATCCTTTTTTGGCTAAATTGTGGCTAAATGTAAGAAATTCGTACTTGAAAAATTTTACTTGGAGTAAGAAATTTCGTACTCGATTTAAGAAAAACCGTACTATTGACACCGCTATGGCTTGATTTAAGTAAAGTTTTCTTAGATAATTTTTTGTTTGTATGTGTATTTAATCTTTGTATTGTTTTTGGTTTTCTTGTTGTTGTATTTTTTTATAATGGTGGTGGTTAGTAGCTTACTTTCGCTTAGTTAATTTTAATATATATGCTAAAACATTTATATTAGTTTTTATTTGCCACCTTATACACAAAATCACACATTTGTATGTTTCAAATTATTTTCTTTTGTGAATGTTTAAACAAAAGCCTCAATTCATGCTTAAAAATATAAACATAATTATTTCATTTTTAAACCCTGCGGGAAATGTGTGTCAATTGGTCGGCTTACTCGTTCTGTTGC
This sequence comes from Melanophora roralis, assembly GCA_963583895.1. Lineage (NCBI taxonomy): Eukaryota > Metazoa > Arthropoda > Insecta > Diptera > Rhinophoridae > Melanophora > Melanophora roralis. Next base: position 21,486,052 of record OY757191.1, read on the forward strand.
AGGTACAAAACATGGATTGGACAAAAGTTATTGGTCGTTATCGGTTAAAAAAGGCATACATCAAATTACTGGTTTAAAGATGTTAAAGAGGTTAAGGGGGAAAAAAACATACATTGGTTTTTTATAGCAGCACACACACACACGCGCAAATACAAACAAAATAGATTAAACACGATCTTAAGCATATAATGCAAAATTTCCTTATATAGGATTGGTCTTGAACATGTTCTGAGGTGTTAGTTCTGAACCATTTGTCCCCTTCAATGACAACACAAGGTAAAAGTGTCGGGTTTTTTTCATATGAAGTGCAGGAACTAGAACCAGTCCTACCCTAAGGAACCGTTCACATCAATAGTCTTGGACCAGTCCACTTTTCCGTTGGGAAAATTTAGCATTTATTTTAAGATTAACTTCAAATGTATGATATGGTTTTAAAATGCAATGGAACAGTTCTTTTATAAGCAGATTTCTAGTTTTTTTTAGAACCACATCGCTTAACAGAGTACAAGATTATGTTGTTGTTGTGTATTCATATTTAAAATTTTATACTTTTTTGCGCCGATATTGTTGTTATTGTTTTCTAGCTTGTCATAAAAAAGAAAAAAATAATAATAAAAAATAAAAAACAACACCAAGTTATTGTCTCCACTGGCGTGAAGATTTTGCGAATATAAAAATATCGATCTCACTCTTTCGTAACTAAGGGCACATATACGCTTACAGTCATATAGACCTTCGTAAGTGTTCGTTTAAATGAATGTGTCTCAACATGTTGTCAAATATTATTCAATATAATTTGTGATTTCAATTGGTTATTGCTTTTTCATAATTTATTTATATGTATAACTTATTGTTGTTTTTGGTATTTGTTTGACTCCACTGCTAAGTATACATAAACACATTTACATATATTCGCAAATATTTGCCATAAAGAAGAGTGTCAAGAACATTATTATTTTTATTGCCTAAATGAAAATGAACAATCACACAAACCTTTAGAAAATTTGTGCACACTGGCAGATACATTTCATATTCACACATACTTAAGTGCAAGTTTTAAAAAAATTTGCATAATCAGGCAGTTTTTCAAAGTAATTTTTTATTCGTATTTATAAATTTTAATATAAAATATTGAAAACTCAAATTAGTTAGATGTATGCTTTGATTTCCAAAGTCTTTGCTGCTAAAAAATGTTATTTAAATGCCACCGTTAATCTTGTAATAAGAAATGAAGATTCTATAAGAAGGTAGGTTAAAAAACCCTTTTTAGCTTTTGCTTAGCAGCTTACAAAAACAAAAATTAATCGAAATATTGGAAAATCAGGCATCTTTTAATACCAAAACCCATAAAAAATTATTTCTTTAAACAAAACAACAACAGATCGAAAAACTTATCAAAAATCTGTTGAAACGGGCTGCAACAAAACTGCCCAGAATTTGTAGGAAAATTTTTCATTTTGCAACGGATAATTTTTTAACCCCTTAAGGCCCTTAATAAGGATTAATGCAAAGGCAGCAAAAATTTGAAACATTATAATTTTATTCCTGGAAATAAAGTCAGTTTTGTTAAAACTCAGGCTGACACTTTCGCCATTCAACTTTGCGACTATGCTAGTCAATCCATTTAATTCTAGACAGTCTAGGCTTGACTCCTTTGAAAATCCGCTGTTATTATGAAATGAGCAACTAGATAAACAAAATAAGGTGGGATGCGTTTTATAGATATTTAGTTCGAGTTAAGATGCAGTACTGCTGGAAATACTTTAAGAAGGTGTCCTAAAGACCTTTTTTGATACTAAAAAAATATTTGACTGACTAATATGAACCTAGAATCACCAAGTTCATAACATGAGTTCATACTTAAAATCTTTGAAAAAAAAAATTAAAAGCATTAGTCTTTTGAACTTTTTTTTAATTACTGACATGCGGGACACGGCCCCTATTTATGCATTGCACTGCATTGGAGTCAGGAGCAAAAATTTAAAAAGGATGATATAAGAAAGTGGGTTTGTATGATTTGAAATTCTTGATACTAGTAGTAACAGGAAAGGTATCGTTAGATATTTAATTCCACATACAAACTGCACGTTTAATCTGCTTGCAAATTACTGGTGAGTGGACCACAAAGGGGTGTGCCCTTCTTAAAAGTGTTAATTCCGTACAAGGTATTGGTTTCAGCAATAAATTCCATAATTTTTTAGTGCTTGTTCTTTTAGAATGCCAGTAGAACAGTGAAACACAGTCAACATTATGATGGTTCCCAAGTAAATCAAAACAGTTAGATACCCCAACGTCATCCACGAGCACCTTTGATAATAAAAGAAGGCGGGCAAATAGCCCTAGAACAGATTTTGAAGCCCCAGCCCATACTTGAGAGTTTAAAATAGTGGTGAATTATCTGCTTTTTGGAAATTTCAAAACATTCTTTGATTGATAACCATTTTATAACACGGTTAGTGCAAGTTTCCTATACATACACTCCTTTTAATTCCCTGGTGTAAGTGAATATTTTTTTCATATTATTTCAAACACCTTTTTAAATAAAATCCGTTAAGTACTTCACTACCACAAATGTAATTCCTTCGTAAAATCTTAAAGTAAAACTTACAATCAAACTTGCTGTTCTCGTATAATTTTTCTTCTACCTACTAAGATAAATTTTTAAAATGTTGAACAAAATATATTAAAAAAACTTGACTAAAATTCCAACTATTTTATACTAAAGGTATTTAAAATTTGGCTGTAAAAAGGTATAGAGTTTTGTGGTGATTTTTAGTGACAGTTACTTTATGATTATTTTATTTGATTTAATTTTTATAAGAGGAAAGAGTTAAATAGCATATAAATTAACAAAATTTTAATTCATTTAATATTTTTTTGTGTGGATGTAGGTAGCTAGTTAACATATACATAGACAATTTTATGCATGTATTGGTAACCTTTTTTACATTTGATTTCATATATTGTTACTGGTAATGGACTGGTAGCTATTTTCTCTATAGTATGCACACCCTGTTTCACTAAATTCATTACTTTGACCATACGGTTTAATGAATATTTTTTTTTGTTTTTTTATCTGCGTCGTTATTACATTTACGGCTGCTGCCCTCATTTGTGCCTAAACTGGTGTTGCCATCAATGTTTTATTACTTATTTACATAAAAAAATCATTTCAATGACAAAGGTCAGTGGCAATATATTCAATTATATAATTGATTTTTTTAACGGTTGTAACATTATCTATCATCTGATACTTACTTTTTTATTACTTATTTTACTTTTTATCTAGGATAGTAAAGGTTCTTCTAATAAAATCTGGAATTTGTAAAACAACAAGGGTTGTCAATGTGAGCAAAAACTTTTTTTTAAATTTTGAGACGAAATTTTGCAAAAGAAACCATGGAGAATATAACAAAAAATAATGCTTTTTACTCTTTTTTGAGAAAAGCAGTTTTGGACCTTTTCACTTCCGAATTTAATCAAATTTGCTAAGTTTTATGTTGGCTAAAAGATTGACTCGCGAAATATTATTAATTTACTAAACTAAACTTTAATTGGTCTATAAAACTATATATATATTTTAGTATGTAGACTACAGGCTGTGAGTTTTAACTCTACTTTACAATCAATAACATTTCCTTTAAAGGGGTTTAAAATGTTTTTTACATTTTGCTTTGACACTTATGGCAACACCCGTCATATAAAATTTTGTTCATATAAGCCCACTATTGGCTCTACCAATTCTGACCAACTGTGTGGACACAAACGAACTTGTTACAAAACTCAACGGTGGAGCCGCTGCCATAACCGAATAAGCAGATGATGGAGGGGCCATTGTCAGTAGGAAGCATTTGGATGCAATATGCTCTGTGATGGAGTTTACATTGGCTTGGATAGGCCATTAGTCAACAAAGATAAATCTTAATGCGATATTCGAGAATACAGACTTAGTTTTTTTTTACCAGGAAGTCTCAGATTGTTCTGTTGACCACATCGAGTTTGAATAACACAAATCTGGCACTAAAGGCCTACCCAAAAAAACAAAAAGTGATACTGAATTGGAAGCTGTTAGGGAAAATCAATGTGGACAGAAGGTCGAAAAGATGGCCAATGCACCCTATGCGTGCAGAAAAATGACAGGCAGAACAAAAAATTACTATGAATCTGAGACATTGAATGTGCACTGCAATGGCCTACAATTCTGTACGGGATCCTTGTGCTATGGACTGCACTAGAAAACTAAGTCAATAGTTGGCGCCTAGGAAATGGCTGTATATAACTGGTGCTTAACGCAGCAACTCTACAGTGGCGTTGGATGTTATTTCGGATTTGAAACCAATGAATCTGCTCGCAGAGGGTGTCAGCAGAAAAATTTTGTCAGGTCATGGCAGCATTATTGCAGACATAGAATATTGCAATGACTACATTATCCCAAAACTGAGTTTCATTTGGAAGCCGGGGGGTACTGTGGAGGAACACGGCTAACCGGCAGAACTTCGCCTGTACCAAAGGGCTCGCAGCTTCTTTGCAAATAGATTTTAGTGTCAGAAAGTCCTTTAGGCTTTCTGATTACTGCAATGGATATTCTTTTAAACTGATAATTTTTTCGTAAACATATTTATTGATAGTCAGAGGACGATTAGAGTAACCTCTGCGGCCTCCACCTGCTCCTTAGTTTTTCAGGCGTACAAGAAAATTATTTGTAGGTTGTGAGCCAGGAGCAATGTACACATCTACTGGGTATGATTGCAGAAGGATATTGAGGGGAAAGAGATGACAAACCAGCTGGCAAAGCAGAGGGCTTATTTGCTTATGTCAAAAGCAATTTACTTGCGTGCTCCACTTCAGTTCTACCATAAGAGTACAGACTTTTCTATGAGAGTCAAAGCCATTGTGATCCGATAAATGCCACTACGTGTAGATCCTCCAGGATAAAGAAGAGATTTTATGACTCAAGGTATATGAAGTTGTTTTATCTTTGCAAATGGATGATTGAAGGGCATATTGATGATAATAAAAGGCCTCTGTTAGACATAGGTTCATGAAAAAGAGCAGGGCGAGTGGCCAGTGATGCTTGCAAATTCTGTGGTCTATTTTGGGATAAAAAAAACTTTGCACGTATGTATTCTGTGCCACTATCCAGCACTTGTAAACTACATGGGGTCTTTGGGACCATTTAGTTCAATCTGGCCTAATCTTTTCTTGATTGCTTTATGCATGTTAACATTACGGCAAAGTGTGACATAAATAGTTTTCATTTCAAGTGAACTAAGTGGAAGGGTATAACATGGTTAGGATTGAAAGCATATGACTCTCCT